>MU279053.1:0-309522 GCA_022385715.1 Xylaria cubensis
GCTAATGGCTTGGCTCCCCACTTAACAGCCAGAAATGGCTAAGCAAAATCTTGGCTGCAGTAGTGTCGTTACGAATTTACACAGATAATGCGGTATGCGAGTATGTTCCCTGCCGTTATTTTGCACGCTGAAGTAGTACAAGGATTCGTATCCATCCTTCCGGTTCCTTGGGTCATGTAGAATTCTCTCCATCAAAGAATATATTGTGCATGATGGCACGTTATATTAATAGAGTTTTTTTCGTCTTTTCTAGACCAGGCTATCATACAGAGGTATCATTGAATAGCACGTAATGAACACGAGCCGAGTAAGCAACTGGGAGTGTGTAGTGGTGCCCTTAAACTTTGACCCTTAGTTTAAGCATACATTTCCCTGCATGTCGCTATATAATGCCCGAGGAGTGAATTGTACTGTCTGTCGCTACGATGCGCTGATATCATGATTGTTCCCTACGCGCGGACATGAGGAGTAGAGTGTTTCGTTTCTGTATAAATCTAGAGTGAAGTCGAATCTCATCCTGATCGTTGCGTTCCTGGTTTGTCCTCTCATAAGAATAATCTCCAAATGCCTAACCACGCTAGTCCTAGAGACGTCGTCGCAATCCCGAACTTGCGGCTACGCATGCCGAACATGGACTTGCTCGCCAGAATTTTAGCACGTTGCCGCTCGAGTTGCGCGTTGCCGGAGAAGTAGCTATACGCCGCGAGGCCGATGAATGCGCCACCGCCTGTCAGGATACGTAACGAGAAATCTGTCAGCCTAGCAGTTCCTAAATTCTAGCCTCGCCCTAAGGAGGCTTGGTCGAATTTCGGTTGTAGTAGACAGAATGAAAAGACAGAAAGAGTGTCGTATACACTAACCTACAACTCGGCATGGCAGGCAGTCTTCGCCCCGGTCCTGCTTTAGGAGATCGTCGAGACTTTCCGGCTTGTCGAGAATACCCACGGACGGGACGCCGTCCTTCGCCATGTTGGCTATCGAGTTGGGTGTGCGAAACTGATGACTTTGATTGCGATAAGATTTTAGGGAACGCTAAAATTGTATGACCCAGAGTCTTGGAATGCCTGGTTGGTCCGTGCGTCCATCAGCGACCTGTTTTTTGTCTTTTTCAAGATCTATGATAATAATGTCTGGGAATTAGACTACAGTGAGATTAATTAAGTAGGAACTGGACAGTATTTGGAGTATAAAACTATTGTGCATGCGTACTAGTGCCAATTTCTTTGGCCTAATCCATAGCACAACACTGTCTTAATCGCGACTTAATCGCTGAGATATTCATTGTCATTGATGGACCGGAATATACAAATATGACGAATTAGACGAGTTAACGCCGCCACCTAAACCAGCAGTCTACAATTTGAATGCACCACTTGAGACGGCTTTTGCAGATTTAGCCTTGTTCCCTTCAATATCCACGACCTCACCCTTCTTATTAATGACCTTGACACCGCCCTTTTTGAGATCGCCGAGTGTCTCTTTGCGTTGCTGTGCCTTCGCGCTCTGTGGCTTCTGGCCGTCGAGACCACCAGCCTTACGAATTCTCTCCTTTTCGCGGCGGCGCTTCCTTGTCTTATCTTCGCGTGTTAGCTCCTGCTTAGCGACTGGTAACCCGCTCTTCGTGACAATTTCGCCCTTCTCAGCATTTTCCTTGCCGGCCTTATAGACTTCTTGCGGAGCTAGTGTGTTGTCGCCGCCGCCGACGCCCTGTGCTGTGGTCGGTTGTGCGTCTTCCATGGTAATAGTAGCGACGTCCGGCACAATGGTCAGTGAAGGAGCCACGGGTTTTGGTCTGTAGTGCCAGCTACTGAGGGCGTCAAGCTTGGAGCTGATATCCTTCCACATCTGCTCAATCTCTTTCTCTTCTTTGCGGAGCTTCTCGTCTGATTTGCTAACGTAAGAATCGGGGTTGGCATTTTTGACGTGTTCCTCTTCATAGATCTCAGCCAGGCCCTGTTTTGATTTGGTATCCTCTACGTTGGTAAGCCCACGACGGGTATTGGATGAGAATTCTGTAGCATCGGGACGTCTTCGAATCACTTCGTCGAATTCTCTTGCTAATATACGTCGTTTGATGAGATCTTCGATGCTTTCATTGACATCGGGCGTAATGACAGGGACAGGTTTTCCTGCATGCTCAAAATCGAGGTCTTCCTCCAAAAGGGAGTTCATTGGGCGCTCGACAGCCCGAGCTTCACCTGACATAGTCCAGTCTTTCTTCGCTACATTCGCTGCTTCCAGCCTGCGAATTTCTTCTGCCAATTTAGCCTGCCTCCTCTCATGTGCAGATCTTCTTGATTTAGGATCCCCAGCGGAGACATCTGAAAGTGCATCTTCCGAGTCTTCGCGTTCCGATTCGTCGTCAAATAAGTCACGGCGGACATCCGCCATCGCTCGCTCGACTTCTTCCTCGGCTGGACCACCTCGCTCTGCAGCAGTAAGCTTGCGTGGTCTGCTCTGTTTGGCGCCCTTCCGTCGTGGGGGTGCAAAAAAGTCCTTGTAGAAGATGTCATTTGCGTTATCCTCATCTGCGCTTTCTGCGGCGTCCCTTTCATCCTCAACATCGCTGTCTCCCTCTGGGGCGTCTAAGTCCATGTTGCCAAAGGTGGCCCCGCCCTCATCATCTTCATCGTCGTCTCCAAAGTTAGACTGCATCTCATCGTCATGGTCGTCTTGAATTTCATTTGATTTTTTCGACTTTTTCTTGGTTGCGGGTTGCTTAACTGAGAAGGGGTCTGTATGCCAATCGAGTTCGTCATCATCGCTTCCTTGGTCGACGTTGGGATCTGCCCTAGCATCTGCATCTTCCCACATCTGTGTCTGCTTGTTGAACTCATCAATTGAGAAGAACCCGTCATTCAAACCGTTCGGATCTTCAACTAATGGCTCGGCCTCATCGTCGTCTTCTTCGTCACTTTCATCCTCGTCTTCCTCATCTTCATCCTCGCCTGTTGCCACCCCAACGCTATCCTCCAGTTGGTTGACATCACCTGACACTTCGTTTTCGGAGTCTATCTCTTCTGCCTCCTCACCGAACTCTCCAGGCGAACCCTCGTCGCTCAGATCGGATATGTCATCGGAGTCGCTTTCATTCAGTTCTAATGTTGTTCCGCTGACGCCGTTTGCCAGAATTTCGTCACGATCTTCCAGCTCCTGGATCATCTGCTCGGCATCTTGCAGAGTGCTTATGATGATCCTTTTCGCCTGTTGCCACACCTGACCACTCTCGAAGCCATCCACATATAGTTTTCTAGCTTTCAGGACCTCTATTGGGCCGTGACCCTGATCAGTGCGTTTGCGCTTCTTGTTTGCCTCCTTTTGACGTTGCTGTTGTTCGTCACTTAGTTGGCTGGCATATGCGTCTAAAGTAGCTTTGGCGAGCTGGAGGGAGGCGTTTGGGAGCGAAGCTGAAGGTTGTAGAAAGCCGTGGCGGTTGTTTGCCTTCACGGCTTCAAAAAGTGCGAACATCTCTATGCCGCTGGTCGGTTTTGTAGGATCGGTGAGGGCGGACAAGAAGCTCAGAGATGGCGCGTTGGTGAGGGTATGTGATGTGGAGGACGTAGTGCTAGTAGAGCCAGCCATTTCTAGAATATGGGTTCTCGCGAGGTAGAATTGGAAAAAGGACCAAAGGGGCTGGCTGTAATTGTTTGGTCAACCGAACCGCAATCCGATATGAAGCCGCCGAGACGGCTTTGAAAGTAAAAATTTCCAGGCTGAAGGGTCCCGGCAACGAGCCCCGCTACGACATGCTCCACTCAAGTGCCTAGCGTAAAGCCACAGGCTTATTATCAATCTACCCCTCCACCGCTCTCCCATTATCCTTGTCACACGTCTCTGATGTAGAGCTTCCGTTCCCACAGCTTGACGATGCGCTTCACGAGCCATCCACCATGAACGGCGTAATCGAGGCGCTGCACATCTACGATGAGCATAAGTGAGTGGCTAATGTGCCGTATTCCTAACTTGAGTTTGTCTGTTTGCTAAGACATGTATGTGATAGGCGCGCGATCCTCTCGCACACCTACACATCTCGGCCGCTCTCCGCAAATCATCTCTTACCTCTCTACCTCGAACATCCTGCGCCACGGCCTAACCTGATATACCTGCCCAGTACGAATCCGCCTACTCTTGTGTTTAGCCTCGATCACGCAGATCTTCTATACCTAGCGACCACCTCTTCCGAAATCGAACCTCTGCTGGTTCTTGAATTCCTTCATCGTGTGATTGACACCTTAGAAGAATTCCTGGGAGCACCCGTTCTGGCGCACAAGATCGAAGCCAACTATGATGTCGTCGCCCAACTTCTTACCGAGATGTGCGATGCCGGTACGATTAGCACTACTGAGCCGAATGCTTTGAGAGATGTCGTGGAAGTCGAAGGCCTGTTAGGGAAACTACTGGGAAGCATCAATCTGCCCACCAAACCACTCACCGGTCCGAGCACTACTTCTCTGCTTGCACAAAACGGTTCTTCATTACCATGGAGGCGAGCCAATGTACGTCATACGTCGAACGAGCTCTACGCAGATGTAGTGGAAACTTTGTCCGTTACGCTAGCGCCCTCGGGCCGCCCCATTGCTGCTTTCGCCAATGGTACGATCGCCTTCACATCTAAAGTGTCTGGTGTCCCGGATATCGTCGTAAGCCTCACTGGGCCCTCCGGGAAGCATAATCTGAAGAGTGTTATGGAGTTGCCAGTCTTCCATCCTTGCGTTCGGTTAAACCGCTGGAAGGAGAACTCAGGTGAACTCAGCTTTATACCTCCGGATGGACGGTTCATCCTGGCTGGCTACGAAGTTGATTTGTTACCTTTTGCTAATGGTAAGAGCGGGAACATGAACTACAACCTGAAGTTGCCAGTAGGCGTTGAGGTGAAGACAGGTCTTGGTTCGACAGGATCTGATTTTGAAGTCCGTTTAAACATAAATAAGATCTTCGGACCTACCGGTCAGTCGGCAGCCGGGCCCTCCTCTAGAGGGGGAGGGGCTGGTGGGAGGGGATTTGGGGGACCACACGCTGGTACCGCGGCGTCTCCTTCACTCCAAGATGTGGTCGTATCGGTGCCACTCCCATCAGACGTAAGGAATTTATCCGATGTGCGGCCCAGCAAAGGAGATGCTAGTTATAGTCCTGGAGATCGCCTCCTTGAGTGGCATATACCAGCCAAGGAGCTCTCAGCGGGAACGTCGTATTTCGGCCTCCGATGTACGGTTGTAGGGCCGCTAGCGGACGACACCACCGAAGAAGACTCTTCTGGATTTGGGTTTGGCAAGGACTATTCTTACGACGAACCATATCAAGGCTCTGCAGCACGCCATCAATCCAAGCAGCAACTTAAGGGATCAGAAGAAGAGCGGGACGCGAGAAGAGTGGCGCAGAATAAGATCCTGATGCCCAGCTCTGCGTCAATTAGTTTTTCTGTCAAGGGTTGGGTTCCCAGTGGGGTCAAGGTTGAGAGCATCGTTATCGACCACAGAAAAAGTCGCGGCCTAGGAGAAGGAGTCAAACCATACAAAGGCGTTAAATATCTTACAATAAGTAAGGGAGGCGTCGAAATACGGTGCTAGCATCAAAATAGTCCGGTTCGACATGTCTTTATTTCGCTTTCAAGGTTACATATTTGCGTCTAAGTCAGCGGGATGGTGTTAGCTACTAGATCTTGTCTATCAATTAACGACGAAACAGCTGATGGGATGGGCTGGCTTTTCATGACTTCTCAATCATGAGACCATAGCAGGTGCTTCGTTATGTAGCATGCCTATGAAGCTATCGCCTCAGATGCCAGTCTAAGAGTACATAACTATGGTCTTCCACTCCAAAACTTGGTCCTCAACAGTTGGTGTGATCCTGCTGTAAATATTCACGTGTGTGCTTGGTCCTTACCATATACGTATGTATACCTGCATGGTGCCAATGTATGTACTGGGAACACTGAGAACCTTGGGAGCACGATTTCTGCAGGACTGTAGCAGGTACTTAGCATCTAGGCGTTGAACGGAAAGGCTCGGGTCATAAGTCGGGTGGACCAGGGTCCGGCCGTCCATCCGGGGAAGTCCATAACCACAGCTGACCAGGTGTGGGGTAAGTTGGGGAAACACCGATCTTCTTAAACGCCTGCATTGATCCCACTAATTCTAGTCTAAGGCAGGAACCGTCACTGGCTGCTTTTATGTAGAGTCGGTTTCACCTTCGATGATCGGGAATCATCTTCGCCGCAGCTCGTTTCTAGCTGGCCTACGGTGATGAATTGCTGTCGGCCCGCACGGAAGGCCGTGGCCTCTGTGGCCGTTCGGGCTCTGTCCCTTGATTCACCAACCCCTCTGTTCCGCGCCGCAACATCAACTACGAAACAACAACAACAACAATTCGGAAGTCGACGACATGGCTCTACGGCGACAAGGCCGCGGCCCCGAACGGCCATCTTCTTCCCAGGTAACCGGCATACACCCAATACTTCGACCGGCTTCGTTCGTAGCTAATCATGAGGTTTGCTTCACAGGTCAGGGTGTGCAGAAAGTTGGCATGTTGACACCGTGGCTCGAGGCATTCCCGCGCACTGCTTCCGAAATTCTCGACGAGATAGATTCCTATGTGGGCTACAAGCTCTCGGATATAATACAAAACGGACCCGGTCGGGTCCTTACGGCGACGCCGAACGCACAACCCGCCATCATGGCGACATCGATCCTAATACTACGAATTCTCGAGCGCGAATACGGGTTCAAAGTCGCAGAGCGAGCAGACGTATCACTGGGCCACTCGCTCGGCGAATTCGCAGCGCTGGTGGCTGGCGGTGTCCTAGAGTTCGAGGACGCCCTCTACATGGTAAGCCGGCGCGCCGAGGCCATGGCGGAGGCGACACGAAAAGCACGGGAGAAATACGGTGGCGAGTACGGAATGGTAGCTGTCGTCACGGAACCCGAATACCTTTCCGCTTTAGTCGAAGCCATCGACGACTTTGTAGGATATCGAAGTGCAGGTACGCGCAGCGAGAGCGCGGACTCACGAAAGCCGATAGACCAGGTCCTTATCGCCAACATCAACAGCAAGAACCAAATCGTGCTCAGCGGTTCGCTCCACAAGATTAAGGAGCTCATTGCGCATGTGCGGCAATTCCTTGGTCACGATCCTAGGGCTGTACGGCTCAACAGCGATAGTCCATTTCATAGCCCCATTATGTGGCCGGCATACTACGTCATGCGTGACCTGGTTTCAAGTAAGAGTCGGGTCCGGGGCCGGGAGGACAAGGATATCATCACGTTTCCCGGACTAGTGGAGTGTGTGAGCAATGTCAGTGCGAGGCCTTTCACGAGTGCTGCCGACGTTCAAGAACTACTGGCTCGGCAGTGTCTCGAGACGGTGAGGTGGTGGGATAGCATCAAATATCTTGATCAGGAGCAGAAAGTCCGGAGATGGATCGGTATAGGGCCAGGGAAGGTTGGCAGAAACCTCGTCGGCAAAGAGGTCGGTATGCGTGGCATGGACACCGTTAAAGGGGGTGGCGTATGGGCTATCACGGACCCGATCGAGATCGATGAGGTGCTAAAGGGACTAGAGAAGACGGAATCTCTAGTCGAAGAGGAGGAATAAAAAGGTCATATTGACTCATCTTCACTTGGTTCAGCATGCGACTCCGGAACGCAGCTCTGCCTCTTATTGTAAATTAATTATAATACCGCCCTATGCATATGGGACTGTTGGGTATCAGGCCACGGTGTTAATCAAGGCTCAACGGAATAGAATTTCCCTTCTGATGACATTCACATTTGGAGCCTTGTAATGCTTCTCGGGACTTCAGTGAAAGTATGAGCGTTGCGCGTTTGACCTGTACATCCGCCCGTCCCACTAACGTCGTGGGGTGAAACAGGGTCTCTCTTTCCCCGGATCGGTTGGTGGGGCACAGGACATCCTAGAGCTTCAACTTTATTAATCTAAGCTTCTTCTACCCGGTCTCCGACGCGACAACCTCGTCCTCACAGCAATTACATGCGGCAATGGCGCAAACGATACCATCCATAGCCTGCTTAGGCGTCATAGGGCGCAATGTAAGTGCGATTCTTCGGTCCTCCTCTTCCTCACAGGACAAAACTAGAAATTGCCGACAAAACGCTGACTGCAGGTGACATTTACAGAACAATCCCCTCCAAATAACCATATTCCCATCCTACGACACCACAACCCAGACATACACGCCCGTGCGCACACCGCTACAATTCTCCCTCCTGCTCTCAGGGACCCTGGACATCTTCGAGGCGCGCTCGCGGCACCACATGGCGAATCCCGCCGGCGGCGGAGGGACAATGTTACTATCGGGGGACTTCGGTCTGCTGCACGCCATCGACGACAGACTTGCCGCGTACGGCTTCGAGACGAACACGGGGGTCAAGTTCGTTGCCGTGGTAGACATGCGGGGCCGATTACTCTCGAGGAATAACGCCGCCACCGCTGCGGCGACGGCGGGAAGTAGGGGGGGTGTGGGACTCAGGGATAATGAGCTCAAGCCTGTCTTTCGCGCTATGCAGACTGCGTATGTCCGCCTGCTTCAGAATCCGTTCTATGACCCTGACGAGACTACTGTGATTGCGGGCGGGAAGCCGGGCGTGGGTTCGGGTACGAAGAGGATTACGAGTCGCAAGTTTGGCGATGAGATGAGAAGGATTGGGGAGACGTGGGCGCCTGGTGTTGCGAGTTTGTAGCGAGAGTGAAGGGGTGGGAAGAAGCCTTAGATAGGAATCTGGGACGATGATACCGTCAGTTGGGGCTTGGGCCGGCAGACAAGACTGTTTCTCGACCTTCAAATGGCGTTTATGGGTATTGAGCACGGTGTTTAGGCGTTGTTAGGATAAAGGATGGGCCATCTATACGGCGACTTTGCATCAGCCTGTCTAGATGTCTATATGCGACTAATGAAACATATACACTTCTAGTGGGATTCGTCTCTATCTATTGACTACTTCTCACCATCTTTGTTTTTTCTTAAAGTCTCGACCATAAGCCTCTGTAGACCAGCGGGTTCATCAAGTTCGACAGACGGGCCCATGATAACATCACCAGGCGATTTCTCGCCCAGCGACCACGGTCGAGGCTTCGCCGCCGACCCGCCTTCCCAGTGTCTCGCCTCAATCGGCAGCGGCTGCCACCAATCTCCCTGACGCGCGTGCCACCGCTCACCACACAGTTCCCATAGCCTACTTACCGCACGTTTATACGCGAAGCGCTCATCCTCACCTGTGAATGCGCCCGTGTTGCTGAAATCGACCTTAGACAAATCCTTCTTGGAGTCGATGCCGAAATCCGAGTCTTGGTCCGGGTCGTACGAGGATATGTTGGGCCGGAAGGGCGATACCTGATCTTGGTATGCTTCGGCGATCGTCTCGGAGTGTATTGCGTCGGCATCGACTTGTTGCCCCTGTCCGAGATGATCGGGTGTTGTGGTGGGTTGAAACTCTGGAAAGAAGAGGCTGTCTGGGCCGACTGCGGCTCTAACAATTAACTTGCATCGGGCCTCGTAAAGGGCGTCTAACAATGTGATGAATCTTCTGGCTTCATTTTTCTTTTGTAGGACTAAGACCGGTATATTGTCAATGATGAAGGTGTGGTATGTGCTGGCCATTGTGATGTAATCCGCTGGCCCAAATGAGGATACGAGGTCTTGGAAATCCCATATCACCACTCCGTTGTACTGCTGAGGTATCGTAATTGTCCGTCCGTATACAGTTATGCTCGCAGATTTCCATATCTCATTAGGCGTCGATGTTGCGCGATGCCTGCCTACGGCCGCGCTCCAGAAGGGCTCGTGATCCGGGCCTAAGATATAGTATTCTTCTGGCCTTGTCGTACCTTCAGAAGGCTCCACAGGGTTTTCTGAAAGTAACAGCTCTGCGTTTTTTTCAGTCTGAATTTCAGACAAGGAACTGTGGGCTACATTTGCGCCAACGTCGGTAGGAAAGCGGCCAGAGTCTATCCTTCGCCAGTCCTTGGCGCCTTCCATCTGCCATAGTTCACATCGCGCTTTCAATACTTCTAGGAAGGACGCGAAGTCACTTGAAGAGCCGAACAATTCACCTTTGCCATGAGCTTTTCTGAAAGATAGAGCTCGCCCCATTAGACCGCTTGCCGTAGGCGTACTGTTAAGCCCTGCCGCGTTTTCGAGCTCCTCGGGCATGCGGTTGGACGAGGCGATGAGAACTCCGCCTAATTGGAAAAATGCAGTAAAAAGGCTACTCAGGATTTTACTCGCTGCTCTATCTGGTAGCTGGAACTCGTCCAAAAAGAGAATGGGAGATTTCTCGACCATTTCTCTTGCCATCCATAACAACGAGTACTGCTCGCCGTTGTGCCCTAGTTGAGAGTGCATCTTCCTATGATGTTCTAGTTGAGATAGTGTGTATAACATAAAAGTGTTGAAGTGCCATCGTCGCTTACGGCTCGTGGGTAGGCCCTCGGCCAGAAGGTCAAGCAGCATTGACTTTCCAGTCCCTACCTCGCCCGATAAGAAAAGCCCCCGCGGCGAATCAATATGGATTGCCTCCTCATGGCCAGCAAACACTCTCGTCAGGGCGAGAGTATCCCTGCCTTGTGTTCGGGCGAAGAAACGCGCAAATAGGGGATTACGCCGTATTGGGTGGCTCTCAGTTGCTAAGTCCAGGGATTGATCCCCTCCCTTCGAGTGTTTCAAAGCATCTGTAATTTCTCTGAGTCTTGTGTGATATTCAACTGACGGACTATAGTCTTTCAGTCGATGGTAGACCTTTTGGAGGTGCACTGCTAGTCGATGCTGTGCTGGGTCTGGACAGCAGTGTCCAGTCGCTAGTAACGATTGATATTTCACTAGAGGATCTGTGATTGTAACAGAACTTATATATCGTCTCATATTGTATTGTACTTTTCTCTTGGTGCCGCCAATTGTGATAAGCAGCCGGGGTGGAAATATCAAGACATGGTTTACATGTATCCAGGCCGATATGGGCTCAAAAGAATTCGACGTGATATCTTATAGCAATATTTTCAATAGTAGCAATCTAGAGTCGACGTATAAGTGCACATTGAGTTAGGGCATTGCATATCCTTTGATCAACTCATGTTCAATTTAACTTCTGTTGAAGTTAAGATTCGCTCTGCCAAGTGGATGTCTGTGCTCTGAGTGGTTGAGACAAAACGATGACGATATGCAGGTGATGATTTATCTCCGTTTTAGCACGAACTGGGCCACTGACAGGTGAGTTCTGATTGGACTGTCTGGAAATCTGCATTATCTCTAGGCTCCACTGTTAGGTACCTACACGTGTCGATAGCGCCTCTTCTCAGCTTTGCAGCTTGGAAGGGCCCCGAGTGATCCGTGCGCGCTCCCGGCAGCCTTGGCCGCCCGGGGCACGCTGTCATTTAGCTTGGGTCTAGGCGCTGTACCTCCGAAGCAGTAAACATCACAATCCGTGCTAAGCCAATTCCAGCGGTTGTGTGTTGTAGTTTTTTCCAGGCATCTCCAAGATCCAATCAACCGCAGCCAGTTGGATGGCCTCGTCATTCTTCCCATTTCTTTCCTTTCCTTGGTCAATGTTGCGTTGCTCCATCAGCACCCGCACCCACACAACTTCTTCATCTCTTCCTGACCGCCATCCTGCGTGATCGGTAGTGTTAGAGTCACGCATTCTCGCCATGACCAGGCCTTCTCTAGAATCGTCCACGCATCGACAGTAAGCAAAGGCATTCACATCGACTCTCGATACAGATTTATCCACCGCGCGCCGCTTTCGTCGATTCCTTCCCGCTATCTGGTCGCCCGTCTCGATCATCAACTCGTGCATCGCATCATCTCCAGCGTCTCCGCGTCAACTGTTATTCATCATGTTTGCCCCAGCGGCGGCCAGCGATGGCCAAAACAGCGCTCCTACCGGCATGGTCACGCGCGGCCGTCGACGCCAGCGCCCGTCAGGCCCCGATAACTCTCTCCCATTGCCCAAATCGAAGCGGCTTAGGTCCGACCGCCTTCAAGTCGCCGATCAGACCTTCGTGGAACCCATTGCCGCTCCCGAGACCTACGAGGTTAAGTCTGAGCCGTCGGCGGTTGAGATCAAACAGGACGGCATAGAGCAACCCGTGCCTTCACAGAGACAAGAGCTGAGTGTGCGCTCTAAGAAGAGCAGACCTGGCGATCGGTCGCATAAAGGAGACGGCGCTACGCTGCTGGTAAGTCATTGCATTACCGCCCGTTCAATTTTCTGTTGTCAAGACCCAATTTTCTAACGTTCATCCTCAGTCTGCCAACACTGCATTCGAGGTCAGAAAACTTCCAGCTCTGCCGGAGCGGTTAAAGCTCGACACTACCAGTACGTACCTTCCACCATCCCCATTAAATTGCGCACTGCCTAACTGTCCGGATTCAAGGTCGCCAGCATGGTTTTGTCGATACCTCGATTGGATGCGCCCTGAGCCTCACGCACACACATGCCGTCGTCTGGTCTTATGCGTCAACCTCATTATCACCCGAGTCATTTACTTTCACACTCCCGTATCCATCTAAGCACTCGTCAGATCCTCTACCACTTGGTTTGCTTGTATCTCCATCCGCGTCTTGTTCAGAACCTGGCCTTGTTGTTGTGATGCCCACGAGCGGTAAGATCACCTACTGGGAGTCAATCTCAAGCGCCACAACCCTAGATTTTATGCGACAACAACGAACCGGTGTTGAGGATTCGATATCCGGCATGTTTTCGGGCGAGCGCGTTATTCAGCTATTAAACGTGGAAGCAGCTGCGGGTTTTGTCCTAGCATTTAGTAGCGGGCGAATCGCTTATCTTAGTGTACGAGATGCACAAGGACGACCCAAAGTCTCGGTGCAATTTCTACGTACTAGCCTTGGGCCCTCGAGCAGTGGATTTCTAGGAAGCATACGAAATGTCCTTTCTCACTCTACCCTCCAGGGCGATATAGCAGCGGTGCGAGCCGATCGCTCTTCCAAGCAGGGCGAGTGCACTGTGGTAGCCGCGACATCAAAAGGCCGAGTAAACTCTTGGAGAATACATCGAGGCGGCCATCATGATCTACTTGCCGAACTGGACGTCCGGAGTGCTGTTTTTGAAGCAGTTCGCGATGCTGATGGATCGAGTAGTACGCTCAATGTGGACTCTTTCAAAATTGTTGATTTTTGTTTTGTACCAAAGGGTATGTCATCGAATTATACTGACATGAGCAAATTGCGTCAGCTACCAGCATCCGACAACCAGCAGCACCTATTACTTCTAACTTCACTCGATGACAAACATCTATGTCGGTATAGTCTAGTTGAGGTGGTGATACATAACGGATCGTCACAAGAGAATGCAGTAGACATTGGTATGGTTCGACCAATATCAAGTTTTTCCACACCGCCAGATGCGCATGCGCTATCAACACCACGATTATACCTACCCAAACCCGCCGTAATTGCCTTCCTTGTTTTCGACCATGCTACCGTAGTAGCTTCTATCGCACAGCCTCCCGAATCGCCCGATTCTCAGATTCTACAAGACAACCACACCCTGCCGGTAGCGTTCGAGGATGTGATTGACTTGCGCCGGGACCCGACTCTCGAGATCGTGGGGTCTGGTTTTGAGGAACCTCAGATCTATAACCTAGAGGATGATGAGGTACGATCTGTACGAATCAGGACAAAAAATCCAACAGCTGTGCTACTTGTCCGAGGTGTGGGTACTATGCGTGTTGCAGTTTTCGACTGCAAGCGCTTTGCAAGCACTACACCTCCGAAGCTCACCGCGAAAATAAAGCTAGAACAGGCTGTCTTTTTCGGTATTAAGGAAGACAATCCCCTCATCTTCGACGTAAAGCATAGCATCCGCTTTAGTGACAAAGAGTACGGAGAGGCTGCTCTGGAGCTCAGCGAAGAGATCCTTACTTCAGCCGGACCGTATCTTTCGCCGTTAGCAGCGAGGCTCGATGACAATATCAAGGATCGTGTCCGGTATCTGGACAAGATGATGGCCCATATTAAGAGCATCGGCGTCAACTTGGAGCGTAATGTGAAGTGGCAGCTATTGTGGAACGCCGAGAAAATGCATGTTGCCAGCACACTTTGGCGCAAGCATGAGGAGTTCCTACACATCCGCCCTGCTAGTTCGAAGAAGACTATTGTTGCAGAAATCGTTGAGTATATTCGCTCCGAGGAAAAATCAAAACCAGATCGTGCGAAGGGAGAGACGGACGAGTTGAGGCACTGGTTTATACACGACATTCATCGTATGGAATTGTTTATCGCCTGGGGTTATGAAGTTATCAAACACAATTCCAAAGCCAAGCTGGACACAACTTCTCTGACACGTTTGATATCTGAAGCTTCCGATATCTACAATAGTACTATCCGCGATGCGTTCACCTTCAGAGAGACACATCTCGAACTTTATGGACTTAAAGGAGAGAAGCTCAACCACGGAATTCTGGACAATTATGCGGGTCTACCCACACCCTGGACTGCCAACAGATTTGTCGCCAACAACGTGAAGCGCCAAGTTGAACTAGCTACTGAATGGGTCAAGCACGAGTCCAACTCCTTAACTGAGGAGCAGACAAGTTTGGTTGAAAAGATAAGGGAAATTCTACCCGAAATGACGGAAGTCTATCTTTCAGTGCTACAAGAGTTAACGAGGTGGAATCTTGCAAGCGGTGATCCCAAGTTGGTTGCAGAGGGCCAGAAGTATGAGGACCTCTACAAGGAAGACCGTCACGCCAAGGTCGTTCTGCTCTCTCAATCTGGCAATTGGGAAGCAGCCATCAAAATTGCAGAGACTCACAGATCTTTACATGCTTTGGCTGAGGTACTTACTCGCGAAATCGATCTACTCCGCGATAAGCTTTCCGTCCCTGATCTGAGCGTCGACCAGGTTGAAAGGATCGAGTCCAGAATGGAAGAGAAAGAAGATAAAGTTCGGGGATACTTTGATGTTTACGGCGAGGATTTCGCATTTCCGTTTTACGATTATGTTTTCACAACCTATGGTGTAGACGCTCTTCTTGAGTACGCCGGCGACAAGAGGTATAAGACCATGTACCTGCGAACAAGGCCTGAGCTAGCCAAGATATCATGGATCAATGACATCGTTGGCGAGGAAGATATCGATCACGCTGCTGATACGCTCCTTAATTTGGGCTTGGCTCGGGAACAACAAGTCTGGAACAAAAAGATCGAACTCAGTCTTGGTAAGCTAGCACGAATGGCAGAATCCTCACGCCCTGCCAGCAAAGCATCAATGCCTACTATCCAAGAGACCAATATCAACGGAATGACAGAGGACGCGCGGTTAGATGCTATTGACAAAGAGCTTGCTGTCATTGGAATTCAAAACGAGTTCTACGACACTCAAATTCGTCCCGTCATCAGCGTGGCTCTTGATGAGGCTGAAGAACTAGGTCTCGTCCAGGAAGCTTTCGGTCTTCAGATTCCGAAAAAGTATAAGATACTTTCTCAGGTATTCGAGGATGCGATGAAACGATTGCTCAAACACGAAGCTCTCGACCCCCTGACGCTTATTGACCTCCTCACCATGATCAATTTGCCTCCAGAGACGAAAGAAAACATCGCCGATCAGTTCTTTCTTGCTCTTCAGGTAGCTAGCAATGGCCTTCATGATGATGAGCGTCACCAAGCTGAACGACTCATCTGGAGGCGATGCTTCCTGCGTGAAGATTGGACGGTGATCAATAATACCTCGATGAAGGACGATGAGGAGACTATGGATGTCCTTGGCCAAACGGACCTTTTCCAACTCTACTGCACTTTATACGCACACCGTGAGTCTATCCATGTTATACAATATATACTGATACTAATACAAAAATAGAAACCAACCGCCGTACCAAGATCGCGCATCAGAGGTTGGCGCCCTCACAATCGGTTGGAGTCTACACACAAACTCTTGATCGGCGGTTTGCGAACCTGGAAAAGAACTACCAAGAGAAGATACTGGAAGCTATGCGATGGGAAGATTCAAATCTTCGTCTGCATATTGAAACTCATAGATTAGAGGAGTGGACGATGGAAACACAAAAGCTCGCTGAGCAGGCCGTTGATCAATCGTACGATGACACCACGGAGATTCAATCAACAGAAAGCCTCCCAAGAACGGTGCAAAATAAGAAGCTGCGGGCTAAGTCCACGGAGGTAACAAACGGACAGAATGGTACGCATTCGGAAGAACTGTAATGTCTCTCGATGGACTACTCCCCCGCAGGCGTGTCGGAGTTAATGGATTCATGTAACATAATACTGGTTGGCGTTAACTATATAATTGCTATAACGCAAGGAGTAGAAAGGAAAAGCATTTACGACTGCAGGGACCTCAGACTGAGACCCTCTAACCCAACAAGATACAACGGTCAATGCGAGTGAAAAGTAATAGTAATATGTTATCACGAATCATAAATCTCACTCCAGGCCTAGGCTTATTTGTGCCCTTCAACAAACTTATATCATATTAGCAGCACAACCTTTGCTTATACGTCGCCCCTGAAGACTCATATCCTGCTTCTCTATCTTTAACGATTTGGCGGCAAGCTGTAGATTTGATACGTATGCCATCCATCAATTGCCTCAACACTACTTTTGTTCAAACCTATCTGGAAAGAGTGTTTGGTAACCACCGTCCAAATTGATATCAAGTGACTTGGTAAAGACAGACTGCAAAGACTAGGATGGTCAAACGCTTCTTCGCCATTCCTGCTAACTTTGTTACGCTACAATCTCCAACCGGTGTTCAACTATCATTGAGCATCAGCTCCAACCTCGGGGTAAAATACGAATCGCTCCATTTAGTAGTATTCCATATGAACCTTGAAGTTATATTCTACATATCACAGCAGTGCTAGGAACCCATATCCTAAATCAACGCATTCCTATCCGACGAGGGACTATGAAGTCCCGGAAATTGTTTGTGACTGAGAGAATGCGCCTCTGCATACGTAGCGACGGATTCTGTTTTAGAACCTGCTCACACGAGCGTACGATTGCGTTCACATTTCTCTTCGCTTCGTTCGGAGTCGCGAAACAGCGTTTACTATGACTTGGAGGTGTTGTTGCTGTTTCATGCGGATGGTGAGAGGTATAATTTATACACAATCTTACATTGGTGCAGGTCACGTACATAGAAGGCAGGAACACGACGCAGTCCTATTAGTAGATAGTAACTTATGCGAGTCGGTTGTGGAGATTAATAGGAGTGAAAACTAATTTATATAGCTGGTAGTCATTATACAGCTATCGTTCTCTGCGCTAGCCGAGAGGCTCACTGTAGTGTTTCTATGATTGTAAGATAAGAGCCGTCCCATATGAGAAAAGATCGAATTGAGATGTTTAGCTAATTATCACCACGTCAATGTTCTTCATTTTCAAGACAAGGAAGAATAGAAGGGAACTATAAAAGAGGACTTATCCCATCGTAAAGTAAAGTCTCTGTGTCGCACAAGCTGCTGGTCGTTAGGCGGTTCCCCCGCAAGGTGGTGCACGGCAATATCTACAACACCGACAACAACTAAACAATCACGCCACCACTTCTACTTGCCTGCGTAGGCTTAGAACTACCTAGTTGCTTGTATCTGCGTTCAAAGATATACCTGTCTCAGTTTGTCCCCCTTTTCGATGGCCAGTATACGATCTCGAACAAACGAAGACTTACCAACATGCGTCGAAATAATCAAAGCCGTCTACCACGACAGCGGATACCCCGTCGGCGGTGTGGACCAGGCGCTCGAGGAACTACAGGCGGACGACCGGGCCTGGGTAGCAGAATACAACGGGGAAATCATCGGACACGTCGCCATGAATAAAGCGCGCGAGACTTACGTCAACGTGTCGCTGTGGCTGGAGAAACATCCCCAGACCACGACCACCAACATCGCTCTACTCGCGCGACTGTTTGTGCATCCGGAAGCGCGCAGGCGCGGTGCTGCTACTATGCTTATACGTGCCGTCGAGGAGGCGGCCCGCGGCGAAGAAAAGCGGCTCCTCATCCTTGCTCTGGTTAAGGATCAGGATGCTATTCGGCTGTATCGCCGCTTGGGATGGCAGTATTATGGCACTAGGGTCTTTCGCTGGGGCGAGGGCAAAGAGATGGATGCTGAGTGTTTCGTGAGCCCTCTATCGTGATCATGCCGGGGCTTCTGCTGAGCTGGACCACGTGAATATGCCACAAGATAGGAGCTAGGTGTTGAGAATATATTCCATATCGCTGATACATGATGGAATATGAATCGAAAGTTTCATCCTACTGGTTATCCTGGCCTATATAGATCCCTTAAACTGGCAACTGCCTGACTTGTTCGGGGTCATTTCTTCGAATATATAGGTGTCAAAACCTGAAGAGATCATATTTCTTCTACTCCCATCCCTGGCTGTACTGCTAAACAAGACCATTTCCCATATACCATCTGTTGATTCAGTAGCCGAATTATTCAAATCTATAGTCCCAAAACTCTGCCAAGAGATCTGCCTCTGTAACGTTCCTATTATGCTTTACCATATGCACGATAGCTATATATAGCCGAGCCTGAAACTACACTTGTACGGTTTGCGTAAATCTCCGAGTTCGTTTCATTGCCTTGGCATGTGAAACTACAAGGTACGCGAAACGATATTCCCTCGACCTTTTGGTTGTATCTATTCTCGCTGGAAAGATTTCCCAATGGAACGAATTTGAATCAAAATTCCTGATCACACATATCACTGAACATAAATCACTCCCAGTAACACCAAAATTGTTCAAATTCATTATATTCTCCCGCGCTCAGCGAGGGCTTGTAAACCTGATAAATCACACATTGGTAAATCATCATCTGGACTGACTGGACTAAAGGTCGCCATGTCTCTCGATACAACGGGTGTAATATTGGTCACCTCGCTGTATTGTCTGCTTTCTGGTAGGCCACGCCCCTGTGTCTCTCGCAGTTCGGCCGTTAGATGGCCGTGGTATTCAAGTTCGTCCCAGGGTCGTTTCTCGGAACTGTTGTGCCAGACTCCGGATGCGCGCGTAGTCCAATCCGTGATGAAGTTGGAGACGCGTGATGAAACTAGAACAGATAGGAGAGGGCTAAAAGTTGGGACGCAAGCGCAAATCAAGCCCGTGTTAAGTTCGAGGACCGAGAACGTGAAGCTGATCCCAGCCCACCAGGTTCGATCGTAAGTGAATTGGTTATATGTAGATATCTGTAACACACGGAGTCAGTCATCGAGTGTGATTTGAAATTATCTCGGAAGCTTCTGGACATGATCAAGGCCCCAGAAGAAGCCTCTGTCCTCTAACAGCTACCGAGATAATAGAACATTACTCTGGGAACTCCTTACAACATAACGAACAGTGGCGACGGCCCATGCACTAAAATCGCCTATTAGCAAGGTAACAAGAAAGCCGATAGAGCATAGACTAGGGGAGGACGAACATGAACCCGCTGGAAAGCGTGAGACTCAGTCCAATCTTTTGTCGGGTTGTTGGGAACGTCAATTTCCATATTGGAGGCAGAGGCAGTATCGCAATGATCAAATCACTGGTTACGTGGCCTATGCCGAAAAACGTGTTCGCAGCAGTCCGGTTGATGCAGTGTCCGTCCAAGTCGGGCTGCCACTTCTTCGCGATCGGCCAGCATCCCAGAAATTCTACGAATAGGTTGGCGGTGAGGTATCCCAGAGTGTAGAATAGCGTAAGATAGCAGGCGATCCTGAATCTCTTGCTCACAAGCCCAAAGGTCTGCAAATAGAGGAATATCAGAGCGCTCTTAAAACCAGCCAGGCCGACGGTATAAAATTGCGACGATATGCCAAGCCAGAGATAATATTCCGAATTTAACTCGGGTGTAAATTGCCATATGTGAAGGCCCATGCCATGATACGTCGCGTTGGCTATTGTCACGCCATGTGCAATACTAATAAGCATAGTGAAGGCAACAATGTCTATACGGCGAGTGAGTCGAATGAAATGCTATAGCAGCGGGCTAGATGAAGGGAACGTACAGTCATCGATAGTTAAACTCCTTCGCAACATCCATTGCCTCGTATAAAACCTCGCAGCGACGAAGAAGAAAGTGACAATCGGCACAACAACTGCCGCTCTCCAGACATGGACGCCATTCTCGGCTGGAAGAGGCGGCGGTGGCTCGTATGGATGAACCATGGTGGGTTGAAACGAGTGTACAACTCCTATTCAGATATAGTAGATTCACATCGACGCCAGCGACGACACTATCAACGATAGGACATTTCAATTGAGACTTCTTGACCGCAGCGGCGTAAACGCTGCCTGCGCGCAAGTGAGTATTGAAAGAATGAAATTTACTGGGATAGCATCTCACTAGTCCGGAAGATGGTTGGTGACATAATATATTATAGCAACCTGCCTGCTTGTGTACTAAGTGCAGTAGATGGCTGCAGCTACATACTTAATTAGACTACTGCGACAAGGCAGGATCAGGGGATAGAGTTATCCTTGCCGTGTTGAGATTAACTGACTTGAGTAGGCCGTAGGGGTGAAAGAGGTATCGGCCCTGAGCTACTGTCCGGGGAGTTCCTGGTCAACGAGGATCATGACACTATTGGCACCGGCAATCCTCCTAGAAGAGGTAGTGTGGATCAACCGCTTCATATCCACCAAGCAAGGTTCTTCTGTGCATCTTTAGCCTACTGTAGCCGTGTTCTTTACTCTGGACTATCGGGTACAGCAGAGTTAAGGTTCCAGCTAGTTGAAGGAGATGGAAGCCAGCAGGAGAAGGGATCGAGTAATTGATCAAGTCTAGGCACGTGAATTTGCGAATATACTAAAGGTTTGTTAACAATTATCTACAAATACAGCAGCGGCATAGCTTCTCTCCCACCCTATCACTCATGAATGGTTCGTACACAAAAACTATAACGTAGAATCCTCTAAAAAGTTTTCCAACTGAATAGATTCATATTTCCATCATACGCTCTATCTTTCAATCTTAGCAGCTGGGCATACCTCTGCTTGGTGCATGAGAAAACAAAACAAAAAGTGAGGCCTTCAACGGGGAAATCCGCAAAGTTTGACATGAACTAAAGGTTTCATGAACCCGCATATGTTTCCCAAATAGACAATGATGTGCGCTAGTAGCCTTCATTTAAGCATAGTGTGGTCTCATGTACATGTATACTGATCCTGCCGTGCAACGGGGAACACTTTGTCTACGCAGTAGCTCTTGGTCTTGCCGAAAAGTAGCCGTGCATAATTACGGACATGTTACAGTATGGACGTGACTTAACTAGCCTCGTATTCCCCAAATAGAGATATTTTAAGTAATGTGACGGTCCCATCTCCTTCCCACCAATGAGGTCTGCAGGGTACCTGTCTTAAAAACCTGCTGTCATTATTACTGGGGACACAAAAAGGTTTGCATGGTCCAACCCGTTGGATTGTTGCCGTCGATAGTGCTAATATTCACCATCCGGGGCAGTCTGGAGCATCGTTAGCTTGGGTTTAGTGACCATATACTATCACCATAGTGTTGCACGAGGGAGCGCTACTCAGTTTAACTTAAGGCTAGATGCTCACGATCAGTGACTACCGAATGCCACCGGCAGTTGTTGAGCACTGGCCATATATGAAACACGATGGTGTCACAATGAACATGAATGGCTCTGCAACTATAAAATCCTGTCGGACGAAGAACGGACGAGTTCATCAAACGCCCCGATGCGTGCATATAGATGTTTAGACTAACTAGTAAGCGACAAGGATCATCATCCTATACCAGAATGCCGCTGGAAAGGGTCCTGCCGAGCTCGTCGCTGTCCTGTAGTCTTTGTATAGACGTTCGAATGGAATATAATGATACATATATTTCAACACTCAACTTGCAAAGTAATAGGGAGGGCGTGAAGCATAATGCTCAGTTGATCATTCTGTTTATTGACGACTACAATAGTACAAGCCCCTATTCAAGTCCTAGATGCGGCTCCTGCTATATGAGGTATGGTCCCTAAACAAGACTAACTATGCAGTGGTTTGCACGATTTGAATACGCAACAGACATTCAATGGATCTTTGTTCCGTCCTAGAGAGATGTAAGGTGCATCCATCGGCGTTTTAACTGCAATTCGGGCATATTCTTGTCGCGTAAGGATGATTGATTATCGAACAATTTTGAACTGTATGCTTTGGGAGCACCACTCAACACTCATCCCTCACATCTAGAATTAACCAAACTTAAGCTATTAAGTATCAAAACCTTTACACCGATACACAGCCAATCTTGATGTAGGTATTAGATTTTGTATGCTGTGATTGCTAAATATTGTCTGGTTCAAAAACTTCTCTGCACGTCCGGATGGTTCCCCGTCCGTCGTTCCCTATTTTGGACAGAAGCCGCGGGACAGGCCGAGGTATGTAAGGTACGCATTGATGCCGCCTTGATATATGTGATGTTATGGGGCTACGGATATTATTAATACAATACTAATGCTGACAAGAAAAAGTGAATTATTGCAATAACCAGAGCCGAGGCCTCCCACATCATGGCGACAAGCACTGAAGAGGCATTTGCAGAATTGGATATCTTCCAATGTGTACGGGAAGTTCGAGCTACAGCGTATAAGGAAGCCCCTCACAGTAACTACTTTGATTTTCTACAACATCATAAACCGACCTAAACACAGCCCCATTACACGTCAGTATCGCTATCGCGAATCTTCGGTCTCCGAAGTCCGCCGATAGTGGCTCGTCACGATGTATGGCTCGCTAGCCTACTGCTAGCCGGAGAATATTTACTACAATTGTTTAGGTGGTGGCTTGAGGTGGTGAAATTGTGCTCACAAATGCCTAGATTCGAAGTGTAAAGTTTTGATATTTGAAAAGTATTGATGTTTGCTGATCCAAAAGCAGAATGGCACCAAATTGAGAATATAATACATTTCAGATAATACCAATCAGCGTGACTTGACAAGGGATCCAGAAACACCAGAACCTATAGGCATTAATTGAGAAAATCTCCCTTTGTCTTCGCCAACTGCTCATCGTAATCTAGATGATAGTTAGTGACATAAGACAACAAGCAAAATACAGCCACAGGTGTAGGAATATGGCAACTCACATGGTTGGAATGCCAGCCAGCCCTTTTCCGGCCCGCCAACCTGTGTTGCCGTATATGCGGCCTCCTCATCGTCAATGAGTTTCTTCTGATAACCACCGGCGGCTGCCGCATCAGCGAGGAGTTGAGCTTGGCACGTCCTCTCGAGACTGAGAAACCAAAAGGCCGCCTCGTCCACGCTCTGACCCACGGTCAGAATTCCGTGGTTCTGGAGAATCGCGGCCTATATATACCACTGGAGTTAACAACGTCCACTTGTGGTAAGAACTACTCGGAGTTTTGGGAGCTCGCAAGAGTAGCAAGATCACAACGTGCTCATCAAGACGATTCAAAATTTGAAGACATGCTAATAAGGGAAATAGAAAAACTCCAGCGACTAACCTTCCCATTCCCCAGCGCGCTGGCGATCCGCCGCCCCTCCTCCTCGTCTACGACTACACCCCTGAAGTCCCGATAAACGCCATGAGACTTGTAGAATCGGCACGCGTCCTGCGTTAACATCTCGAGCTCCCGCCCGAACGCCGAGAAAGCTTTCCCATGTACGCTGTGCGCGTGGCATGCGGCCGTCACGTCGGGACGCGCCTTGTGGATCTGTGAATGGATTGCGAACGCGGCGGCGTTGATGGGTTCGTTGCCCTCCACGACGTTGCCTTCCTCGTCGCATAGGATGAGGTCGGATACTTTGATCAGTGAGAAGTGCATCGAGAGGGGATTGAGCCCTGTGTTGGCTCATTAGTATATCCTATCGAAGTGCCCATGACTTTTACGGAAGCCAGGTTGAGTCTTACAGAAATGGTCGGTGAGGATCGGGTCTCGCACCTGAACTGGTGTTAGTTACTACCCCTTAAGTATATTTTCCGAGAATTTAAGAGGCTTCTGGACACTGTTCGGGTTCGAAAAGGGAAGCATGTCTTCTGATATTCGTTTAAGCAAGAAGAAAATGGCTCCGGGAATTCATACAGATATATGGCCAGCAACTCCCTCGTCGAACCCACGATCAGCGAAAACTCGAAAGGCGGCGGCAAGATGCTGTTTCCGGTACAGGCGTTCATCCTCGAGTTTCTCGAATTTCGGATACGATCTGATTTTCAGCTTTTTCCCACTCTTTGTCGTACCGATGACTTGGATCTGAGCAGGGCTCTCGTCTCTCTGTGTTCCGTTCACTGTGACCTTTCCCGGCGCCGATAGATGCTCCGGAACGGCGATTGCCGTCTTGTTAACTACCGTTTCGGTCGTAGACATGATAACGGTTCTTCGGATCTTGGTCTCTGATGTGATGCTCAAGCACGTTTGGTTGGTATGTGATTGTTTTTGAATTGTGATATTACTCCAACGCGGGGAAATGATGCTCATAAATGAGTCTAGACGGGACGCCGCTACGGAATCATGTTTCCGGGCACTCTCCTCGAATTGGTAGATCAAATTCCCATTGTTGATAATTCTGCGGGGAAGATCGGAGTCGGAGTACCAGCTCCACACAGCCGTTCAGAGAGTTACTCATATAGTCGTTGTATATACAGTCTTCGAGCAGGCGGCTTAGACAGTGACAATCTTCCTTTTGATCGATTCGTTTTTATTATGTTTTTAATACCGGAAAAACTTTCCGAGCTATCGAAGGTCATGTAAACGCTACTATCGACCTGCGAAGTTGCCGCCGTTGCTGGGTAGGGAAGACCCTGAACGGCGGGAGTTACCCGTTAGAACAGGTCTACAAATACTCATGCCCACCCAGCGCTCACATCATATCTATGGCCTCTTCCTCTTATGAATGTTCACTATCAATAGAACATGTGTCCTTGACAGGAGAAGCGGAATGCTTTAGGCAATGAAGTCCTGGGTGGTGGCTTTGAAAGAAATTCGTGTAGAGAATTCTGATAGTCGTGCAGTCATCATCATGTGTATCTACTACTCATGTCTGTATGGCCATATCTTTCAAGTAACAGTACTGTTGGGTATTACTTATACAAAGCCGATTATATCAGCTATCTGGATTGTTAGTTGTAATACACGAACAACGGCCTAAAATACAATACCTGTAGCCTGAATTATTGGTTGCTGCGGTATTCTGGTTTTCATTCTCCCTAATCTCCATCTCTTAGGGGAAAAGCGCGCGCTAGGCGGTTAATCTTCGTAATCGGAAACAGCGTATTTTGATTCGCTTGTGAATGTGATTTCTCCGGCTACAACCTTCAGTGGCCACTCCATTGCCCATAAATACTGTGAGGGCATCATATTGGAGATGCCATTTATACTGTAATGCAGGACGTCACGATCGTTGGTACCACGACTCCACCACAGATGGTCGATAAACCCCAATACGGTCAGTATGCGAGCATACAGCGCAAGGGCCAGTGGTTCGCCGGCTTCCAGCATTGCCACTTCAGAGTTTGGTTTTAGTCGTTGCCTCCCAAAGCAGATACGTATAAAGTAAGGGATCCTCCATGGTACGTGACCATGGAAGTGAAAAGGAAAGATCTGGGCCCACTTACCGTATCGAGATTTCATTCGAACTGCCATCGTGAACACCAATCTCTGGAGAATGGTATGATCCATTTTCAGAGCTAATGCCACATACAAACTGACCACACAATCGGCAGTGTCTTGATAGACATAAGCTTCGTCAGCCGGCATAGTATTGACATGAAACGCTTCTAATAGCTTTTCTATATCTTGTTGTACGTCGTATAAGAGTGGATGATCGGACTGTATGATGTCCTTACTCGGGGCAAGTGACCAGATGGCCTGCGGGTCGTAACCTGCTTGGGAAAGATAACCATCGTACTGTCGATGAAGAGCACAACACCCGCGAACCAAGGCAAATACACCCGAGGGAATCTGATACGTATCCGACGCTAGCGACCTTTGGTGTGCAAGTTGCCAGGACGTGATGCACAGCATGAACGCGGTCACAAACAATGGTTCCGCGAGAGTTCTGTCGATACAGCCAAGTGAATACCGATGCTTCGCTAATGTTCGGTCGAGATAATGGTTCGCAGCGATACCCAGCCTATGGTACTCCTCAGGGAATAGGTCTTGCATGTGCAGGGCTGCGACGGTCAACAACGAGTCGAGCAACAAATCTGACTCGAACGCCATCTGAGGCACCTTCTCCAGCCAGAGTTCCCTGCTCGTATACCCGTAGGTTGCCGGCAACTCCAAGGCCGCAAACTGCGTATAGTGGTACATCAGTCGCATTTCGAACTGCCGCTGCCCAAGGTTGGTAGACACTCCCGTCGGTCGCGTTGTTATGCTTGGGGGCATCATGCTCGAGTTGAACCGAGTGACGGATGTGTCAGCATCACTCCTCGACGGTTCCCGGTTGTGCCTCCGTCGAGGCGTCGGGACCGATGGATAATCACATCTGTCAATATCAAAATATCTCTTTGCGCAGTTGCCGCACACCGGCCTCGCTTCATCGCACTATATATGGCCGGGGGCCCTGAAGTCAGTTGCTGAAATATAGATGAGCTCGCGGATGGCCACAGACTAAAGGGGCACATTCTAACCTTGATCTTTCGCTGCTTACATGTCCGACAGCCATGCCGCGATTTGCGTAGGCGAACCCTTAGAGAGACAGTAAGTTGCTGCGACTCCATGGTCTACTGCCTCTTCAACGCAAAAGACACCCAACTGGTTTAGTTCCCCGCGATGTGCCGAGACGCGTGCGTTCTCAGACTTGTTTTATACAAGCTAACGAACTTGAGGATTTTGTGGCTTGGCTTAGAGTGGTTGATCACCCCCAGCCAGCTGGGCTAATTAAAGCATCATATGCCTTAGTTAACATGGCCAAGATACAGTACAACCCTGCGTATGTTTGACGCCAATCTACTACCTACTCTGCATACACGCAGTATTACTAGTACACTAATCGTAGTGTAAGCAACTCGGGCAATTCCGGCCGGCAGGCATAATCTCCCCACAAACTACCAGGCAGTCCAATTGACGACTAACCGCTCGAAAGGGAGGTCATCCAGCGAAGCCGAGTAGCTGGATCTGAGCATCGTAGCGGACCAGCCCAGAAGTATGCCAAGGCGGATGAAGCTTTATAGACGCAAGTCGGTAGGGCTTTCGTTCGGAAATGTGCCGAGTAGATTCATCATTACTTTACTTTTCTTGAGCGTGGAGATAATAAGTGGAACTGGCCATCTTATTCCACAGCCTGAACCAACCACAGCTGTCTTATTTACGGTGTGATTGCTCAGCTGAGTAAGTAGCAGCCAATATTGCCGTTGCAGCTATATGTTTTTGCTTGTATAGCCATAGTTCGTTCTATCATAACTATGACCGCATTGTCCTTTTTTCATTATGCTGGGGAAAGACGAGAGAGAAGCAGGGGGCGGCAATGGAGCTCTCGGCTGTTTAAAAAGCCCCTTCTTTGATGTAGGACTTTGTACGAAATGATCGATTGTTGGCGACTGACTGTCGAGACTGTCGAGTGTTGCAGTAGAGATGGGGTTGGTCGAACCGAACCTGACTTGAACCGAACCCGAGACAGAGCCCGAGATTCAAAGCTACAGTGCCTGTACTGTATAGCAGACGGGTTCTTAGCTTTGCCGATAAGCGATAAGGCGCGGATGAGCCACTCTTGCTTATGAAACAGTGACGACGATGGGCTATGACGTGCGGGCCCCTCCACTGTTCCGTGTCGGCGCTCTTTGGTTGTTCGAGGTTAGGTTGTCGCTGCGGCGGTGCTTCGCAGCGCGTCCCTTTCCCACGTCCAGGCTGCCATGTGTAGTTTTCCAATAGGATGTATATCAATATGTCTGTGTAATGACTCGGACTGAAGTGCAGACGCAGAAACAATTTTATATATTCTCCCAACCTCTATTCTAGTCTTGCCGGGCGCCTACGATATAGTTCCACACCCAACCGCACGACCTATCGTCCAAGCGACCCCCATCTGCCCATATATATCCGCCCTACCCGCAACCCACGAGAGGCCGAGGCTGTGTGCTCGGCGCATGACGAGACAAGAGGGTGTATCCGAAGGCAGACCTTACGTCTTGTTGTAAATAGTGCATGGTCGCATCTACTTGCTCTTTGTTCACTCTTAACCAGTGCCACCAGTACAACCACCAGACCGTACCGACCACATACCCGTTACCAGCTCATACACCATCAAGATGTCTATACGGATTGCGCTTGATAAACCTCCGGAATTCTACACGAATCTCGATTTCGTTAGTGGCCGCATTATCGTGGTGCTCAACCGCCCCGAAACCATTGGCAATATCATAGTCAAGCTCGAGGGCGAGTCCCGCACTGCCCTGGCCCTCCAACCCGAGCGCCGCGACGAGTATAACGGGCCGGCAAACAGCGTGACCGAGAACCACAAAGTCCTCTACAGGGTATTTCAGGTGTACCCCGACGACGGTGTTGCGCTGTCCTTCCAGCCGGGCACGCACGAGTTCAAGTTCAACTTCAAGGTCCCGCTCAACAACATCTGCCACGATGCACGAGCCATTAGCGCCATCATGGGCGTCGGCGGCGTCGGCGGCGCTGGCAATGGAGGCATTCTAGGCAAGGGCTTTCGTACCATGGACGGAGCAAAGCAGTTGATGCTGGCGCACGTCAAGTCTACGCTACCCCCTTCGCTCACGGGCTTCCCCCAGGAAGCCGAGATACGGTACTATATCAAAGTCACGATACAACGGCCGGGCATCTTCAAGGAGAACTGGCGCTATCAGCTCGGGTTCAAATTCCTGCCCATCGAGCCGCCCCGACCAGACTCGCAGAAGCAGGAGGCCTTTGCCCGCCGCCCGTTCGCCTTCAAGCCGCGCACCCCACTCTCGGGCCGGAGATCTTTCTTTGGCAGCAAGCCATCCAACTTCCCCAATGGAGCGGGCCAGACACCTCCGTCGGTCGAGATATCTGCACGATTACCGTTTCCCTCCATATTGACCTGTAACGAACCAGTTCCTCTGCGCCTGATTGCGAAGAAACTCCTGCCAGCGCAAGAACAGGTTCACCTAACGGCGCTCGAGATTGCGTTAGTCGGCTACACGCATGTGCGTGTAGCAAATCTAGAAAAGGTCGAGCGGACCAGATGGATCGTAGTGTCGGCGCTCAATCTCTCTATAGCGCTAGGATCGCCCACCGATCCAGTGGACACCGAGTTTGAGGTCCCGAACACATTATGGGCAGCGCAGCGACTCCCCAACACGGTTGCGCCCTCCTTTAGAACCTGCAATCTCATGCGGCGGTATGAACTCGAGATGAAGCTTAGCTTAAGCTGGGGCTTGCCAGGGGGCGGGAAAAGCAGCGGCATGTTGCCACAGATCATCTCGCTCCCGTTAACCATGTCCAAGATCGAGGTATACTCAGGTATCAAGCCGCCTGCTGCCCTGCTCTCCACAGCGGCTACGACTACTGCTGGCGCGGGTATCACTGTCGCTGGCCCCGCCAACGGCAATACATCAGCTCCGCGACCTCCGCCTCGCCCGAGCGCAAATGGTGGACCGTCCATCCCGTCAAGACCTAATGATCCATTATATCCGCCGCAGCTAGGGCCGGACAATGTTCCGGCGTATGAAGACGCGCCACCGAGCTACGACGAGGCGATGGCCGAGTCTCTAACAGGACCGGCAGACCGTCCTGCTTATAGCGGTGTCACGGCGGAGAATGCGCCGAGCACGATGCCACCTGAGAAAAACTAGCTTTGAAACAAACATGGGAGTCTAAAAGAACCTTGCTTAGGGAAAAAAGTGCAGACGAGCGAGGGAGCTGATTTCTAGCGCCGTAAGGTTGGCACCTGTGACGAGGAAGTAGGCGGCGTTAAATGGTTTGGATATAATGGATAAATGATACCCCCTTTCTTTGATCTCATGTTGCGTTCTGGCATCGAAAATGACGCTCAAGGCTCGGGTACGGGAGTTGTGGCGTCTGGATGCATTGCTTCCTTCTCCAACCTACCTTGCCTTATATGGAAAAGAATTCATACGTGTAAATTGAGCACTGTACAAATAACTATTTTCTCCGAGCTATAATTGCACCGCCATAACAAATTATTAGGTGATAGAGAGCGGTGGTTCCACTCAACTGCGTAATGCTACGGCTCTGTTTCGTACAACACGTATCAAGTTGATGATGAAAAGACTTAGTTCATCAAACTTGACCTTATCGATCCACTTCTCTACATCAGGTAGCGGCTGACAGGAGTTCTGAGGCGGATGATAAGATTTTTATGATTGGTATGTCCGTCTTCAGGCAAGCTAGATACACAACCTATAGCAAACAAGACAATTTCAATGAAAGCGAGGCTATGCCTAAGGTTTTGTCGACATCTAGGTCCAATCAGCCGTGTTGGCTACTCCTCAACGAGGTGTCGCGGACTCCCCGAGTCGTTAATCCCGATTTGCAATGCTTCAGTATCTTCCAGCGTCCATCAGAGCGTACGTCTACCTCGAGGCGACTCCACGACAGAAGACTGCCAAACCCAACAGCCGCCGCAGTTGGATTGGGCTTCGCAGACCCCCGTAGTAGTCTATGATGTCGTTCCTGTTGATAGCACAGCCTAAGTCATGCCACTGCGAGGAGTCCACAGCAAGCATCCCACACGCGTTCTGCTTTTCGGCATTCAGCAGATGTTCTTATGCATCTCCCAGTCGGCCTTTTGGCAGTCTTGAGAACAATACAATGTAACGAAGCTTTCCCGCAGGTCTGGCAGGTTCCCTCCATGCCGAGATGATGACGACGGGAGAGAGAAGCGAGAATGAGAATCGGGAGGAGAGGAGTGAGAAAGAGAATTACCAATCGAAAGAGTCGAGGCATTTACAAGTACGTGGTTAAGCAGTATATTTAGGATGATTAAAAGAAGAAGCGGAAGATGGAGTGTATCATCATCCCTCACAGGCAGGGAGCCGGGAATATACGCCACCTGTCTCTGATCTAGGTATTGATTGGATCATGTATCTTATGTCTTAGACAGAAGTGACAAGGTGTATACGATGGCGGTTGGGTCTTAAAAGGCGCTCTCGACAATGGTGTGAACATGTTTATTTTTGATAGCAGTGAGCATTTTTCTAGGTCTCCTCGTATAGTCAATTTTTCCCCTACTATCAAGAACATCCATCTACTATAATATACCAGATGATATTCCCCCAAAAGTAGAAAATGAGGGAACGGGTAGTTACTCACGATATACAAACACTTGGCTGCATAACCATTAATTACGAAAAATTTTCGTGTTTCACTCTAGGACCACAATGACGATGCCTCGACCACTTATTATCTTTCCACGGGGATTCGTCGAAGAAAGTAACAGTTTATAGTTTGACGTTGGTTCAACCATACTTAGGAAGGTTCCCAGCCTTCTATTTATGTATAGCTACTTCTATTCTCCCCCAAGCATCGTCGTCATTTAGACCCCCGAAGAGAGTGTAGGTAGTTCTAGCGAAATCCCCAGGTGCGAATAAGCAAATCGAATAAACAAACCTATTTCCACAATTAGCATATTGATATGATAAGCGAGGAATAATATTTGAAGGTTGATCACAGTGTATCAAGCGTGAGCTATAAATGCATTCGGCTGAGTGCATATGCAAAAAAAAGACCAGGACAGAAATAGTATCATATGATTAGGAGTGTACACGAAGACGCAGGCGTCCCAAAGGCAAACAGGTCGGCAACTAAGTCAGTCACCGAGAACGAGGTCATTCCGAACTCCGGCGTCGCCATGAGGCGTAGTAACTAGCAATGATAGGTAGACCTGGCGACATGAGACTAGATCCATGTCGTTCCGGATGTCGAGGAGCCGCTTTCGCCAAGACTGGTCGGCGAGCAGCACTTCCTGCGCTTCGTCAAGTATGATGCGGTCGACACGTCTGTGCAGGCGCTGCCGCTGCGCGAAGCCTTTCCACTCCCGTCGCGCCATGGCCTCGGGAGTGACCAGGAGGACGGCCGAGGCTTGGTTCTCTGATTGGGGATTCCAGATGGATACGCTGATGCTCATGGCCGAGAGCCTTACGTACGTATCCTGCTGCAGGGCACGCGTGGGCTGGATGACGATGTTGCAGCCGTCGGGCTGCACGTAGGCAGGCAGGGTGAAGGCCACAGACTTTCCACTTCCAGTGCCTGCGATATACACGACCTTGTCAACCTGGTCCATCGTCTCGAACAGTTTGACCTGATGTTCCCGCATGTGTATGTTGTTCCTTTTGTACATGGCGCGCATGTTCTGCTGGGTGGTGAGCAAGCTGCCGCCTTCGTCGTCGTTATCATTGTCTGAAAGTCCTCGCTTGCCATGCTGGGTTCTGGCGTTCGTGATTTCTTCACTTATTATTTCTATGAGTCGGTCCCTCCATGCCCTTGTACCTGCCTACACAAGCCATCGTAACAGCTAGAATGCAATGGGTCGGGAACATATCAACCGAAGACATGCAGATATTCCTACCACACGGTCTTAAGACAAAGTAATACGGTGCCTTTCGGGTCCCCTACAGCCTCTTGAAATATATTTTATTACATACCTAATGCAGAGAGTATAGATGCAAGGGCATAGATACCTTGCATGAGTATGTCTATGAAGACGTGTGGGAGAGCTCCTGCCTTAGTACACCCTCCAATTCTAATACCTTTAATGCAGAATAACCCTTTCTTGCTAGCTACTTGCCTTATGATGCTGTGCTTGCTTGAATATTTTCGCTGTCCGAGCACCATGTCAGACAGTTTATGAACGCAAGGCTGCACACTTCCATCATAGTTTTGCTAGTTAGAAGCCGTGGTCGTACGTAGAATTAACAACTCAGATTCCAGAAAAACATAACATGTAGGAGACTGAAGAAACGCTACCATCATGGTGACTGCGGCCCCATTTTCCGGGCCTTCGAGCTTGTGACCAAGTAGGGGGAAGGCTACGAGGAAATACAACGACAAAGACTATGTTGTTGTTATTGTTATTATTCGTGTCTTAATACTCAGCTTCAACAAGAGACCATATGCATGAAGAGTCCATAAAAAGGGGGATATCATATATACGACTCTATATATAGACAATTGAATACGCGATCCGTGTACAGTAGTAGTTGTTTGGATCTTGTCTGAGATAGAAATACGACCAAGTGCAAAGCCATCTATCTATGCTCGACATGGACAGAAACCAGAAGAGATATGAGTCTAACTCCTCCTTAGACGCGCCTCGTGCTAGAAATGCTATCTATTGCGACAAAAGACAGACAGGGAGAAATACTAGTGATATGCGAGTCTGGAGTTGCGACGGTGGCTGTCTTCTAAATCTAGTAGAGGGCGTTTCCTCGAATAATGGCCTTGCGAGCTTGACCGATGTCGGCCAGATTGGGCGCCGAGATAGGTACTCATAGCTTCTCCTTGAGGGTGTCCTTCATTCGCTTCTCGACAGCGTTCAAGTACTCGGTAGTGGTGACGTAGTCTTCGCGACTCGTCTTGCCGCAAGCCAGGGCCAGGTCCTTAGTCATGATCCCGTCGACATCTACTGTATCGATACAGGCCTTCTCGAGGGATTCCGCAAACGCGACGAGTTCGGGGGTGTTATCAAGCTTGCCACGCTGGATCAGGCCGCGAGTCCAGGCGAAGATGCTGGCAATGGGGTTCGTGGAGGTCTCACGGCCCTTCTGATGCTCGCGATAGTGTCGCGTCACGGTGCCGTGGGCGGCTTCGGACTCGAATGTCTTACCGTCGGGTGTGATGAGAACCGAGGTCATGAGGCCGAGCGAGCCAAAGCCCTGAGCCACGATATCAGATTGAACGTCACCGTCGTAGTCTTGAATTGCAAGTTAGCGTGCAAAATTATCCAATGACTTAAGTTGGACAACTTACTCTTCAAGGCCATGATGTATCCACCAGAGCTCTTGATCATCTGGGCGACCATGTCGTCAATGAGACGGTGCTCATACCAGATGTTCTTGGCCTCGAATTCCTTCTTGTACTGTGTATCATACAGCTCTTGGAAGATATCCTTGAACCTTCCATCGTACTTCTTCAAGATAGTGTTCTTAGTACTCATGTACAGCGGTAGACCCTTGTCGAGGGCGAGCTTGAAACTGGCGTGCGCGAAGCCGGTGATACTCTCATCCGTGTTATACTGCGTCTGCGAGACGCCACCACCCTGCTTGAACTGGTAAACCTCGATCTCCTCGGGCTGGCCCCCTTCGGGAGTGTAGACCATGCTCAGCTTGCCGGGGCCCGGAATGACACGGTCCTTGGCTCGGTATTGATCGCCGAAGGCATGGCGTCCGATGATGATGGGCTTTTTCCAGCCTGGTACCAGTCGAGGAATGCGGGGGATGACAATGGGCTCGCGGAAGACGGTACCACCAAGCGCATTTCGGATTGTACCATTAGGAGACAACCACACTAAAGGACGGACGACAGGTTAGCAGGCGGCGAGCAGCATGTAGGGAGTGATCCGTGGTTGTATTCATTAGTACGAGAGAGCCAGAGGCCTGTGCGACAGAATGCAACGGAGGGGTTGCGGGGTCATGAACGTGGTCATGGATGCTGCCGACACACGCCATGCAACCATGGCTGCAGTGATGACGGCAGCGGCAGTAACGGTAGCAGTATAGAAAAAAATGTATCATGAAGCGGCTTGGCTTACTTTGCTTGAGCTTAAACTCTTCGACACGCGCCTCATCGGGAGTGATGGTAGCGCACTTGACACCGACAGAGTACTTCTTGATCGCCTCGGCAGCATCGAGGGTGACCTGGTCGTTGGTCTCGTCACGGTACTCAAGACCGAGATCATAGTACTTGAGATCGATGTCAAGATATGGGAAGATGAACTTGTCTTTAATGTCCTTCCAGATGACCCTGGTCATCTCATCGCCGTCCAATTCGACGACGGGATTCTTGACCTTGATCTTAGGCGCCATGTTGTATCTGGTGTGGTGAAAGAAAGCCACAGGTACAGCGGGCCTAGCGACAGCAATGGGTGACTGTCGGAAGAGCGGACGCACCGATCTAGGCAAGGCGCATGGCCGGACGAGACGAGCAGCGGCAGCACTCATGGTGGCGAGAGGGTTGAGAAAGCTATATGTTTAGGTACAGACCGACGAAGGATGCTGCTAGCAGCCGAGGAAGCCAATGGTATCGAGGATTGTCGCCGGACTGCTGGATCCGCAACGGACTAAAGGACGGCGGACTTCGGGTATCTGTGTGCTGCGAGTATCGATTGTGAGGTTCAACCTACAATGCGTAGATGTAGCGCATCGGTCGAAGCCTGTCCGTGCGCCTCTGCAGACAAAATGCAAGATTGTAGCACTAGCTTGAGGCCACAATGACTGATTTAGCAATCGATCGGAAACCTAGATTGGCGAGGCGGAAAGCATAAGAGCGCAAAAAAAAAAAAAAAAAAAAAGGACGATATCAAGCTATGAGGGTCTGGGATCGCCGATGACGGAGCCACCGGCCTTGGTCGAACATGCGATCTGCCTATCAAAACCCAAACAGTAGGCGGCGAGCTGAGACTCTCTACGGATGTCTTTTGTGTCGACGTTGGCGTGCCCCTCGCTATATAGCCCGGCCGCCCGCGACAAATGCTGAATTCAGTCACGGGTTCCTCAGTCGGAAGGCGGGGGATGGATGCAAGCTGTCCAAATTGGCAGTTGTATTCCCAGCAAGGCGGGTGTTTGGGGTTCTGTTTGGGGTACTGCCGCGGGTGAGGTCACACTGGGCTGCGATCGCTCTGTTCTGTCCGGCTATAGGTGGGGTGGGGGTGGGTAGTGGGTTGGAGTCCAAATTCTAGGGTAATAGGCAGTAAAGTGAGGGGAACCCCCCGCATTCTACCGGTCCTTGTTTCTTATGCTGTGTGCTGCGCTTCTGCGGTGCTGCCGAGAGCAGCAACACGGCCATAAAACCACGCCACTTCACTAGGAATGAATGCTACCTTGGTCGGTTGAATCATCTAGTCACGGTGCGCTATTTCGCGACTCGTCGATTACCTTTGCTATCTTGAATTCATTCAGTAGTGAAGCTTGGTTCGCTCGTCCCAGCAGAGACGAGAGAAGGTCGTTGAGAATGCACGAAGGAATCATCCTGGAGAAGAACAACCTACCAATCTGGAAGGCAGCTTGTGTTCTTGTGCATATTTGCACCTGCGTGTCCGTTAGACTCGGACAGCATTGATTAGCCAGCGGCAATACAGGAAGGTACTCAGATGGCCTGTTTTGTCGCCGCTCAAGGAAACTCGCGGCCATGGGGTGCGACGCGCATCGCATCGCATCGCATCGCCTCATTCGCTGATATCAGGACCTCCTTTCCAGGCCTCTCTGGCAGTCTTCCAAACAACATCATAATTAGCCAATCTAGAGATTAGACCGTTGAATGCGATCAACCTCAACTTCAGAAACATTCAGTTGTTATCCAGTTGGACACGAGCGTAGAAAAGGAGACTGGACCTGGACCCCTATGTTGGCTCACAGTACGGTGTAGTGCGAAGGAGTGGTGGGAGCAGACAATCTTATTATTATTTGTCCATCAATCTAACCTGGTAGCTTTAGCTCCAAGGCGCACGGGTAGTCTCCCGTTGTTGATATTGCTGATACCAAGTTAGCCTGCTTACGCTACCTACCTTTTGGTATATAACTTGGACCGCATATTCCATTCCTCGACCAGAACCAGCGCTCCAGCCCGTCCAGTCTTGGTTAGTCAGATATTAATACCAGTGACCCCCCTGCCCTTATCATTTAGGTGTAATATGGTAACCTTATTAGATGCTAAGGCTAGCTCGTTCGTCTCTTGATAATCATTACCACTCCTCCCAACCGCGGCCCGGCCGAACAGGCCTAGCCACGCTCTCTGCCCTTTCATAGCGCGCTATGATAGTCCATAAGGACAAGTTATGGGAGCGTACTGTAGTGCGTAGTGCAGTGCACAGTGGATATACGGTCCGGCCCAGCTGCAGTCCTGCTGGGTGATGGATCATGGGAGCACCCGGGCCTACAGACTCAAAACACCACCCCCCAAGCTCAAGCTGTTTTGAGCGTCTCCCCGGATGTCACGTTATTTGATTCCCTTTCTCTTTGGCTGACTTGGGCGACCAGCATGACGCGAAACGCGAACCGAACTGAAATACGCAATACCTGAACTCTCCTGTGCGACCGGCACCATCGATCCCTCCAACCCCAGATCTTTCTTTTGCGGCCAGCACTTTGTCTTGCCACCTCTCCCATCGCCCATTTCCCATCTCCCACCTCCCACTTCCTACCTCGCATTCTTCCCCAGGCTAGAGAACCCCCTGTAACCCGCCCAGCATGCTTGTTTACTGCTGACCTCGTCGAGACTTCGTCGACGTGCACCCAGCTTTCTCCTCCTTTTCATCTCATCGTACACGGCTCTAACCCACCCGCTTTCAACCTCTCTACCTCTATACCTTACGTTGATCGTCTTTTTTGGATCACATAATCTTAATATCTCCCCAAATTTCCCTACTACTAAGCTCCATCTCCCATTCGTAATGCCCGTCGAGCTTCGGAAGCGCAAGGCGCCCGCGCCAGCGCCTGTACCCGAGCCGCCTGCTAAGAAACAGTCCAAGGTCTCAAAGGCAGCGGCCAAGGTTAAAACAACCGTCAAAGCCGCCGCCGCAAAAGCCACCGAAGCTAACGGCTCACCTAAATCCGGGAAGCCCGTCGCCGGCGACATCATTTCTCTTGACGGATTTGGCGGTGAAGTTGAGACCAATGATGGCGCAAAGACGACCCTCAAGGCCCTCGTCGACGAAAGTAAGGCAGGCGTCGTAGTATTCACGTATCCCAAGGCTTCAACGCCAGGTTGTAAGTAAACGTTGATGGAGTTACACGTGGGTCAATATCTCATTGCATGCACAGGCACCAATCAAGTCTGTCTATTCCGGGACTACCATGCGGATCTCACCAAGGAAGGACTCCTCGTCTATGGTCTTTCCACAGACTCACCCAAGGCGAACACTACCTTCAAGACTAAACAGAACCTACAATACCCGCTTCTTTGCGACCCAAGCGCTACTTTGATTGAGGCCATTGGGCTTAAGAAGACACCAAAGGGCACGACGCGTGGCGTTTTCGTAGTGGACAAGACTGGTAAAGTTCTACTTGCAGAAGCCGGCGGCCCCGCTGCTACGGTAGATGCAGTCAAGAAGCTTGTCACAGCCGGCGGCATCTCCGCTACGAAGAGTGAGGCTGTGGCTGATAAGCCAACTAATGGGCAAGCTGCCGAGGATAAGAAGACTGGAGAGGTTGTAGAGAAGTCTACCGAGTAATTGGGATTCGATTTGAATTTGATACTGGCTTCCAATTGAACAATGCTTCAAGTTTCTGGCCTTCACACTATACATACATACCATCGCAATATGCTTGGGCCCTCGCTTCTACCCCTCGCTCCGGTTTTGAATGACAGCAGGCTGCATTACGTCAAATGTGTACCCTTACCTCGGCTCTATGTTATGCGCCTTGGTCTTTCTGTGTTTACTCATATTTCACTATTATCAGACGAATACTTGTGAAATATAGTGTTATAAAAGCATTGAAATGTGCTATTTGAGACAATGAATTTGCAGATCGGTCGGATTGATAGCCTACGGTGCACTTGCTTCCTCGGAGACTCGGTGATTGGCTAGTAGACTAGGACCCCTCTTACAGCAGAGGTGTAACCCATTGAGTGCATTTGCATTGCTACAATTCTCGTGGGGTTATCAGCGATCCCAAAAATTGTGGTAGTGCTATTCAGCGAGCAACCATTACTCGGGCGAAAGTACATGTACAGATGTTATCTACTGACTATACGCCCAATACTACTACTGCCTTCGGGCATCAGTTTGATCGCGGCATATACATACGGTAGGCAGTACTTCAGAACCGCCAATACTCTTACCTCCTTTCTCCTCTCCCTGAGGTTACGACGGTTAGGCTGAGATTAATTCTACAGGGCGGATTGTTGAACCAAGCCATTTATATCACTCAGTTATTGTTCAGATAACATACCATCTTGGGATGAGCTCCCACAAGCGAGATATGCGTCAACAAGAAATCATTTTTGATGGGGTTTTATATATTCTAAGAGATGTAGTCAGCATTACCATAATCTTAAGGCTAAAGTATATTCAGACAGATCCCCTCTATGTCGTTCAAGACAGTATGAGGAATTGGACGAAATTTGTGGCTAAGCCAAGTCCGAGATAACTCTGATAGGGAATCCTAAACAAGCAAGATCACTACCCAGTAGATTGGCCTTCTTCCGTGGAAAGCCAGAGACTACCCCTTATCTAATCCGAGAGTTCTGCGTGGACATACGGAGCAAGGTGTGATAGACCTGGGGGTCCAAGCATCCCGAGAGCGGAGTTGTTCATCCTGACGAGCAGGTATACTCTCAGAGTGAATGTGAGGGCTTGAACGAGAACTCTGACGAGTCTCTACTATGTAAGCGCGATGGTGCTGGACCATACGTTACGCGCACGACACGACACGAATGGGTTAAAGGGAGATCGCATCATGGTTCAGCACCTTGATAGGTGTCAGACGATGCCTCACACAAACTGGATGCCCTCTCTCCTGCGGCATTTTATAGTCAGACTGATCCAGTAGTTCATATATATCAAGACATCTTACACCAATTATCAGATATTCGGAACACCGACATAGAGTGAGACATCTTTGAAATAATGTAAACTTGTCAACTTCATTCTTTCAAATTCATCTCCTCTAGAACCATTACACCAGCTTGGTTAAAGTGATTAAAGAGATATTCCATGATCAACCTCTGATCAACTCCAACGCCAATTATCTCTGCCAGGCTTGTGGAAGCTTCAGATCATGAAGAAGACTATATAGTACTAAATGTACCAGTCGACTGTAACGCAAAAGGCATTAAAAACATCAGACGAAACTAGATTATGGTAGGCGATGCATAACAACAGAAACTACGGTCTGGTTGATACCTGCTGATGCTCCGAAATATCAGTAATAACGATTCTTAGCACGAAAGCTGGGTAGTAACTTGCGATCAACGAACTAGATTAGGTTTGTGAGCCAGGTATCGCTTCATTACTCGTAATCTATTAAGCAACCAAGGATAGAGAACACGTCAGAACCCCTCTCGTAAATACCATGACATCTTGTTCTGAAGCATGCGTAGGTTAGAAGCGATCACCCATTATTAAGAGCACATTTTCGCCTTCTCACGTTGACGCATATAGTTTCTACACATAGTAAGGCTCAAAAGTTCGCAATGTAAAGCACGCTATCTATTCACTGCATGATTCGAAGCCTTGCATCAAATGATAATAATATAGGTCTTATTAGCCAAGATACCTAAACGTTACGTTCTAGGACCTGGATCGCGAACAACTTAATGGTTACAGCCATCACCCTTCATCGCCTCATAATTCCGATTGTTATCAATCAGGGCGCTAAGCCGACATGTCGTCGCGTGCCACGAAGATTTTCCGCACATCCCGCCTCGTCCCTTTTCATCTGAAATCACATTTCAGTCGCTGGGTATTGCCGGTATAGAGTCAAGCATTAATGCCACCCACCCCTGCTCAAAGTGCCAGAATGACGAGTGAATGCCTGCCTAATGCAACGACATAATGCCCTCACCTTTGCCAAAATGAAGCAAGCACTTTAATAGGCAGCTGGTAGCCGCATAGAACGTAGAAAAAACCAAAAACCCAGCCAACGCCGATGACCGGGCCTCATAGCCTGCCTCGAAATGAATGAGCGCTAATAAACCGTTCAGCCCACCTAACAACGCCAGTAACTGAGGTTCCCGCCCGCATGAAGAAGGTGAAAGCAGGTGACAGGAAAACATGGAGAAATGAATGTGAAGAAGAGGGAGAGGAAATAGGAATTTTAAAAGAGTCATAAGTAGCAACGCAGTCTATCCCCTTAGTCCGTCTATTATATTTATGTGGAAGCTGGGCGTTTTTCCACTTTTCTTCCATCTTACACGTCAAAGATACAACCTGCATTGCCTTGCGTCTGCATCGGCTCCTTCGCCTCCACCTCGTGACATAATCATGAAACGTCAGCGAAGGAACATGCCATGCAGGATGTACGGCATAAAATCACCGGTTTCGCCTGCAACAGCGAAACAGATAAGCTTCCCTGTCTGCTAAATGGAAGGGAGATACAGAAAAATGTAGAAGAAAAGGACAAGTGAGAGTAGGCCCTCCTGCCGGACCGGAATGGTGTTGACAGGGTAAGATGATCATGAGAACTTGGGATGAGAAAGGTACCAAGGCCTACCAATGTTAGAAAAAAAGGGGGAAAGAACACGGGAATAAGGCGAAGAGAAAATGGAGAGAATCAAATAAAACAAGACCAACGAAGAGCATTAAATGGAATAAAATAGTAGGCTGGCCACCCTGTCGAACATCGGCTGTTTTTCCATCTTCAAGATGTCCGATGGCAGGCTGCGGTGTTGCGGCGTAAAGTTTAGTTTCTCCCCCACACACAGAATGCCTGCCGGTATAATGTACGTAATGTTGTAGTTCGTCCACACGCAGCTTATGCCTGAACGCCAAAAAGCCCAGAAAGGAATAGTCTTATAGTAGAGTCTGTACTTTTGACAATAAGATGGAGTGATTGCTGACGTTTTCTTGATTTCCCGCTGTTTGATAATATTTTTTTTCGGTTTTCTTTTTCTTCTTTCTCAAGTTCAGGGTGAATAGGAGTGAGATGTTGAACAGATGGCAAGTATGTGCGAAGAGTCCCGAGGAATCCGCAGAGCTATGATATGGCCGATTCGAGTTTTCTGGGTCGGATACATTTTGGGTCATCTTCCGGCCCCATCCATAAGCAGGACAAACTCAGCTGAGGGCGAGGAGCAGATTTGGGCCGAGCTAGGCTTTGCAAGCCAAGCCAGGCTATGTAGTTGTTCTGTAGTACTGTCTCTCAGGCTCACAGTTTATCCTGCATCTCGGGCAAGTGTAGCCATAGTCCTTAACCTTTACGCGTGAAAGGCAGCGTGCACAGCGCCACCAATCGGGGTTGATGGCGCGGCTATCCCACCAACGCTGATCCCCTCTGCCAGAAGAGCCCCGGGGTATGATGTCCTCGTGGTGGAACTGTCGATAGTGGTCGCGTTGATGATCACGGCGCCCAAAGGGCTCCTTTGCCCGCTGACACTTTTTCCAATCACAGGGGTGTTTCAACTTCTTCTCCTTAGGTGTGTGCATTTGAGCTAGATGCCTTTCTAGATCAGCCTTCCGACGAAAGCTCTTCGGGCAACCCGATTCCATGCAGACGAATAGGCCCTCGTTTCTCTGGGGGTGTGACCTTTGCAAGAGTTAAATTCGTGATCGAGTTAGATATAATCTGGGTAAAGTAGGTATACTCACTCCACAGCGGATTTATTCTCAGGGGCTCTCATCGCCGGCCGCCAATCTGTAGGCTCAAGACCCGGCTTCAATTTCCAGTAAGGCTCCTGGCCCGGCTCCAAGTCGGTGATAAAATCATAGTCGTTCCACCAAGAGTCCTGAGTCACCGTGTCGTAACCGCTTTCGTTGCCGAATATATAGTCACCTGTATATGGAGGGTTATAGGCTGTGGACGCAGACGGAATTCTGTGCCTGAAATCGGACATGGGCGACGAGGAGAAAGAGTCGTGATTGGCGACGGGAACAGACGACCAAGAGGTCCCATACGCGCCATATTCTGAGCTTGGACTCCGTATCAGATCGTTGCTGTACGTAGAAGTCGCGCTCTCTCCAGACGGTTCCCGTGTCATAGGCGTGCCAGCACTCGGGCTAGCTGACCACTCCGACGAACTCTGGTGTTCGGAAACAAAGAACCCGTCATAGTCGTAAGGATTGTTGTATTCCAAGTAATTATTCATGACTGCGAACGAGCATTAATATTTATGGCGAAAATACTCCGTAAGAAGGCTAATCGGCGTGTGTCCCGGGGTTTGCTTGAGATAATGGTGAACATGAATTACGACAACTGGAAAAGTTCGTCTTTACTGTCTTGCCGCTGGCCCTCGAGGGTAAAAAATTGACGGATGTCTTCTTGGCAGGTACAGATGGACTGATCAAAACAGTAAATTCGATGTGCCAGAGACCAGATAGATTGTGAACAACAGTAACTCGTGCCAGACGGTGTGAAGCAAGCAGGATGTGAAGATGTAAGATAAATGTTCTGTTGCTTGCTGAAAATCCGGGAGTTCTATATCATCTTAAAACATCAGAGGATATAGGAGCAAGGAGAAAACCTTCCACCAAAAGGCTTGAATCCATTGCGTGGCCTTCAGTTACCGCGAGGCTCAAAATGCAGGATCTGGCGCGGTGAGGCGGACGAATAGTGACTAATAAGGCATTCCAAGTTCGCCGAAATAGCATACAGCATATTGGGACGGAAGACTTCCGGAATCCGACTCTAAGGGAAAAGAATGAGATGAGCCGACGATACATGCTAATTACTTTGTAAAAAGGTTCCTCGGCATGGTTCTACAAAAGCTAAGACTTCATCGCCTCCTTGATAAGATGGGTTGTCATGCTCTTACTGGACAGGCAGCAAGCAAAGCCACACCCGAGACGGCCGTAGACAGAAAACAACGCTAATGCATGCTGAGAAAGCTTAAAGCATACATATTGTGATACCAACCGCAGAAGTCGAGGACCGGCTCTCCAGTTGTAGCTTGTGCGAAATGCCTGCCGGTACTTACCTTCGGTGTAAGACCAGATAACCACTGGGGTGCCGTTGGAGACAAAGGCTCAGTGAAGAAAAACTCCGACTGCTCTATGTCGTCCATAACTCCTGCCTATCATAATGGCGTGGGCATCGAGCCCATTACCAGCTTAAGGAGATCCAATTATGCCTATTCAAGGCTTCAAATAAGGCTAGCATCAGTATCTATAGGACTGGGAGAGGGCTTTCGGCTCAAGGGACGTGAAATGCACATCCGTTTTGGTGTGAGGAAAGTTGGTGTAATTGGGTCAGAAAGACTTACACGATGGCTCGGGTTGTGAATAATACCGAGGATGACAGGATGTTGGAGGCAACAGTTTTTTGGAGACAACCTGAACCCAAGCAATGACCCTAGCTCTAACGCCAGATTCGATGAACGGCACACGCGGTACAGCTACATTTCATGAGTTCCCTTAACAAGGCCGCCGAGTGTTCTTCATCAAATGCTACGCCACAATTGGGGAACCTAGCAGCATGTGGTATGTGAATAGGCACTTGCTTCCCCGTGTCAGAACGCAACTCGTCCAGCTTGTATGGAGGGTACCAATAGATACACACAGCCGCCACAGACCATTCAGTAGCTGTACCCCAAAAGCTTGTGCTCAGCGACAACGGGGAAAGGCTGACCATGAGATGCCTGGTTCGCACCCAGTGCTCCTAACAATCGGGGTTTCGCTGCGAGTGTAGTTGCCTTCATGCTCGATTGCCTCTTCAGGCGGGGAGCTGATCCGCTAAGCCAAGCTATTGATTGGCGTTTTCTTTTTCTTCTTCGTCATTCAGGCAGCTAGGTGTCCAGGAGTAGCGACGGGAGCCGGCAGTCGAAGTCCCTCTCCGAGCCACGCCGTACGAGACGTACCAATTACATGGGTATTGCTCGGGACCGCTGGATGGATTGAGTTACAAAACCGCCTGCACAGCTACACACCAAGTATTCTCTTTGCACTGGACCGTTCCTGGGGAAATGCTCTACAGACATAGCTGTAAATGGTAACCTCGGTATTGATGTTGCTGTTGCTGAACCTTTTCGAACTTTTTGTTGGATCTGGAACTCCGACAAGCCCGCCAGCGAATGAGGAATTCCCACTTTCACCGAGGTCCCCTTTTATTGTCTGTCTGGGCACCGGCCGTCATTCCGAGCAGGAAACCTTGTAAATCAAGGCGCAACAGCTCATGTTGAGCTTGCCTTAACCCAGTTTATCTGAACCACGGCGTGTGGGATACTGAATGTCGCATCGGCGCCCTGTTACCACCCCGCTTGCATCGATCATCGTCACGGGGCTTCTGACGGAGGGCCCTTCTACGCCAGTAAATAGTTATCTGGGTAGAGTAAGCTGCTGCATAGTGTAAGACCTGGCTTGGACAGGGCGAAAGGATCGATATGCGCGCGATCCTTCACCGCTCTGCATTGGGACTTGACAGGACAAGGGGTTCGGTGAGGTCATATAAGCCTGTTTTATCGTCACGTTTCTACAACTCTGTAACTTAAAAGAGCCTCATCACAGTTACCAGTGCTCTTGATATATCTTCACATTAGGCTCCATTACCATTGTTTCCGCGAGTCGTCGCAATTGGGCATCTCTGCATTACTTCGTATGCACCAGGACGTCGCAACGGTGCCACGTTTTGCCAATGGCGAGGTAGCTTTCAGCATCGGAGCTTGTGTGCAAATGTACAGATACCGCCTCATCGATTGCCATTCCGCGACCTATTAGGATTGCAATTTCCCAGCTGCAATGCACTATGTATGTCATCGAGGCCCTTCTGTACAGTAGACCATAAAAACATTGCCAGCTGTCTGACAAGGGTCCATGATGTATCACCCCGCATAGGCCTAGACTCGCGTCTCCAACAGACCGTATTGGTCTGATAGGGGAGGTGGTTGATGGTAGGCGGAGTAGGTATTGCATCGCCATCGATCGGTACATGGCCTGACCAATTGTGGTGCGTTTGTACATAGCAGAATCTCCCTAGCTTTAAGCCGTCACCAGTCACATGAATGTAGGTGGCTTTTCAGCTGATAGTGCTGCTCACCAGCTACCACATAACCGGGACTTAGCTGAAACTTAGACTACATCTGGTCTAACTAGGTGAGTATCAGAAGGTCGTGATACTTATTTACTAGTGCCAGAAACTCCAAGTGGTCTCTTAGTAGGACTAAACTACACTATTCTAACCTATGCATTTCAGTCACCCGTCTTCCTTAAAAGAACCTCGGGTATGGTCATGCTGATAGCAAGCATACAAGACAGCATACATTTTGCTTAGGAATTGGCACGATCCATGTCCCAGTCGAACCTCGTTATTCTTCTAAGTAGATCTTCATCAGCTCAAGAAGATGTAACAGACATAAACTCCTCTGAACAACAATGAAAGCTCTTGGTTATCCATCTTAATAACTAGGTGGAGTTCCTCCATATATGCTCGGTGATAGACACCTAGCCAACAAGTTTTCAGGTATCGCTCGCTACCATTGCAACAAGTCACGACGACACACCGGCCTAGTATGGGCCCAATGATACTCTGCCTGAGACTAGAGCATCGCCGCACTAAGATAAAGCGTCCCAGGATCTTTGTATTAGAAGTTTGGCTCGAAAAGGGAGATTGCTAGTGACCTTCACTGCATCGCTAGGTCATTGCTAGTAACAAGTATATATAGCAAGAGCTCAAAGAGCTTGATATATCTCTTGAGGGCATGGGCCTTTACATACTCAAAGCCGTCAATAAGAGTAAGCATACTAGAAGGTACACGGGCTTTCCTCCTGTGATTCTACTATCTTAAACTCCAGTGTTACATTGACCTAAGTGACAGTAACTAGTCACCTATGAATACCTCGATATACTCCATAATATTGAAGGAATCAACATTAAAATGGAACAAAGGTTCAAGATCAAGGGCCTGGAAGAGACTTTAAGCCCCAATAATCAGCCGGGGATTAAGGGGGTATGAAGGACTGGTCCTACCCTTCAACCAGGCGGGTGACTTAAAGGTTTAAATACTCAAAAGCCTTGCTTTCACTCTTCTGCTCTCGCTCGTTCTGCTATTAACTCTTGACTTCTGCCCTTCTAACCGCAGGTAGGCCTATCTAATTACTCTAGAGCCCAAAGAGATGGCGAGTATCAACATGAGCGTGTGCAAGGGTCACTGTTATTCGCATGGCTCTCTTCCCGGCTGAGAATGGCCATTATTAACAGAGGGGGAGAATGAGGAATGATGAATAGATATTACGTCGAAGAAGATGTAGAAGGGGACTTTAAGGTAAAATTGACCTACGTAAGATAATACTTACTAAAATTAAGCTGCCGTAGAGAAGTAATGATGTGTAAGATAAGGACGATAGGGCTACTATGAGCTCAAGGTTGTTGGCTTTTAAAGAGGAACAAGCAGCTAATTGAAGAAATTATCTACTTCTATTCTTTACTCTGTCTAATGATTTAGGTGATAATGAGGTCGCTTGCCCGCAGAACTTGTTGTAACTGCTTTAAACTTATTTATCTGTGTTGTAGAACTTGATGTTGCGTGTAAGTTGAGTCTGACGGTCTGGAAAGGACCTCACTGATAAGTCTGGTTTATGATTCACGGCAAGTTGCTAATAGATATGAAGCACCTGGATGTAGCGGTTGCGTACGTTCTGACTCGTTATTGAACGATGGCATGCAGAGTATACGTAGTAGCACTTATAGTGGCGACACCCTCTAAAATAAGCCATTTGGCATTTTCCTTTCTTCTACCGTCCTCGCCTACAACTTATCTACTTACAACTTATCTACTTACAACTTATCTACTTACAACTTATCTACTTACAACTTATCTACTTACAACCTTCCTCATCCTCTAATCTTTAACTTAGCCCAGACCTAGAGACCCAGGCCAATCTGTCTGCAGCGTTTCGTTCTTGTTACCACAGCCTTGTAATAAATAATTAGTCACAAGGTGACGAGATAACGCCACTACATCATGATCACTACCTTTCATTCCTTTACCAACCTCCCCGCAGATCTGGGCCTTGGCTGCAGGTCTGCGCGATCACCAAAACAAGCGACTCGTTTTCCAGCCCAACCGACTTTGGCTATACTTCGCCCATCCCACCCCCTGCTTTATTACACGTCTGTCGAGAGTCTCGCCTACCAGAAGGCCTTCACATTTCGTTTCATTCTAATTCAAAAGCAATCCTGTATGAAAATATTGGCCTAAGAACCAAAAATTGTTTCAATCCGTCTCCAGACCAAGTAAGTATTGGAGTGACATAAATAAGCATGGCGCAAAAAAGGGGAAGTTCTGAAGGTGAAAAGACCAAAACAAAAACTCCGGTACGGGGAATCGAACCCCGGGCCCCGCGGTGAAAACGCGATATGTTAACCCCTACACTATGCCGGATAAGGTAATGAAGTAGAATTACTTCTTTGACGAGGTCTCCCCGGGAATCGAACCCAGATCGGTGGAATCAAAATCCACAGTGATAACCATTACACCAGGAAACCACTCAAGTGTTAATTGATGAATCGTTTCGAACCACCGTTCATATCCAGGGGTGTCCTATCTCACTTTCGCCTGAGGCACTTCCTAGTAGTTATTAAACACCGACAATCGGAAATACTAACAACCAGAAGGCGTTGCCTTCAATATATTCGTTATAGTAGGTTGTTTATTCATTATTCGAGGGGCATTCCTGCTCTGTTGTTAATCCTTCTTCCCTTGCACAGTTAACTGATTTACTGCTGCACCAGAATAATATTCTCAGCGTCCGTTGTAACTCATTAAATATTGAAGATCGTTAGCGATTAACATTAGAATAAGTCTTTTTAATAGTTAGATATAGTTATCTTTGATGTGGCGAAAAGAGTTCAGCCAGGTAGCATAAACGTTTCCTTACGTCCAATTAGTAAACATTAAGCATATAAATTGCAACCTATCCCATGGCTTATTACAGCTTGGATCTTCTTGGGCACACGAGCGTTGTGGTAGATTAGAATATGTTCTCGATGTCGCATATATCTATTTGAAGATATACTAGCAAGCCTATTGCTTGGCATCTAAAGGCAATCTTTGCCCTTGTACCAGAAAGATAAAAATATCGGTTTGATGGAGTGTCTGTAATCATCTCGAAACGACGCTTTCATACCAAGACTAGGGCAAAACACTTTGTGTTAGCCGCCGCCTACGGGCATCTAGGTATAGAACCCAGAAATACAAAGGACTTATCTACGAAAACAATGTTCTTCGCGCCTACAAGCTCATCGCGGAATAGAGGGAACCCGGCTAGCAAGGCCAGAGGCCATCCGGGTGGACAGCTTGCTGCGCCTGAGACAACAGGGATCGTGTGCAGACGTCCCTGGGATCGATATCAAATTCGAAATGTGCCCAACTGCTCCCGAAGGCAACGTTCCCATGTCCGTCCCTAGAAAGCCGGACCCCCTGTCACCGACAATAACCGTGTAAGCGCAGACCTTCCTAGCTAAACGATGGCCATCCAGGTATTCTTAAGAGCCAATGTTTTAGTACGGTGAATGTATAAGGCAGCAGTGTTGTGAGTAGTAAGATTAAGCATCACAATAGAAGTTCCACCAATAGTAGTTGGTTTCTTGGTGCTCTGACAGAGCCCTCGAAACGACGTCTCCTTCACAACTTCGTGACTAAGTGTTTACAATTTCTCCATTTTCTTGATCTTCACAAGCCCTGAGTCTATGTTCAACCTCCTGGTACTCATGGCTGATTAAATGGCATATCTGTGATTCGGTGCGTCTTTGTTGTGCTTGCAACGTTCTCTCTCGCTTTTTGATGTGGTTAGTAATTTTGAGATATATACTAGCATGTAATGAGTATTTATAAATAGATTAAATATCCTTATGAAAAAGTCCTTATGTAACACACCTTAAACGTAGACTACTTCAGTTACTCTATATCGAGGCCCAATCTCGATGTTTTATACGTACTAGAGGAGGAGTATTGGATTTAGCTGAGGAAAAAGGCGCTTGCCTCGCTAGGCGTCGACGTGTTACAGAATGTCGTAGCTGTTGGCCTTCTCAGCTTCATTGTTGTTATATCTATTTTGTTAGATGGAAAAGAAACGTAGGTTGTGTAATCCACATTATAATGCAAAGATGGTGAGGTTTTTCGCGTTAATTTTGTTTCTAATATGGTTATTGGATATATAAATTCTCGAAGTATGGTCCGAACCCGCCAGACGCTTCTGTAGTGCCATCATCTCTATCCACGTCGTGCTTCATATGACCAAAATACAATCTTGGAAAGGCATCGTATTGGTTCGTTCTCGACATGGCTATTGATGCGTCAAATGGAACGACTGGGCTCTTATCTTGACTAGAATTTGCGAAAGTCGTGGTGGTGATGGGGTCGTAACCTCTCTGATCTGTCATAGAGGACCATGGTGTCTGGAGAGAGTGGAAATGGGTTTCTCGGTTGTCAAACTCTATGTTGGGGGCTTGAACACCAGTTAGGGTTTCTTGGTTAGCTGAGAAGTCCGGAATCCCGGGTTGGCCAAGGATAGAAGTAGGTGTACCAAAGCTCGGGACGCAGGTGTTGAAGGTAGTATTGAAATGCCCATGGTCGAGAGGTGGTCCATCAGGATAATTGTCTTGAAATTCATTTGGTGGGCTGGGCTGGTAGATATTTGAATGGCTTAGGCTAGACGCCATGTTTGACGGCATATCGGTCGTCTGGTAATAGGCTCCTGATACTCCATCTAGCTCAGTGTCACTTTTTATGAACTGCCAGTCGTTCGTGCTGATACCGCTTGCAGATCTTGGATATAAACCATCATGTCGGGGCGACAATGTGCCATTTCTGAAGAATGATGCAAAGTGAACTTCATGATAGCTGGTAGGACACGGATAGGGACAAGTATGTGGGAAGCCCGGTGGTGATAGTATATATTGCTCCGGAAGTGAACTCAGAGAGCCTTCAACCTGCCACTGCGAGGGATGATTTAGAAATAGGGCGTCTCTTGGAGATTCTGGTGTGGAATCGGGACCAGAACTACCAACTCCAGTTGCGTCGTGGTCATCCGGTTCAGATATAGTAGGGCTCCAGTCGTGTGGCATTATTATCTTGAATTGGGACTCCTCCGGATAGACACAACATAATCCCTTTGCCGTGCATCGTCGACAAGGCTCGCCTCTCGAGCATCGCTCCCGAACCCTCGCGCATTCACGACATGCTCGTCTCCTGGATGAATTATCGTCTCGTCGTTCGATATGAGTCGCTATATGTCGACCTAGAATATCGCTTTTTTTTTCATTCCGCTGATTAGCATGGTTCCCGAGCGTGCCGAGATTTTTGGCCAAGATATTCTCTCACCTCCTGGCAAAGCTCTTGTCACAAAACTGGCAAATGAACTTCCTGTTCTCGCCGTGTCCGCGCTGATGTCTCTTCAGGTTCTCAGGTCGCTTGAAACTGCTAGGACACTGAGGACACTTGTATTTTTTCTGCGTTGCAGGCTGGGCTGGCCGAACATCTGACTCCCAAGCCGCTTCCTCGTGGCCAAGACTCGTATTATGGCCTGACATATTTCGGTTGGATGATATGGAGCAGAGCCAAGATGCGAAGCTGAGAAATTCTCTCTTTTTAAAGCTAGCTGCGAAAATCCTCTCCGTGGCGGGCTCTACGATACCTTACTTACTTAAATAGTTCACATAATACATCATTTTTGCTTACATACTTTGTAGCGGCACTTTGATAATCATCTTGACCTGGTTTACCGGAGTATACTCCTATAGTCTACAAGTAACCTGCGGCTCTACAAATCGTGACCCTTGTGAACTTGAGGAGGGTCATCATGCACTGTCACTGGCGCGCATGTGACAAGGTTTATTTGCGCTTGTAAGACGGTCCGGCGGCGCTACCGAGACAATAAGCGCTTTGGCGTCTCTTGGGTATTAATGTCGCTTCCCTAAGACATGGATAATAGGCCTTTTCGTTCTTCTCGTTGAAGGCGGAGGCTCCGTTCCCGTACGACTAGAGATTACATCGTGTTAAATACTAAGACCAAAGCCGATATCAGGATCTGGCAGACTCATCTATTCAATCCTAACCAGTCGTGTGATTTCGAGAGCAATGGCGTTGTTGAGGGGTGTACATATTGTTCGAGAGGAAATGATTCAACGGTTGACGTGTCAGACCGGCCGGCGACGGCCAAGGACCGTCGGTGGCATGGCATTATGATAAGTGTGAGAGCCCAGACAAATTTCCCCGCAAAGTCACGAGAACGGCAAGCGATACCGCGGAGCATAACGGGTCGATGGAACGGCAAATGGAGACATTCCCTTGACGATACTCGCGTCTAAATCGCCTCCCAGCCGATTCGCCGGAAGTAAGCGATTGAACAAGAGCTGCTAACTAGGATTTTGACATGCTGCAACGGGAGAGCTGCAGCAGAGCGTACCATCACATTAGTCACCCGTTTAGAAGCCCGACCCTCATGTGGCCCTTGCCGCCCCTGTTGGCGCGTAAGTAGTACGGAATGAATAACAACTCTTTAGGCTCCGACGCCTTGGCCTCAACACTCGAACCAGGCTCCAGACCTGGCTCTCCCTGCGACCATTGGTCTATGTTTCGGGCCCATCCGACGGCACGGAGACCGACATATCGCTCACCCATCTCGTCCATCACAAGCTCTTCTTCGCTTACCCGAGTACCATTAGTTATGCCAACATTACGGAAGTGGTCTTGCTCCCATGGGTTGTCGAAATCTTCGACGCAGTAGATCAGAGGACCACGAGCTAATGTCAACGTGCGTTGATTTGTATATGGATGAGGGGAGATGTAGCGGGGCTCAAAACCTTGGATCTCTATACTGAAGGACTTATTTTCTGATGTATATGACGGCGGGAGAGTCAGGTAGCCATTCTCGATGCTGGCTGATTCCATCGATGGAGTAAGCTGCGAGGTGGTCGTTTAGCATCAATTATACGGAAAATGAGCAAGATAGCGATATCTTGCTAGATTGGGCCGAACGTACCGTGAATCTCTTCTTAGCCCAAGCAGGAATCCGAAGCCGGATCGTCGTAGTCGCTGATGCGGGGGCTTCAAGTTTGAAGATCACATTGCCTTCCCAGGGCCAGTTTGACTTCTGTTCCAATACTACTGCGCATTCATCCACCTGGAACGAGACCCTTGCAGTAGTGTATAGATGCACATTGACGAAAAGATCTTGCCCACGGCCGCCATAGTCCCACAGATAACCACCGATGCTTCCAAACAGGCGCGATACATTCGGCGGACAGCATGATGTGTCGAACCACTATTGAGATTTCGAGTTAACATGTGGCCATAAGGTGCTTACTACGCCCTAGGGACACGCCACAAATGGGTTCAAGAGTTGAGGGTGCACTGACCGCGGCGCGAGTATTCTTGTCTTTCTCAGAACTGGCAAGCTGATTTACATAGGTGAAGGCATTCCCCTACATTAATCATGTCAGAGAATTCCAATTAATTCGAGCCGGAACTCAGCATGTCGTCGAGACACCTACACCAAGACTCACTTGAGTATGACAAGTTAGCTAATCGATATCCAGCAGAACGGAAGCCGAGATATCCAGTTTCCACTCACTAGAAGTCATAACAGCGTTATATAGGCACAACTCCATCACATCGGCATACTTCGAATTCAGCTCAACATGGAGCAACCGCTCCGCGAGCATCATAACCCCGATGGAAGCACATGTTTCGTTGTAGCACCCACCCTCATCGGAGCCCTGAGGAAGAAAATAGTCAATGCCGAAGCCTTCCCACTGCATCATTGAACCAATACCACCGGTCAAGTACATCTTCTTGTCCACCATATTGTTCCATAAGGTGCGTATGGCCTCAAGATATTGGTCCTTGCCCGCGAATGGCTTGATACCCAATTCGTCGAGACTTAGTAGGTTCGCAACCCCAGTGAAGAGGTACAAGGCCCTTACGGCGTGACCCTCGATTGTCTTTTGCTGAAGAATTGGAAGATGAGCTTGACTGTACCACAGTGAAAAACGCGTAGGAAAGCTGTCTGGGCGTTTCCAGGGATCATCACCCCTTTTCTCTTGCTCCCATTCATAGTACGTCACTGAGAATCTTGTTAGTGTAGATCCAAGAAACAAAATATTACACACGTCTCTCTAAAGCCGAGCGAGCGAGACACTAAGAAGACATACTGCCGTCTTGACCTGTAGGGTTACCGCGCTCCTCAATGAAGTATTGTGCCAAGTCATACGCATCCTGATTCCCCGTTGCTGAGTAGAAACGGATCAATGCAAGTTCGATTTCGGGATGACCAGGGTAGCCATGTCTTTGGTCTTCTCCTGGGCCAAAAACCGACCGAATCAGCTGCGAATCGAATTAGCACAATATACATAAATGTCAACTGATAACGCATTTACTTTGATGTATTTGTGTATGACCTCGACGAGCAAGTCGTTCTTGTAGTAGTTGCTATGGGCCAGAGCCGCCTCCATCAGATGTCCAGCATTGTATCTAATCAACACGGTCAATTCATATGAATGCTGAATCGACACATATTGATCATCCATGTCGAGTGAGGGCACCCTGTGCTGCGGGCAAGGAACTCACAGCTCATGCTGATCCCTCAAATTCGACCATCGCTTACCAGGCTCGATGACGGTGAAGTAGACATCGATATAGCCGTCCTCCTGCTGCGCATCGCGAATCATCTGGACCAGCTCGCGGACAGCAGCGTCGACTTCTGCGTCATAGTACTCTGTCAGCATGTAGCAGGCGCCCTCAATCCACTTGGCGACGTCGCTGTCCCAGTACACCGGAGGCGGCGAGGGCCAGCGTGACTTATCGTCATAGATGGGTTGCCACTTGAGGTTGAAGCAGTCATATTGGCCCGTCTCCTTCAGCTTCCTGAGCTGTGCCTTTACTGTTACCTGCTGTATCGTTTCGCGGCGGGCTTGCAGAAGCGACGGCCCTGTGAAGGTGGTTTGCGGGAAGAGGACTTGAGGGTGAGACATGGTTGGCAAATAAATACAGATACACACGTCGATCAATACTTCAATAAGTCTGTGTTCAAAACAAAAGAACTGAGATAAAAAGAGTACGGGAAACACGATATTTAGATTCCGGAATGGATATAAGCTTGCTACATATGCAAGAGCAATGAATACGATGTCAAAGAAATGCCGTCAAGGCTGACTTCCAAATTATCAGATTCTCGCTCTTGACAGAAGACAAAGACTGACTGGAAGTTACGAGCAACCAAAAGGCAACCAAGCCAATCAACCAAGTTCAATTTACCTCCGATGTCGAATCGTCATACTCATGGAGACGTGGCAGAGCTCGCTCCGGGAATCCTCACGGCCGATCGCTGGGTACCGTCCGGCCCCAGCTGCTGGGGCACTAGGGATCCAAGTCAGCACCGCAGATCGGCCATTGAGTACCGATGCCGTAGGAGAATAAATGAATGGGTAGGCCCCGTGGTCTAGAATCGTGCATGCATCGCTCTCCACAGCTAGTAGGTAGTTATTGTGAGGACGAAATCAATAACAGCACTACCAAAATAATAATAATAGGCAGTCTAGATTAGATCAGGTAGCGACGAACGCTACCCAACATGGTATCAATAGGGGTTGCTGTAACCCTGTGTAACCTAGGTACGACTTAAAAACCTCCACCTTCTATCCCCAACTGCAGCTTGTGCTGTAATCCTTTTTCACTTACCACAAAATCTCATTTCACTCAGCTTAGCTACTTGATGACACGAAGCTGCGCCGCGCGTGGCTTTCCACGGCTGGCTGGCCCAAAAGATCAGATGACAAGCAAATCTAGTGCATTGTAAAACAAGGGACAGACCGAAGCCCGGTGTGACCACTCAGAATCATTGGAGGAGGCGCCTCAATTGCTCAGTCTGCCGAGACCCTCCCGATTGGCGAGGTATTCGACCAAGGTCTGTCTCCCAACCAAACATTGGGTGCCACAACAAGTCGCAGCCGAGTTCGCTGCAGACATATCCAACACATTAGGTACTATATCACGATTACGCAGCTAGGTCGACGTCGGCGTCCCGCTAGAAGACGCAGCAGCGCATATTCTAAGCCTCACGAGAGCAAAGTCACGGGTAGTATAATGACAGAATCCCTGGTGTGCGCAGTGCAAGACTTGCTTGTGCGCATCAGACAGGGCAATTGCAGGCGTTTGTTTATTCTCCTTACACATACATATATTACGGCAGCCATTAGAGCCCTCTACTTCATTCTTTGCTCTCCTTTGTGATTCGACGGAGGGATGTGCCCTTCGTCAGATCATCAACACACCTTCGTTCGTTCATTCTCCATTTCTTTCACATTATCATAGTCATCGTTGTGGGGACGGGGTAGAGGGCATAGCAACCGAGGCATTCAAATATCATCTTCTAGGTACCTATAGGCGAACTTGAAGTCGGCTTTCCTTCGATTCATCCTGCGTAACCAGTCAGTCAACAAACATGATATGTTGGTTGCGAGGGCCCTTGAAACGTACCAAGTGGACTCATAATCGAAAAACCGATAGGTTCCCTGTTCGAACTCCTCGGTGATATTCTTGGGCTCTTCGTGCCTCTGAAACCAAGTCTGGTATTGCTTGTGAAAGCGCCAACTTTGGTCTTTCAAGGCCTTGGCCGCCAAATATTGTTGATAAGTGCCCTGCTTGTAGTAGAATACGTAGAAGAGAGTGTCTGGTTCGATACGCGAGTATAAGCGAGGGTCGTCGAGGATCGCTAATGGCTCCTGCGGATACCCAGATGCAGAGTGATATCGCGTTTCTGGCCGATATGACTTCGGTGGCTCGGCATCAGATGTGTCTGCCATGTTCATGCTGAGTTGTGAGGCTGCCATCATGCGCAAAGTCGACGACGAGTTGACCGGTGGTGCCCGCTTCTTCTTGACTTGTTCAAACGACTCTACTAGATCGTGCAACGCAGCGGGAAGATGATATATTGATTCTTCCTCCTGCTCTTCTTGTCTGGTTTTGACGCCGTTCGCCACCCCATTGGAATACGATCCTAATAGCACCTATTAGCAAGAGACGAGACGTATGTATCAAAAACGTGTTCTCATACCTTTAGCAGATTCCCCTGGTTCTACGGCGACTGGGGTTTTGCCGGAAGGCTTAGGGATTTTATCCACCTTCCTAAACGTACTTGACGTGCTTGTGGCGTACTCTGAAGACCTGGGCTCGGCAATGGGCTGCTGAGTTCCCGTTTTCGGTTCTGAGGGTGCAGGTTGTATAGCTATCGTACTTGGAGAATTCGTGGCGCTCGTTCTTAATACAGCGGCCGGGGGCAACGGTGAGATACCTACAGACGACGTAACGGGCTGGGAACCAGGCGGTGGTGGTAACGGTGCTATGCCAACGTTGTTCTTGTCGCTCGCTGCTGCTGCTGCGGCCGCTGAGGCGTACTTGAGTCCTTCACCTGGGGGTCTTTGGGGTAGTGATGCTGGCTTCATGCTAGAGCTGGATGTGCTACCATTAGTAGTGTTGGAGAGAGGGTTATGTAGTGTCGCCAATGTTGGCAGCGGAGATTTCAATTGCGCCGAAGGTCTTCGGGCAGCAGCCGGGTCGATCGCAGCGGCCCTCGTCTTGGCCGGCAAGCTGGCGGGCCGCGGTTCTGAATCTGCTGCCTCGTCTTGTACCGACTGTGTGTCTTGCGAGGATACACGGTCGTTATCTAGGTTCATTCCATACGTATCTTCCTCTTCCTCCAGAGCCAGCTCATCGTAAAGCCCCTCGTCCTCCATGAAATCATCGTTCATGCCATCTGTGACGTAATAACGAATGCTTTCTTCCAGGTCCGTGACTTGTTCTGTCTCGATGCCGCCGTTCTCCAGTGACCGTCTGATTAGCTCAAGTTTACCCTGGTGCCACTTATGCCTCTCGATTATATGTTCTATTGTCGCGATACGTTCCGCCTTGGCTGCTTGACTCTTGCCCTTCTTCATAGTTAATTGTAGTTGTTCGCTCTCGGCCTCGAGGGCCTCGATCTGTTGTTCGAGTTCGTCAACCATATTACTAAGAAATTCCCCAGCTTCTGCCTTGGCTTGTTCTTTAGGATCGAGCTTGGCGGCGGCTGAAAGGCCCTCTTTCGAATAGGCCTTGGTTTTCATAGCCTTCTCAACTGCCTTGAACCTCTCCATTTGCTAGCGAGGGATCAGTATGCCGTCCAGACTGGCGCGTCAGTCGCGCGCTTTTGCTAACACTAACCGTCTCAATCAGCTTCCGCTGCTCGAGCAACGGAGCCTTGTCTTTGATATCATTGCTGGCGGCCCATGTTTTAATCTGGTCGCGCAATCTCTGGAGCTTCTTGATTTCGCGCTTCAGGTTGTCCTCGAGTTTCTCCTTCTGTGCGGGGTTATTCGATTGCTCGATTTTCTCGTAGATGCTGTCGAACTCGGCTACGCCTTCGGCAACCTTCTTAAAGGTCTTCTCTATTTCTTGCTGCAACTTCCGGGCCGCCATTATGAATTTGTATACATGTGACGCAGACTGTATCTAGATTGGTAGCGGCGGTTTCGTCTCCTGCTGCCCGATAGTAGCCCAGGAGCTGCACAATGTCTCGCAGAGAATATGCGCTGGTAGATGTAGAGAGGGCGGAGGTATGAAACGGTGCGGGCGTGGTAGAGCCTGTCGGGAATCCTAAATATACTGGAATCAGCGAACTATCAAGAAGGGCAAGGGGAAGTAGAAAGGAATTGGCAGAGGCGACAAACAGCATCGATGCGGGACATCTGCAGGGTGCACGTACCGTTGGCTCTTTAGGACAGCAGGTAATGATGATGTTGTAAAAGACGAATGGTTTGCGTATCTACCTAGGACCTGTTAGGTGTCTTGGTGGGAAGGCTGAATCGCACGCTTGTGATAGTACTGTAGGCTGATAGTACGTACTGTAGTGTACGCAGCAGTTCCATATTAGCGCCAAATTGGTCCAAAACCTGCAGGCAGTGGGAGGTACCTGGCCAGCTGCAGAGTAACGCTACGTACCTACCTAACCTGGGTAAGTACTTCCTACGGTAGTACAAAAAAGCTCACAATATGTATAAAAAAGATGCAGTTCTACATAATCGAGGGGGGAAATACATTTGTAGCATGGATTTCTATTTCTTATGATATCATACAGTATATTGGTATAAATAAAACTCGAGGATCGGATTTTAAAAGCCTAGGTACCTGGGGTTTGGCGGGCATGTGTTGAAGCTGGATAGGTACATCTTTTGGCGGGCACATCATTAGGACGTGTGCATGCATGCGCTTTCTTACTCAAATGAAATGAACCTGATTCGCAGCCGTTTTGCAGGATTGTACCTAATATAGACAGACGGCTGGCTTCACTTCTGCTATTATACATTCACTCCATCCTCCCAGTTTGAGAATCAGTATTTACTGTTCCTTTTTTTCTCCTTTTATTCTATCATGAAAGGTAGGTTTTCCCGGACCCCCACCCCCTCCTTCAGGGAGGCAGATGCAAATCACCGTATTCATACGTCGGTTTCTTGCAGCTATATTACAGCGTGTGCTGTCGGCTTCCGTCACAGTAGACAAGGAAGTGGTTTCTAGCATCGGGAAGGGTGTTCTCGTCTTTGCCGCCGTAGCCCCTGGGGACACACAAAAGGAGGCAGACTCTTTAGCAGCCAAAGTATTGAAGCTAAAATTATGGGACGACGACGAAGGGGGCAGAGTATGGTTACAATATCCCCCTGATCTTATTTTCTTTTTTCTTTTTTCAAATGCCGAGTCACCGTCGAGAGGCGCTTCGCAGATCGTCCTCTTTTTAGTACATGTCTGACGTGTGTCCCTAATTAGTGGAAAAAGAATGTCCAAGAGATCGGCGGGGAAGTTCTCTGTGGTAGGTTTTCATTTCTTCCGCTACAGCTTGTCTAACGGCGTTGGTTTCAGTCTCTCAATTCACTCTTCTCGCTTCGACGAAGAAGGGGAACAAGCCTGATTTTCATGGGGCTGCAGGCGGAGAAGAGGCGAAACGGTTGTATCAATATTTCTTTGAGAAGGTCCAGCAAGGTTATGGCCCAGACAGGGTTCGAAATGGTGTTTTCCAAGCTATGATGGAGGTTGCTCTAGTGAACGACGGACCGGTACGTATCCCTTCCAGATGAAATTCAGGCGAACCTGCTAACCGTTTTCAAGGTCACGTTAGAGATATCAGCCCTCCCAAAGAGTGGTTCAAAGGCTGAGCAGAGTCCTTCAACTTCATCTAACTGAGCTGCTTCGGCGACCATCCCGGCGTCAGATGAGATAGTTGGCTTTGCTTTTCATGGCATGCACATAGTTTACCCAGGAGGATAGAGCTGAGCATGAAGCTCTTATTAGATACGTAGAGGTAAGAATATATATAGATTCTAGAGAGCATCACAAACGAAGAAATTGCGAAACTCGATGTGATATCTGAAAATCACGAACCTATGGTAAGCCGTAACTCCGTTGACCAGTCTTATCAGCCGTAAAGAGGGTATCTCCAGTGTCGATGACACAGTTCCCACCAGCCAAATATAAAAAATTCACGTGTGCTCAAACCCCCCTCCCGCTTTTAACGCCTATGAATGATACTGAACCCGATGAAGGACTACTTCCATCGTCGCAGAAGCTTCAATTTGTGCCTCCGTGCTGAGGTTTTGGCATCCCATATTCCTAGAAAGAGGTCCTCGCAATCGTCCGAATCGTCTAAATCAAACATCACGAAGTCCGTGTTGTTGCTATCAGTGCCCTCCTGCTCGAATTCAAGCTCGGGTATTTCGTCGGCCGTGGCGTCATCCCAGTTCCTATAATCGACGGTTCTCTGGTTCTCCAAGATGAACTTGCCGATCTTGTATTTCTGCGACTCCTCCTTCGCATCAATGTACTTCCAGCCAATCTTGGCACGGCAAGTGGCGCATTGAATGTCAGCAACGACGTGTTGCCCAGTGACGAGAACACGATTTTCCGGCTTGCCCACCTTGATGTTAATCAGGTTGGCCCCAGACTTCTGTGGAAGGCCATCGGGGGGCGCAACTAGATACTAGAACAAATCAGGGTCAGTTGTCGCCAGCCATTTGGGCAATAAAATACGAATTTTTTAATAGTCCCCACACGCGATTTTAACTTGAGCGGGAACATTTATGCTCAACAGATGGCCGAAGCATGAGTAAAAAGACTCAGAGAATCACTACTCACTGCGCGACCATAGCGCCCTGTGAACCCTTTACTCACGATCTGTGAGTAGAATGCAAAGTCAGTTCCGCATGTGGAGCATCGAATAGTGTCAGGCTGGATCCTAGTGAGTCTGGAGGCACTGGACTGTTCAGTGGAGCGCCGGCGAAAGCCGTTTTTTACATTAGAAAACCAGGAGGATGGATCAGAAGCCGGTGAGCACTCGGCCGGGCTGGACGATATGGAGTCGGTTGGAGAGTTGCTCAGAGACGGAATGTCATTGTGGGTTGGAACAGCATTAGCAGTAGCAGTAGCATTAGCATTCCTAGATGATGCAATGACGTGGTGTCGGCGAAAGGGTCGCGAGAAGCTTGGCATCAAATAGGTCGAGAACCTCGGCGGTGCTGGTGCTGCTACAGTGGGTGCGGTGTCGGGCGGCGGTGGGGGAGGCGCCACTACTTCGTTTAGCACCATAGACAACATGTTGGGAAGTACCAAATCGGATGAGATGAGAACGATGCTGTTGTAAAAGGTGAGTTTTTTAATTTGTAGCTGTGCAGAGAGAAACACACATAGGATCAGCTCAAGCTAAAGGAATCCGGAATGGAGGAAACAAAGAAGAAGCAGATGTGGTTGAGGAGATGGAAAGTAAAGCACGAAGTAACTACCTAACTATTGATAAGTATCAGCCCCGCACCGGATGTGCTGGCATTCATTAGATGTACTGAGGAAATGCAGGAAATGCCGGTACAAAAGACAGTAGAGATGGGAATCGTCACGCCTAATTGGAGAAATGCAGGGTCAAATGACGCCTTTGTGATATAGTATCATGCGCTGACCGCATTTCGGATCTCGCCCGGGACTGACGGGAAATTTTAGACTTTCTGGTCATGCCATACATATGTACTTTAAGTACCTAGGTATTAGTGTGTGGTAAAGTATGTGCCCAGAACTGGTTCTATCACAGCCACATGGCTTGCTTGGGTCACTTAGACGACCATGAGGTACCAGTACCATGGTCTCCTCCATTTGATATTGGAAGGGACGAATTCCCTTCGAAGATATCTAAAACCGCAGAAATTCAATCCTAGGCATAGGTCCGTGCAGTAAGTCAGGTACTTGTCAGGTTTCAGTCTGAGCAGCCCCACTCCAACCGGAATCCATTGGCCGCCCGCAAAGGTACCCTGCTCTTAGTTAAACGTTTGGCTTGTGAAAATAACAGTAATATCACTGATTATCTGCCTAAGACAAGCCAGAAAACATCAAACTACTCGGACCTGGGTATACACTTATTTGGCCTAGATAGTGAAAGGAGGAATAAAGCTTGAAAAAGCTTGAAGCAAAAGCCGAACGTTTTCCAGCGTCTGGGCCATGAATTACCTAATCGTCATGGTGCCTAGGTAGATAAGATAACATTTTTGCTCACATGGTCTTCCGGAGTGGCGGTTAATTTTCGTAAATGGAGGAAAAAAACCAGGCGTCTTCAAGAGGTAATGTCTCCTTGCTGTCCTTAACTCGATAAGGAGATCCAGAAAGAACCTAAGACGGGCAAACATATCAAAGAACTCGCATGTGAAGTAAAGATGCCCATGGGGCCTAAGGTTGAGACAGATGGTTTTAACAACGCTATAACTTTTAGTAATCATATCTATCAAGCATAATACTAAACATTAAACGAGCTTCTACAAAAAAAAAAACATGCTATAAGCGTAAGTGAGATGGGTGCCCGAACATAACTTTATTCCCCTCATAATTGCGTGCTGAACAATACAAAAACCGCCGGGTTGCCGACATTTGCGAGATTAGGCATACCCAAGTACGTGTGGTGGGAAACCAACCCACTCCCATCGCTGTGCACCAAAGTTATACCAATTCTGCCCCTGAGGGCAACAGACCCACGGTTGCGGTGCCATAGGTTGGACTGGAGAAACATAAGAATCGATTTGTGTGTGATAGTAACCCCCTGGTGGAGGTAGCATCTCCGGATATGCAGGACTCCTGTCATGGTATATGTTTAAAGGGAACTGATGGACAAAGGCGTCATTGAATCCCCCGACGTTCGAGCCCAGGTGTTCATACGTTTGAGGTTGGATGTTATATTCTCGACTGGGACGGAATTCGATGGCCTTTGGATCCATGCGATGGGGGCCAGCTGTTGGCGTTGCGCCTTCGGAGACAGAGCTTGCTTCTGGTGTTGCGGTCTCGGGGACAGAGCTTGCTTCTGATGTTGCGCCCTCGGAGGCAGAACTTGCTCCTGATGTCGCCATGCCGGACTGAGCATCCAGGTAATATGATGGTCGACCTCGTCTAACGGTCGGACCGGTCCATGCTAGGACACCCACACCCCACGAGTAGTCTAGGTTCAAGGCGACGGCTCGGGAAGGGCCGACGGTGGTCAAGACTGCTTCGCCAACTACCTCCAACCCGTCATATCTCTTCAGTGCCTTCGACTCTAGAAATATACGGGCTTGTCTGACCGTTGTTCTGTAAGATGACAAAGCACCTGACATGCATAGCTTTTGGTTCGTATCGAGATAGGCACATGATAAGCTGACTTCGTGAGGAGGACTCCTGTGATGATTGTCAATTCTAAGTTAGCATAGCTCGACTCTGATCCATTAACTCATTGAAATTCTCCGCACGGAACGTTCTATCTTATAATGCATCCACAACCTACTAAATGATATCTGCAGGGGGGGGGGGTTGTATAGATGCAGCCGCTAATAATGAACGTGTAGGGAGTATTTCCAAAATATTCACTTACTTAATAACCGCTCGTTTGCAGTCCAACCTGCGAGCTAGCTGGAATACCATATGTTCTGAAACTCCTTTCAAAACTGACGGGTCTTCCCCCTGTTGTCTAGCATATCTAGCTAGCTTCTTTTTCGCGGGTACGTTCCATTTGATATAAACGTCCCCTATTTTCCCACTCCAAATATCGCGACGATGACAGATATAATTTTGTGCCATTGTGATGTTTGAGCGGCAATTGAGTTCGTGAGGCGCGGCGATGTATAGTGAGGCGTGATTGACAATGACTGTGAACTACCGCCTGGATTTTGTTATATATATATATGTATGTTCGTACTGGGGAGAATGTTTATCTCACTATATAAACAAACGCGGTTAAGGCTTCATGCCGCCGTGTTTGTGTCGACTACCAGGATACCCCACATGAACGACGATTGTCCAGCATGTTGAAGTATCACAATAGCGCTAAGCCTTTGTTTCGAGGATCTTAGTTATACAGAAGGGACTGGTCTTTGTGTCAATTAAGGGATGGTTACCCCAAGGCAAGAAATTAAATATCCCGACAAACCCAAAGTACCTCGAAATCGGCATACCTGACGTACAGCCTGGTAACATGGACAAGATATAACAATGTTTTAAAAATCTTTAAATCAATGATCGACCTGATTTTATTATATAAGACGTATCACTAGAGATCCAAGTCTCTGTATGAGATGAGAGGAAAAGGAAGAGCGGAAGAGATTACGCAGAGGGTGCATAAGGGCCGTGAATACTTGAACGAACATTACACGGGCCTCCACTTGACTGAAACAAATCAGGCTCGGCTCGTAGTCCATGAGTACATCCCGCAGCCTGATACAGCGGCGCGATCCCTACGGTAAGCACTTTCAGGGTCTGTGTAGCACCAGCACAGATCAAACTTACCGCAAGAATAATAGACGAATCAAACAATATGTTCGGCTCATAGCGTCGTACATACTTGCTATTAGGATTACGAGTGGTAGATCGTTGTAATGATGGCTAAAAGCCAGCTTAATAGAGGTAAAAAAAACTTATCAGACTGGGAGTTTAATATCTTAAAGTTAGCAAAGATCAACCGAGGGATATCTATGGTCTGAAATATGATAAATACCAGTTCACAATTAAAGCTGATAGAAAATTATTATACCGTCATAAATATGACCTTGAAGGTATGCCTCTTGTTCTTTCCGATTAAGCCAAGCAGCCTGTATTATACTAATACCTGCGCAACAGCTCTATAATCATCCGAGATACTTACCGACTTGTCGAGAGCAACATGAAGGTCTCGTTTTGATGGTGCATGAATTTCTTTTGGTTGTTGGTGTGCTAGGTACATTACGACTATCCTGGCTTCGTTCCTCGTCAACTATTCCAAGCTACGAATGTAGGGGTGTTTCAAAATTACTTCTTATTCGATGCTAGGGAATATGGGGTTTGTATGTTGTTGATACAAAGGGAGGTGGCATTATTGTGGATTATTTACTAAGTGGGTAACTTGACGAGAATGTCTCGGAGAAATGTTTGAATATCACGATTGTGTGCAGGGAAACTCAAAGCTCTGAACTTAGCAGACCATGATAACCTCATGGTATAGTCAGTTTGGTGGCAGCAAATAACGCGTTACGATCAATCCTTAACTCCAACACTATAGATCGACGCTGGTGGACTATTTCATCATATATCAGTAAAATATTACATCGTCTAGGTTATATACGACGGGATTCCTATATAGTTTAGTTTGCTAGATCGTCCAGGGAAGTCATAATGTGGGATAGTTTTGTCTTGTTATTGGCTGATGATATAGCCCGCACTTTATCCAGACAAGCGACTTGACTACTCGGCGAGAGGAGAAATCTCAATCCAGGCACCGGAACTTAGAGCGTCGCAATTCAGGCTTATTTACCGAATAAGAATATGGTCCACGCATTCAGGGTAGATCGTGGTCTACCTACGATTTTCTTCATCGTCATCAATGTAGAAGAGTCTCATATCAACAGTATGACACCTATAGTTCGATATCTGCTCTCGAATATCTTCTCAATCATATCAAAGATCACACTTCGACAATTGAAAGCATGAATAATTATGTTGGCACTTCGCAATGGCGTCTTTCTACAATAGTTTCGATCATGTCACTCAGCATACAGACCTACTCTTGGAATGGGACCATGCGAACGCGACAGACTATCCTCTGGTCATCCACGCACGAGTTTTGAACAAGACCAGTGATCGCGAAGTAAACACGATAGAGGTAGACATTGCCTGTAAGTGAGGCGTTTCCAAAAATAGCTCACCGTTATTAACGATATCCAGCTGGACTGACTAATGACTCATTCTTTTGGGAGGACCTACCTTTTCCTCTTCCATTCCTCTCAACTGCTACGTATGAACTTTGGATCTTGCGTCAGCAACGGGCCGAAGACGTGACGTTGAGGCCTTTTGCTTCTTCGCCTTCTTTCACAATACTGTCCCCAATTAAAGATGACAGTAACGATTGGCAAACTGTATGGACCATCGCGATATCCAAGGCTTGATGCTTCTGGCGTTGAGTTTACTAATAAAGATGCTGGTAGACCACAAATGAAACTACGACTGACAACCCTGAGCCGACGAATCCACCGCATTCAGATGGGCGTCCTAGTAGTAGCACGGCAATCGCTGCAGGCCTAGTTGTGCCGTTCGTAGTTGCAATTTCCGTCTCCGTCTTCCTGTGCATGCAAAGACGGCAGAGACGAATCTCGGCGGAGCGCCGCAAAGAAAGAGCAGGACTCGTAATTGATTGACCTACTGAGGTTCGTAGTCTCTGGATGAGCTGGGCCTCGCTACTACTTCTCCAGAACTCACACCGACGGCTACTTCATCTACGAGCGACTCAGGGGACATCTCGTCAAATAGTTAACCGACAAGTATGACGACTACCACATCAACCTCGTCAGGAACTACGGGTAGCGAGCCGGCTGATCCAAGTTCGACCGCTTGCCAAAGTCAGTCTAAACCCGTGCGTTTACTATATTACGAGCTTTGTGACATAGATAGCGATGTAAACTCTACTCGAAAACCTTAAAACAGTATGAGTTGTAGTTTCCCTAACAACATATGGAATATTTCACTTTTATATATTATCTGTTACTCATTCCATTTGTTCTGTGTTCCATCTATCCCGCATATATTCTTTTCAGCATCAATCTGTTACTTATTCTATCTGTTCTACGTTCTATCAGTTCTCCGTCCGATCAGTTCTCCATTAGATCTATCCTGCATATATTCTGTTCAGCATTAATCAGTTCGTCACAAACGCGAGAGAACATCAAAATATATAGAATCTATGCATCAATCAAGACAGCCGTGTTGTCCAGGCTCGGCACCAAAGCAAAGCCGTCACCCGCTGTATCACCTAGACTCTCTCGTCGTCTATTCAGGCGCCCAGTACTAAGATACTCACGTTGCGCTGCGGCAAAGCCGCCTCATGTATTTAACAGATCGATATTTCTCTTCTCCGGCTTGTCGATACCGTACCTGATTATCGAATCGTACAAAATACACCTTCAAGCCGATAAAGACAAGCGAGAAGACGAGAAAGCGCAATCCACAGCGAAGCGAGAAGACAAAAGAGATCAACTACTAGAATTTAGTCTGGATATCCAAAGGAGGAATTTAGAACTACAAGCCAAAGCGGTGGAACTAAGCAAATCCAGATAGATCAGATCGGTGAACACGATTGAAGTCAGTATTCTCAGCATCAACTTGAATGAATTTGCTAACAAGACATAGCGAGAAATATAAATATTTAGCGCCTGGTAGGGAGGGTCAAGGGTTGATTGCCCCGGCTCGGGCCCTGCCACATCAAATATCGGAACACAACAGTCACATACCAGCGGGCTCAGCACGATACGGGATCGTCGGCAATCTCGGTCTCCCACCGAGGCGAGCAGGCTGTGGGACCTAAGAAGCTGATGTGCTTATATCTGCTACGGACATTACTGGCAATGGTGTTACGATACGTATATAATAGCTGCAGACGGTCAAGTCGCTCAACTTGACAACGTTCTATCTTTTGATAGTATCGTGGTTTAGTGCTGCAGTTCTGTTCCGTGACACATGGTTGGCGTTACATCAGATAAGGGACGGCACATACGGGGTACACGCATCTCTATAGTTGACGGCTCATTCTCCTGGACCCCATCACCAAGGGGCATTACGGGATTACGGCTACCTTGGAAAGAAGACAAGTACCGGCAATGACCCGAGCTAACATGTCCGTCCGAAGAACTGAAAAGCGGCTGAGCATAAGAGCACATACAGCATTGTATCTGAAACTATCATGTATCAACCGGTTGCAAGCACAACGAATATGCCTGTTACTGTGAGAAGTTGAGAATATGGAGTGGGCACGCAATATGTGAGGTCGAGATGAACAAGGTACACCCTTTCGCACCAAGATTCGTTTGCAAGATAGACTGGAACGTCATGGAGACTTATCAGCATAGCATCGCATCGAAATACTGCGTCATGCCTGACATCATGGCGCCCGTTGAGACTACGGGTGGGAATAGTTGGACCGGGCGGAGCTGAGGTGCCACAGCATAACGCCCGCTCAACAAAATACGAAGAAGTCTAGTAACAACGCATGAGTCAAGTTTCATATCATATGATGCGTGTTGTTGTCTCTCAATTGCTGCGTTGTTTGCTTCTAAAGTTTCAATTTGATGTCGGTAGCCGTGAGGGTTCATTTAATTCGTGACAAAATTTGTTGTTCCAGTACATACACTACTAATTTCGTTGGCAAAAACATCAAACGGCAAAACGGCGGGAGGGGGTCAAACAAACCAACTGCCGTAAGCCGCCGCCGCTTCGATCGGGTTTATAATGGGCTCGCAATTTGTTACCACTTTTTCTTCTGTGGTTGGCCTCAAGTCGAGCTGCCGAGATAAAAGGCCGGTGTTCCAGCAAGGCGGATATGGCGAGGCTCTTAGTTTCTGTTAGCACGCGAAAAAGCTTGATTGAGCCGTTCCGACGGATGTCTCGGCCCATGCTCACATCATTCAAGGATAATACGAATGTCTCATTAAGGACCGTATGCATGTAACGGGCCAGGCAGCCTCGCTCCGAGTCGACAGTGCCAATACATGCACGTGCATACCGTACAAACACCGGTGCCCGTCCCGATCATGAGTCAATCAATACACCTAACCCCTGGCGTACCTGGACCAGAGATGTGAATATTCATTCATCTTCCGTGGCTTATGCGTTTCTGCTAGCCTTCCGGCTACCGAAAAAACGTCGACTACCTCCCAATTCAGATCAATTTGCAACAGCGATCATTCAGCCCTACATGAGATGGGCGAGATGGGGTGCCTTAGCCATTGGACCTTTGTGGTGGTGATATGCGCAAATCTAACTTGAGATGATAAAGCTCAGGGTTAAAAAAAGGTCTGCTCAATTTGAGATGATCGCTGATCAGCCCGATCCTCGCAGCACAACGCATGTTCTAGACTACGCTGCACTAAAATGAAAGGGCTGGGGGCTTCGGCTTGGTACATTATAAATTGTCTAGGACTTACCGCAACTTTGCAATTGCAGATTTCCAAAAAATAAACAATCAGCTTAGAGCTGTACGCGCTGGTCGTGTGTTTGCCTATGGTACTACTTATGCAGTGCAGAGCGGTCAGCTCATGCGAGGCGTCCTCCAAGCGCTACACAGCAAGACTTGAAGGTACACATGTTGAGCTCTAGACTTCAGCCCTAGCCGATTATTTCTGGTGATGTGGAAACTTGTCGATCAATGTCGTGCGCATTTTCTGTCTTTAATTGGTTTTCATAATGTTCCCCCAACGTGGTACGGCAGATCCGGGCGGAGCAACGTTCTTTGGCATGACAAGCAGCAATGACAGTACAAATACTGTATCGTATTCACAATTATCTTCCGATCAACCACTATCTCAAGTATGTTTCTACTGTATTTCTAGCGTGTGCTACCGTACACTATATTAGCAATGAGATCCATTGCGGTGTATGTGATGTGTCATGAAATACTTGCAGGACCTTCGCTTCAACATAGGCGAGTTACTTCCACACATCATGCACGTCATTGGGAATAAATCTTTAAATAACCTATAATTTTGTGGTGACTAGGTGAGGGAGAAAATCCGTGTCATCTTCGTAGTCCGACTACCTACCACGCATGGACCTCTCCTTTCTTTCCCCTGCTTTTGTTTTAATGCTGTTAGGTGGCGGTGTTCAGGCGGTGTATGGCGTCAGTTTGCGAAATGAAATCTGGGAGGTATCTCGGAGCGGTTGGCTGATGTACCTGCATTAGCGTTGGTTTTTATGCATATTTGTTTGTGTTGGCTGACGAAACAATATTAATTACCATGAATCGGAATAATTCTCTCCATGGGAAGCAAGTCGTTTCACATCTAGATGATTCTTCTTAGAGGTTTACCATCACCTCTTCTGCTGTTGCTACCCGCTATAATGATTTACTTACAGCACAGTTGCTTCAATTTCTCGCGCCCCTTTTCCATAAAACTTCCTCTGGCCGGGTTGGTGGTCCTTCGAACCGGGGACCCCTGCCGCCTCGATGGTTAGCCTGCCCAGAAAAGGTCGTATCAATAGTCAACAAAGACCCGATGTATCTCCATCCACTTGCCTAAGCTTGCCCAAGCTTGCCCTAAATGTAGCTAGCATTGGGCAATAAACTGGAGAATTGCGGAATTCGATCCAATCGTGGAGCAGCTGGTCAGCCTCTTAATATCACCCAACTTATGCGCGGAACCATGGTGCCTCCGTTGGTTGTCGTTACTCCCGTATGGCAGACTCTGCAGCGTAACGGGGCAGCGCTTCGGACCTGGTCGTCCTACTGTCCACGTAGAGGAGCTGAGTGGGCGCTGGTGGACATCAGCACTAAAGTAGAATGGTGGATAACGTAGTCTAGTCAATAGTGGTAGGTATACCGGACTCATGCAGACGGTGGACGGTGACAATGGAGAAAGGAGACACTTATTTAACACGGACTGCCCGCTGGGACCTTTCGAGATGGGTTTCCTTTTCCTTTACGCCGTTTCTATCTTCAAGGTCAACACCAGGTAGAGACTTCGCTCTCCGACGTATTTCACGTCAGCCACTCGTTATCCAACAATCTAATTCATTCGTTGAAATATTATTTAATCTAATCAATTCCAATGGCTCCTTCGCTTGTTAAGACGGTTGGCGCTGCCGCCGCCATTTTCGCCGCTTCGGCTAACGCCCACTATGGCACTCACCCGAGGCCGACCAACAACTATCCCGTCTACGGATACCCTGTCTACTCCGTCAGCACCAACACTGAGACCGCTCCCACCGGCAGCGTAACTCCCTCCACCACCAGCATCCCGGCTGTGAGCACCAGCAGCACCGAGTTACCCGGTACCAGCAGCATCCCCACCACCAGCTCGAGTGAATTCCCCGGCACCAGCAGCACTCCCGGCGCTGGTTATCCTACCTACCCTGAGAGCTCTAGCACCCCCGGCTTCCCCGGTACCAGCTCCAGCTCCAGCGAACTGCCCGGTACTAGCAGCACCCCCGCTGGCAGCTATAGCAGCACTCCCGGTACTGGTTCTAGCAGCGTTCCTGCCACCAGCGAGACCAGCTCTCCTTCGACCAGCAGTGCCCCAGGCTCCACTCCCGGCTCTGGTTATCCTACCTACCCTGGCTACCCCGTTCCCAGCGGTACTCCCTCTTCCAGCTCCAGCGGTGTCCCCTCGACCAGCGAGAGCAGTGGCCCAACCACCAGCAGCGCCCCAGCTTCCAGCTACAGCAGCACTCCTGGCACTGGTTCTAGCACCACTCCTGCTACCAGCGAAAGCACTCCTGCTACTACTCCCGCTACCAGCGAGAGCAGCTCCCCTGCTACCAGCAGCACTCCCGCCGGTAGCTACAGCAGCACCCCAGGCACCGGTTCCAGCAGCTCTCCTGCCACTAGCAGCACTCCCGTAGGAACTTTCAGCAGCACTCCTGGCAGCGGCTACCCTACCAACTACCCTGGTTACCCCGTTCCCAGCAGCAGCTCTACCCCCGGCAGTGGTCCCTCTTCTAGCCCCAGCGGAGCTCCTTCTACCAGCGAGACCAGCTCTCCTTCGACTAGCAGCGCTCCTGGCTCTGGTCCCAGTGGCACTCCTGCCACCACTCCTGCTACCAGCGAGAGCAGCACTCCTGCCACTAGCAGCACTCCTGCTGGCAGCTACAGCAGCACCCCAGGCACCGGTTCCAGCAGCTCTCCTGCTACCAGCAGCACTCCCGTCGGTACCTTCAGCAGCACTCCTGGCTCTGGTTACCCTACCAACTACCCTGGCTACCCGGTCCCTAGTGGAACTCCCTCTTCTACCCCCAGCGGAGTTCCTTCGACCAGTGAGACCAGCTCTCCCTCGACCAGCAGCGCTCCTGGCTCTGGACCTAGTGGCACTCCTTCCACCAGTGAGACTAGCTCTCCTTCCACTAGCAGCGCTCCCGGTTCTGGTCCTAGCGGTACTCCTTCCACTAGCGAGAGCAGTTCTCCAAGCAGCACTCCCGCTGGCAGCTCCAGCAGCACTCCTGGCTCTGGTTACAGCAGCACTCCTGGTGCCCCTGGCAATGGTTACCCTACCAACTACCCCGGATATCCCGTTCCCAGCAGCAGCTCCACCCCCGGCAGTGGTCCCTCTTCGAGCGGAGTTCCATCTTCCAGCTCGAGCGGAGTTCCTTCTACCAGCGAGACTAGCTCTCCTTCCACCAGCAGTGCTCCTGGCTCTGGTCCTAGCGGTACTCCTTCCACCAGTGAGACTAGCTCCCCCTCAACCAGCAGTGCTCCTGGCTCTGGTCCCAGTGGTACTCCTTCCACTAGCGAGGGTAGCTCTCCTAGCACCAGCACCGGTCCTGGCGCTGGCTACAGCAGCACCCCTGGTGCCCCTGGAAGCGGTTACCCTACCGGATACCCTGGCAGCGGCAGCAGCAGCAGCGGTGTCCCTACCACCAGCGAGGGCAGCTCTCCTGCTACTAGCAGCGGCCCCGGTGTTCCTGGCACCACCACTGCTCCTGTCTCGTACACCACCTCGACCATCTACTCAACCACTTGCGTCGAGACGGCTCCTGGCCAGACTACCACCATTACCATTCCTATCAGCACCACTGTTTGCCCTGTAACCGAGACCCAGAGCAGCAGCCACCCCACCCCCACTGCTTACACTACCTCGACTATCTACTCTACCTCGACCTACGAGACCCAGGGTACCACTACCACTGTGACCATCCCCGTCAGCACCACCGTCTGCCCCGTGACCGAGACCCAGACTCCTACCGGTGGCCACCCCACTGGTGGTTACCCCACTGGCAACCAGCCCGGCGGCCCCGAGGAGTCTACCACGACCACCACCTCGACCCTCTGGCTCCCCACCACCGTCTACGTCTCCTCTGTTTCCGCTGAGACCACTCCTGCTGGAGGCTACCCCACCGGTGGCTCCCCCGGCCAGAGCAGCTACCCCGTTGGCGGTGAGACTCCCAGCCAGAGCTACCCTACTGGCGGCTCCCCTGGCCAGAGCTACCCAGTTGGTGGAGAGACCCCCGCCCAGAGCTACCCCGTCGGCGGTGGCTCCCCCAGCACCAGCGGCACTTCCTCTCCCGCTGAGTCTACTCCTGCTGGCTACCCTGTCGGCGGCGGCTACCCCACTGCTGAGAGCTACCCTGCTCACGGTGCTTCTCCCAGCACCAGCGACGTCGAGGTCTACGTCACTGCCACCGTTGTTCCCGTCACCAACTACCCCTCTGGCTACCCTACCTACCCAGCTGGTGGAGCTGGTGGCTACCCCGGAACCAACGCCACGATCACCACCTCGACCCGCTCCGCCTCGCAGCCCGGCTCGTACCCGACCGGCACCCCCATCCCCACTGGCGCCGCCTCCAAGAGCGGCATCAGCGCTGCCTTCATGGCTGTCGCTGGTCTGCTGGCTTTCGTTCTATAAAGCTCTGGCACTCTATGAGTTGAAGACGAAATGGGCATGGATCAATGACGAGCGTGTCTGCTTTGCTGGTGATTTTAAGAACATTAGACGGTTAGATGGTTACCCTGCTTAGGCCTTTTGTCTTGTTGATGTTTTTGTTTAATATTTTCTCCATATGCCGTGTATGTATGTCGTCTTCGATGTATCTATATCCGGATTTGAAGGATGGTTATGTTGTCTGTATCTAGTTGCTAGGGACAGAGCCGTTTAATATGATTTTTCTCTAAAAGTTCAATGCTAGTCTTTTAACCAAAGGTGACTCTGAGAATCTTAATCGTGATGATATGTGTTGATGCGGCTGACCAAGGCTGTCTTTCCTCCGTATACTAATTGTGTTAGCTGTGCTTCTACGTGTTCATGTCACCTTGCTTCTATGCTTTCATGCTTTCTTGGATGACCCTGTATCGAGAACCCATAGGTGAATACGTGCAAGCAGGATCCTGTTGATGTTGAGTTGGATGGAATGTGAATGTTGTAGGTTGGGGAAGGGACAAAGGGATAAAGTAAGCCTGACAAGGATTGAGGTTGAGGCAACAGCTCCCCACGTGTTCCTGATCTGGTAACTTAAACCTATCTATGTACCCCACGCCGCCCGAGTTTAACCTTCCCGTCTGAAACAGTTTCAAACGCAGGGTGCCGACTTAGGCCTGTCAAATACTTAGTTACGCCGACAACGGGTATTTTTTTAAGTGCTTCACATAGACAGGCCGTCTAGCATTTCGCCCTATTCTGCCCCGTTTGCGGCCAGCCCAGCAAGCCGCATCATCGTACGGCCACGATGCGTGCTCTGCGTCCCCGGCCCTCGGCGCGGGCGAGCCTCTGGTCGCTTATCGCGGGCAAAACGCCTTCTCCTCGTATCCTCTCGTCTCCTGCCAGCACCACGCTCCCGCCGCTCTCGCGCTCTCTTCCGAAGCCAGCGTCTCGCTTCTCAAGACCGTTCTCACATGCCGCGCCGCAGCGAAACAACTGGCGCGACCCGCGACGCCACGATCCAGCCGACCAGCTCAGCCGAGCCAAGCCATTGTTCACGCAGGATGGGGTGTCGAGGTTCATACGGTCGCCGAGTCTGCACACCGTCATAGTACTGTCGTTCGGAGGCGCCGTGGCTTTCTACTTCATGAACTTACAGACAGTGCCTGTGTCCGGCCGTCGGCAATTCAACTGCTATAGCGAGGCAAAGGTGAAGGCGACGGGCGAGGCGCAGGCGAAGCGCATAGAATACGAGCTTGAGCGCAGCGGCGGCTACTTCTTGAGCGATTGGGACCCGCGGACGAGGATGGTCAAGAGGGTTTTGCAGCGTCTGATCCCCGTTAGCGGGATGGAAGATGACGAGTGGGAAGTGAGGGTCATCGACGACCCTCGCACGGCCAATGCGTTCGTGCTCCCCGGTGGTAAGGTCTTCGTGTATAGCGGGCTGCTCCCCATCGCGCGTAACGAGCATGGGCTAGCCGCCGTGCTGGGCCACGAGATCGCGCATAACCTGGCTGAGCACGTTGCCGAGCGCATGTCGTCGCAGATTGGTCTCAATATCCTCCTTTACTCCCTCATTACCTTGACGGGTGGCTTCTTTCTTGTGACTACCTACCTTGGACATGGCATGCTTGATCTGGTATTTTCGCGCCCCATGGGCCGTCGTCAGGAGGCCGAGGCTGACTATATTGGTCTAATGATGATGGCTGAGGCATGCTACGATCCGCGTGAGGCTCTCGGCTTCTGGGAGCGGATGAAGAAGATGCATCAAGGGGAGCCGCCAGAATGGATGAGTACTCACCCCTCGGTACGTATATTCCACCCCCCCCTATACATCATAGCGTCGTTTCTTATCTGGCGAGAGACCAGGCATCTCTGTCTCTCATTTACAGCTAACCGTCTTTCGTAGAACGATAACAGAATACAAAAGATACAGGAGTGGATGCCGCAGGCCTTGGACAAGATGCATGAAAGCGATTGTCAGGGCACTGCGAGCTTCGCAAATTTGTTCAGACGAGCATTTGAGAATCATAGACTCATGGAACAACGGCATGACATATAGAATAGAGATATAACTATAACGTCAGGATTAGGCATCAGTTCTTGGAAATAGGGATCGCACTATCGTGGGTTTATGTATTGAGCTGGATCTCGTCATGACGATTAAGTCTCCCGAAATGCGGCCCCGGAACTCTGAATAGGCTATCTTCAAGTGTCCAGGTGGCATTCTTCCATGGCGTGCGCGATATCCCATCTGGAGTCGATGTCTCATCACGAGTCACTGCTCTTAATGCCAACTCGGCAACTACTTACGAATTATGCAGCGCGTCCCGTATCTTCGTGTGCCGACGCAAAACAGCTTGCGCTACCTGAGTTGTGGATCGGGCTTCACAGTGCGTAAGCGTTGACTATAGTGTAGAAACAAGTCTGAAGCTGTCCTACTTACGCTCTGCTGCCCGCCGTACTGCATGCTGAGTGTATAGGCGCGCTTCTGCTGAGGCATTGAGGCAGGTCTGGATCCAAGTAAGAATCGTTTGTATATTCATGATGACGGGAAATCGTCAATTTGGATTAGACTGACAATAAGATCGATTCGATCTGATAAAACTTTCAAAATCTACCTAGGTACCTAAGGATAATTGCTATTCTGCCGATGAGTGAACTATAGTCCTTAAACTGTTTGACTAGTCACTAACTTTTCTTTCAATAAAACGGAACTGATACCTGTGATAGGCAAGAAGTACATTCTTGTGAATCGTTAACTACTCATTATGTATTTCGATTTGTAAAGAATCTAACTACCGGTACTCGGCTGCCACTGATATAAGACAGGAAGATCGAAAATAGACAGAATATAGAGGATTCATTGCTTAAAATCCTTTGAAATTATCCTTCCCTCGTTGCAATCGTGTGCTCGAAGCACTGTTCTATCTCCATTCTGCGAGCTGAAAGAAGTAGACACCATAAGTGGCATTGGCATTCGCCTTCAGATGAACTCTATGGCTGGGGTTGAAGTTGATCGTGCTCAAAGTCGATGTTGCTCCTCGGGTCCTGGAGTCTTTGGATCACTTCGGAGACTTCTAATAAAACCCTCGAATTATCTGCCTGGGTATTCTGTACCCGAGATTTATGATGTCCAGAAGCCGCCCGCGGCGCGCAGTATTTCGGCTATATCCTCATGCCCTTTGAGTATAGCAAGTTCTAGTGATTTAAAATCAGGAGGCTCTGTCTTGAGATCTGCGCCATGCTCGAGAAGTAACCGAACGATACCTGCGTGCCCATATCTAACAGCCTCGTATAACGGCGTGTAGCCAAACTTATTTTTAGAGCCAACGTTGGCGCCTTTTTCAAGAAGCAGCTGGACGATACCCCTACGCCCGCATTGGATAGCCCTAAAAGTCAATGTATTGCCATCATTATCTTCAGAGTTGACGTCGACACCTGTCTCGAGAAATATCCGGACGATGTCTATATGCCCCTCTCTAGCGGCCCAGAATAACGGTGGGTTGATATCGGCGCCCACATCGAATAGTAGCTTGACGGTAGCTTTGTGGCCTTTTTTGGCAGCCACGGACAGCGGTGTTTTATGATTCCAACCAATATTGACATCAGCACCATTTAGAGCCAATACCTGGACGATGGCTGTATGTCCCCGTATCGCGGCCAACACTAACGGCGAGCATCCATCTACATCTTTACAGTCAACGCTAGCACCCCGTCCAAGTAGCATCTGGACGGTTTTCACATTTCCACTAGCGGCCGCGTAGTGGAGGGCTGAACTACCAAACACGTCAGTAACACCAATATCTACATTGTTTTCGAGGAAGTACTCCGCTACGGCCTCCGAATTTCCTGAACATGCAATGTGGACAGGTAGCCGACCCCAGTAATCACTTGGGACAGTTGCATTTTGGTCGAGTTTCATATAGCGCAATACATCTTCTGCGACACCAAGATCTAGAGCCAAATGCAATAATGATCTTCCGAGGTAGTCCTGAGAGCGGATTTGGGATAAATTTGATGGGAACCTTACTTTCCCCTGCGTCAGAAGTAAAAGGTTGTGTAACGGAGGTAATACGGGAACCGCGCCAGTGTCGCCAGTGATTATCTCCAGGCGCTCCCATGTTTGTGTATAGGTTTCACAGTACTCTTGCAACTCGGCAGCGCTGATCTCCTTTTCTCGCTCGTTGCACTTATCCAGCAGTATGATTTCCTGCAGTACTAGTGCAGTACCAATATCACCGCTCCCCCGTAAGCGGTCGACTATCGCTTTAGGAGCTGGTGTATATGATGGCAACAAGGGGCGATCCCGAAAAGTAGCGGCTTCAGTGTCACATGACAGGACAACGAGGGCCGCTAATGGGTTATTAGAAAAGATATTCTCGTCCAAGAAACGAGCTGAAAGTAAGACTTCTTCATCGCGAATAAATTTCCATGGTAGTTGTGGATCGGTTGCCTCAGACGCCAAATCGAATAGTTTTTCACGGGCCTCGACAGTCGCTTCTACCGTCTTTTGGTATAACTTAAGTCGTCTTAGCCATGTAACCCTCAGCGACCTGAAAAAACAGAGAACGTATAAGCACCAAACAATGCCACTGGCGAGGCTATTAAGTAAACGTACAAGTCGTGTAATTCTTGAGTATCGGTCGCTTTCACGACTTGGCTAACGGGTTGGGGAGTTACCAAGCGAGGAGCTCCCGCGGCCCGTGTATTTTCTGAACACTCAAGTTCCAGCTCACTACATCTATGGCACTTCTGTGGCCATATCCGCTCAGTTGGTATGCACTAAAGATAGTTACGTAAGTAAATACGTGAGCAGGAGTTTGACAATATGTAGAATTGCATAACGCACTGCCTTTTTCGCCTGACGACAACATCGACACTTGTCGTAGTTTAGGTGCCGCCTCTGCTTCTTCTTTGAGGGTTCAGCCATGCTGCCTAGGGAATTTATCTGTTGACGATAGGTTCCGTTGGTTGTCGCAGTGTCGCAGTGTCGCAGTGTCGCAGTGTCGCAGTGTCGCAGTGTCGCAGTATCGCAGTGAAGTGAAGGCCGGGAGGCAGCGTATACTTATATAGCAGGGCAGGAATGGGTTCTTCAAATGATGGTAGCATCAAAATGCTGATAGCATCAATGTGACCGACTTCCCAACCAATAGCGACCTTCACATTTCAAGGTCTCTCCGGGTATGCATTCATGCCTGGCCAATAACGCACTGTCGCATGCAGGCTCGGCCTCCTCCCCATCCCAAGCCAGAGAAATACACAGACCGGACCTCATCCCCATCCCAAACCTTCCAATACCTCTTCCCCATCCCAAACCAAAGAAATGCACAACCCCGATAGCAAATACGTATTGTAATTCCTGCCGATGGGAATATATAAGGTGATAAGTAGTTCCCGTAGCCTTTACTTTCAGGAGACAAACTTCGACTTTGCACAACCGAGATCTAGCTGGGTAATGCCTCCAATAGCCCCAGAGGATATCGTGGCCCTGGTCACTAGCCTCATATCCCTTCTCGTCGAGATACTATCCCTCTTGTTAGCCTACCGAACCTTTCTGAGTATGCGTCGTGCGCGGCATGAAGAACGTCTTCTCGTGGGACGTAGACGCACAATGCGTTAATTGAGAACCGCTGTCGAGCATAGGTCTCGTCTCATCTTTGGAGTGAATGTGGGTGTAATGATAGCCTCTTCGATCACAGATAGTTGACAGCTATTCTTGCAGATGACACTTGCTTTGAACTTCATTCGCCGCTTAGCTCCTACCGCCAGGCATCAAGATTCGCGACAAAGCCCCATGAAGTTGATGTACAGCTCGAAAAAAACATTCAACATGGCTAATTGTGGGGAGAGTAGTGAGGTTGATCTCAACTTGGACTAACCCTTTCGCTTGTATGGAGGGAGACATTCTGGACGGCATCGACTTGATCAAAACGATAGATATGCCAACTCGCTTTGTTATACTAAACCCGAGTACGAATCGTAGCCTGTGTATTTATGAATCACGAAATCACTTGCGAAACGTGTACATGGTTTATTGTCTCCTATACTGGTGGATTAAGTCAAGACTTCCTGTTATGGTAGACAGACTAGACGCCTTTTAAGCTAACTACAGTAGTTTGGCGCATCCACTTTGACCCTGTGACCAATGACATCAGAGATATTTGATTTCCCCAAGCTGACGGAACGGGGCAGCCAGTCCCCTCGCTTCGCCAATGCCGAGGCTCTTTCAATTAGTTGAGTACCGAGCGCCGAATGCTCACCAATCCTTAGCTTCACCATCTGTTCTCTTTTAATTCAGATCATTCACTTCACCTCTCGACTATACGGCACAGCCATTCCGACATAATCAGAATCTTGCAAGGCGATTGAATTCAATCTCTCACCTACATCAATACCAGACCAGCCAACATGTCGAAGACGTTCACAGCCAAGGAGGTCGGCGAGCACAAGGACGAGCAGAATGGCCTGTACATCATCGTCGACAGCGGCGTATACGACGTCACAAGTCAGTAGCGACAAGCATCCGCTTTCTTCATTTTCGTTTCCCGGAGTTTGCCAATACTAATATGATCGCGCTACAGACTTCCTCGACGAGCACCCGGGCGGCGCCAAGATCCTGAAGCGCGTGGCCGGAAAGAATGCCACCAAGCAATTCTGGAAGTACCACGGCAAGAACGTCCTCGAGAAGTACGGAGCCAAGCTCAAGGTCGGCGAGCTGGCCGAGACGGCCAAGCTGTAGACGAGGAAAGAAGAAATCCGTACACACACGCCCACGGTCCACGCACACATACAGCGGCACGTGCCTATAGTTCGTATCACGAGCGTCCGCGAATCAGCGACAGTTCTCGGTATGATAATAGACCTGACTGCGTTGTAAACATAGAGGAAACATAGAGGAGATCGGAGAGATATTGCATATCAACAATGCAAACGTCAGCCTTGTCGTTGGAAACGTGCTTTAAAGGGTACCTGAAATTATCTCTCTAGGAAGACCTTACATGTAGATAGCCGGCACTTTGATTTTGCTGTATATACAACACGCAGCGTTATGAATACAACGCAAATGAGTTTTTGAGAAGTTATATCCAATTTAGACCGAGACTCTAGGTGTGCTCATACTTATGGATCTCTATCCAAATGAGTCTCCATTGTTAGAATATTTCAGGGCGAATGATGTCTACTATGTTTACATTGAGCTTGTTATCGAAATTGCAGATATTCGCTCACTTTAGATTACGCATCTCCGTAATACTCATTCCCCCATTCACTATGAAACCCCAATCCTTCGTAACGCACCGGTCTGAGGTAGTCTTCATGTCGGCCCTTATAGTTCGGTCTCAAGTATGGGGTCCCCTGGCTTTCCACAGATAATAGTCTCGTCCTCGGCGGAGTCGAGGGCGTGAAGACTCTACTCTAGTATCTGTAGCTTGCCCTAGCGATGTTCTAGCGGAGATTGAATGGAGCACAGTACATAGGGTGTGTATACTCTGAGATCTTACAGAAATGCCAATAATTCTAAGCGCATAGGTTAAATCTATGAAATTAACAATTAACGCAGTCGCCTAGTGCTCATTTGATGTATTGTTGATAACAGGCCTGATAAGTTGTATAATTCGTATCGAAGGAAGACAGGCTTCCTTAGCGCTCTCGATGAAGATCGTGATTTCGAGCTGGTATCATAGCAGGATCATAGAACCTTGTGCTTCAAAGTGAACTGAACCGGACCGTGCCGGCTCCGACATGCTTTCATCACCGAACAGTGCTTTTCGTTGTGCATCTCTTCTGAAGTATATGGTACATTGCTGGCTGCAGATAGAGTCGTAATGGCATTATGTCATGTTGCGAGAACTGTTCTGGGCTTGAGATAAGGAACTTGCCCCTAAAAAATCTGATTTTGAATGGTCGATGGGAAAGGAGACGAGATATATCACTACAGGAAGGGAAGTAGTATATGAGGCTCCGGTAAAGCTATATATCTGCAATAGCCATGTGGCTCGCCCACATCCTAACCCGTGGGACTTGGCTGCCAAGAGTTAAGGGTCCAGCTAGATGAATCATTGGAATTTGTTCTATTGGCCCATCGGTGCACAGAGCGCAGAACTGCTTGATTCGATATTGAATTCGACATATTGACGGGTTCAGTACAAATACCGCCATTTGACCGTGTCCGTCTTGTGATAATTTACCAAGAGCGAGTTTCATAATAGCAACTCACGGGACCGTTGCTGCGCACTTCGGAGTCACCATATTGAGCTTGCATCACTATTACATTGAGGTTCCTATATCACTTGTATAAGAGTGTACCTAGGTATGCATCCACAGCATTAGTTAAACCTTCACTTACCACGGATGGGACTGAGTATGTTAGGTAGAACAGTAGTTGTTAAAAAGCCGCAACTCTTGAACTTTATTTGTTCCAGAATCTCCTTGTGTGAGACATACAGGGTCAGATCATGCTCGACAGTTTGGCATGGGCGACGCTTCCGTCAAGGATTGGAATTGAAACTACGCGAGCGCCCAGACCGCCTCGCCATACTACGTAGGCGACCAGGGCGCAACGAGAGCCGAGTGAGTCTTGGGTTTTTTTTGTAAATGCTACTTGTTAAATTAGAATCCATAAGAATACCAAGAACACAGTCTCTTGACGGGTAATCTATTGGACAGGCATGAACTCTACTTCCAGTCTATGCAAGCTGAATCGAGTTGTTGAACGCAAGCAGCATTCATTCATCATGAACGTGCACCACGACAAGGTTCAAATGCTGGATGTAGAAATGCCGCACGGCAACGGGAGACAAGCACCAAATGTTAGCGACACAGTGTTTATATAAGACAAGAATCAGAGCCTCTGGCACTGTGATGCAACATGAGCAGATGGAAATGGTATAGCGGCGCGGAAGAGCTCGGACCTTCTAGGATTCTTACTCGTCAATGGCCTTAATGGCGCGATAAATAAGCCCCACTACCTGGGTACTTTTTAGTGCAATCGGTAGCCTACCTTAGTCGGTAATTCGAAACTTCAACCAGCAGCTCGTTCAACAACGGCCTACTACTTCATCGTCATTTCAATTTCAGTCCGTGGCACGGTACGTTTTGCAACATTAAAGCATCCAGACCCAAACAAGCTGTGTTGTTTCTTTGTTTCCCAGTATCTTTGGGTCTTCGCACAGGCAATACTGACCCGGGTCAGCGGCTTTTTCTTCCTCTTTCCTGCACCAGTATCGAACAATCCTCCTACGTCATCCTGCAATCCCCTGGTAGGTAGCTCGGCATCACCGCGCCTCTGTTTTGCCCGGCTTCTCGTCTCTGGCCGATAGTCTCGGCTTTCCTCGCGCGACTTTCCATCGCCCTCACAATCCCCGTCCCAACCCCCCATAGCAGATCTTGTTCCCACTGCCTATTGCGGCGACGCACTGTATTTTACTCTCCGCACTGGGTCTGATGACAACCGATTCTTGCACTGGTTGGCCCAGCCATATCTGCCCTCGACAAAATCGCGCAGACCCTGCAGTACCTACTTAGTGCAGCTTCTGCTGAAGAGTACCTGCGAGGGAAAAAAAAAAAATAGCGCCGCCCTGCCTGTGAGCTTGTCAGCGCCCCCGGTTACTCCCACATCAGCCAAGAAAACCAAGCTTCTCAATGGTTGCATGGGTTCTCCCAGATGGACACTACCGTTGCTCCTGTCAGACCTTGACTCGACCAAGAGAGCTCCGGCAAACTAGCCGCTCCAGTTAATATTATTACTACTTCCCTTCCACCCGGACCGCTTTTTACTTTCTTCTCTTCTCTTTTTCTTTTCTAACTCACTTGTCCTTGCGCAGGTTCAGATATAAGTTTCCCGATTCTAACCAAGGCTCGTGTTGTTCATAGAGCAAGCTTCTCGCCCTCGCCATCGACTGCCCGTGCCCATTCACCTCATCATATGGTAGTTGAACGCAGTTAATGTAAGTAATTTGCTCAATTGTTGTTACCCGGTCAACGCGCTCGAGCCAATTCGCGCAAAACCTCGATCTCTACCCATACCCATACAAGAACCTAAGGGGCTTGGCGCTTATGAGAGCTTCGGCGCCGCTCTCTCGGAACAGGAAAGCCTGGCTAGAACAGACCGAGTGGCCGTTGTCATACCAGCTCGTCCTCGCGCAATTGCTTCAGAATCAATTGATCACAACCTCGCCTATTCAACAGGAGTACTGATTCATAGTAGCTCTCCAAAATGCCTGCCATCAACACCGCTATTGTCGCTCGCGACACCATTCACCAGCTCGCCCGCCGTGAAAACTGTAAGCACCCCTCGGTTGGATCCATCCTTTCGAACACTTGGTCGATCGTGTTGGCTACGATATGCAGGGACTAATTGAATGTAGGGGCCCAAAAAGAGGCTGGTGTCGTTGTCGTGTTTGGTAAGTTTTGAGTTTTCTAACTTGTTACAATACGTAGCAATTGATTGAACTTTTGCTGACCGCTGGGTTTGCTAGCCATTGTTTTCGTTGTCGGTGTTGGTCTGCTTTCTCTGTTCATCTCCAGACTCATCAAGAAGAGAAAGGCGAAGAAGGCTGGTGTTGGTGCTTAAACGATGCATGTCAAGGAAACGGGGAATGGGGAAGACTATAATGAGGCATGCTGAACGATGAGCCGACTATCATCTAAGACCCCCGATGCCGATTCGAATATCGCGAAACTAGGGTGCCTACCGGACGCTTTAACCGATCTTAATCACCCATGTTCCGAATCAGTTACGAGTATGAGAGAAACTCTGGCAACTTTATACATCGTCGCGATGTCGGGATATACATTGTCCATCTGACCCTTTGCACGAGGGCTTTAGTAATGGATAATTTTGTTGATCAATACCCCATGAGCTTCTCTCTATAATTACAATAACAATAAATATGTTCTACTAATAAATGCATGTGTAAGCATAACTGTTTTCGATGTGACGTCTGTATTTGGCCAGGGGACTATGAACTCGATTCCGGGTGTTTAATGTATATTACAGTTTATGGCAAGTGTAGTTAGCCGGGTGCCGCGTTGTTCCGACGAATGTCCTAGCATTTATGAAGTATTAGATACATAACGGTTTTATCTGCTTTCATTCAGAAAACATATTAGGGTAAAGGCCTGTGTCTGCTATTCCATCTTCTCTAAGTGTATTAATCCATCGGCAGGCTACGCTCATCGTTAGTAGGTATTACTTAAGCCATCTAAAATTGAACTCACCGGCGAAAACTGCCTAAGCTTGACTCCCGCGGACAAGAAAACGCGCGCCGTCTCGCCGTCCATGCTGTATCCCTGGTTATACACCACCTCACTGATACCGACCTGTACGATCTTGATGCTACAGGTGAGGCAGGGGCAGGTGTTGCAGTACAACACGCTGCCATCACGGATGCGCTCGCGGCCAGCCTCGAGAAGGGCGTTTTCTTCCGCGTGAAGACAGAGACAGGTTGCCAGGGACACGCCGCTGGTCGCATCGCCCGAGTTGCAGCGCGGACACCCGCCTTCCATGCAATTTGTCAGATTTCGCGGCGTCCCGTTATACCCGGTCGATATCACGCGCCGTTTGCTGTCTACCAACACACATCCCACGGCCCGCTTCATGCAGTTGCATCGCCGCGCCGCGAGCGAGGCCAGGGCCATGAAGTAGCTGTCCCAGCTTGGGCGCAGGCGGTCTCCGTTTGTGAGGTCGAGCTTTCCTAACGTTGCGTATAAATGGGCTAGTGAGTCGGAGGTGTTAAGGAGCCGGATCGCGGCCCTTGACATCAGGGGTAGGACGCCGGCCTCGGCGTCGTAGAGATGCGCGTCCGACTCGGCGACGAAGTCTTCAAGGCTGATGGATTCTTGGTCCGGACTTGGGAGCTGCTTCTGACGGGATTGGTGCCGTCGCCATCGCACTGTCACGGGTGCGTCCACGCTGATCAGGATGAAGAAAGGACGCCGGCTCAGTGCGTCTAGGACTGCCTCGCTGTGGATGTCTGTCGTTACCCAGCGAGAGCGCCAATGTTTCGTTACGAAGTCTAAAAGATCCCCTTCGCTTGCAAAGGTGTGTTCTGGCCGCGTCGCTCCATTTTTAGGCCGAATAGTAAGGTTTCTCGTAGTCACACCATTTCCTTCTGTTGTGTTTGGGTGACATTCTGAGTTGCCATTGGCCTCCAACTGTGATACTCCGTTTGGTATCTGTCCTAACTCTTGGTTTTCTATATGCAGCTTCTTGAATCCGTGGTGTTCAACCAAGTATTGTGCCACCGTCCTCTTCCCCGCACATTTTGCTATTGAAACGGTCAGTTTCGGATAAAGAGAAAAGGAGGTCAAAGCTAGAAGCAGGGAGTATCACGAGACAGTTTACATACCACCACATATGCCGATAAGCATTCTTGCGTCAACAGAATCATTCAAGTCCCCAAACACAATCTTAATGACGATATATTGTTATAAATTGACAACCCTTAAGCCTCCGTTTCTTCCTTAGATCATTTTAAGGCAGAACACAAGCAAAAGCATTAGTGAATTCGAATTCAATTAAATCTAGTCCATAGTACGCGCCCAGTCGCGCTAGAACGCGGGTGCAGCCCCCACTAACTTTTCAGGGTACTTACAGCGGGTACCTTATCGCACAGCATGTAGGTACCTCAGGCTACCCGCTCTAGCTACAGCATATGCCCCGCTGGGGACACCTACCTGCAGATGACCTTTCTGCGGGTGCGCGGGGTAGGTACTTCCATAATCCAATAACGGGTCACGTCATTTCGACTCTTCAGGTGACGACTCGTCGCTGTAAGAGAGGTACCTGCTCTGCCACGACCTCTTTCCCTTATCGAATGCAACATGTGACCTCTTCGTAAAATATCATGAGATGCGCCAGGCATTAGTCAGATGCGCGGGATGCCCGGGTCTCTCTGTATGTACATACAATGCTCGAGACCCGTCGCTTTGGTTCGTCGCCCCAGGTGCCGGTTGTTCCAGCCCTGGATAAATAGATGGTGTGTGACTAAGGCTGAGAGATGGAGACGTGATAGGATGGCGATGGAAGAGGTAGGTACCTTAATAGGTGGTTACAGCTGTACCTACCTCGCTCGCCTTAAGGTCACCCCACCATGCATAGAGGCAGATAGATAGTAGCAGGCATCATCTCACCTCCCATTCCCACTTCCACTTCCACTCCAACCTCTCCCAACTCTCCCTCTGTGATTGATACTTCTAGTCGAGTCCTCACGTCTCTTTCTCTACTTAGACAGTCGCCGAATCAATATATACTTTAAGCTTTATCTCAGAAACTCTGCGATCGCCAGCTGAACTAAGTCCGTCTGTCCGTGTAGATCGATTTTCAGGAGATCCCCAACCTACTCTCAACCCGCCCAGCCCAGCAAGGCCATATCTCAGCTGTCCTGACCTCTCCGTCCGGAGCCCTTGGCCGACATGGCCACGCTAAAGTTTGCGCCGTTCTCGTCAGAGATCGAGCTGCCCTTCTATTCGGCTCTTTTCGCCTCTAAGCTCGACCATGACAAGCTGAGCGATTCGGCGCGACCCGTTCTGGGCCTCTACGAACCTCGCATCGGTGTCAATCCCGACGACAGCGTCAAGATGCAAGTGCTGGCAAATGCCCTCACTAGCACTACGTAAGCCGATTTTACCCTTGGCTCACTTTGCTTGAACCTACTCTTTCAGGGCTAATGTCGCGGATGGTCTACAGCGTTCCTGCCAATGCCGTACGAGCTGAAGGCATTATCAAGAATACCAACACCCTAGAGGCCTTCAGACAGGCAGATAAGGTTGAAATACTCAACAACGCCGCTCGCCAGGTACGATTCTCCACCGTGCCAGTGTTATATGGATTAGGTATTGATCAAATCAGATTTGGGATGCCATTAAGGATGGCACCATATATTCAGTTCCTTCTTTGCTCTCCTCATATATCATCCTGTCTTACGCCGACCTGAAAAAGTACCGTATGACATACTGGTTTGGATTCCCAACACTTCCCTCAGACCCCGCATGGAAACGTACAGGCGAACTGCAACGCCTGACCCCAGCTGAAAGCACTGCCTTGGTTGAACGAGTAGGCACGTGGCGGTACTCTGTCGACAACAGGGAGTATGGCTTTTTCTTAGCCAAGAAGGCCCGAGGCAAGCGGCCTTCCAGCCTTGATTCTCACTCTGAAGACATCGGCTATACTTGGGAAATCGGGTCCTTACGCGACTTCGAGAACAATTTCTTTCTCGGAGTCCCAAAAGAAGATAGATTCGTGGCCTTTGTAGACCCCTCGGCATATGACGAACACCCCGCCTGGCCACTGAGAAATCTTTTGATGTTGGTGAGACAGCGTTATCAACTCAGCGAAGTCCAAATTTTATGCTACCGGGATATTCAGTCGCGTAGACATGAAGCCCGGAGTATCATCATGTCCCTATCCATGGATCCGGTGGATACGCTGGTGTTGTCTACGATGCCCAAAGCAACGGGCTGGGAGCGAAATCAGGCAAATAAGTTAACCGCCAGATCAGTTAGCCTCGCCGAATCGATGGACCCAGCCCGCCTTGCCGACCAGTCAGTGGACCTTAATCTAAAGTTAATGAAATGGCGAATTTCTCCCGATCTCAACCTCGACGCTATCAAGAACACTAGGTGTCTGCTTCTTGGTGCAGGCACGCTTGGCAGTTATGTGTCGAGGAACTTGATGGGATGGGGCGTCCGCAAGATCACACTTATCGACTACGGCGCTGTATCCTTTTCGAACCCTGTGCGACAGCCTCTTTTCGTGTATGATGACTGCCTCAATGGGGGTGCTCCGAAAGCGATCAGAGCCGCTGAGGCTCTGAAACAAATCTACCCGGGTGTGGATAGTCATGGCGAAGTCTTATCTGTTCCAATGCTCGGTCACCCAATTGTAGACAAAACTCAGGGCGATTTTGAGAGGCTGAAAGCTTTGATAGATGAACACGATGCAATATTCTTACTTATGGATAGCCGGGAATCGCGATGGCTCCCTACAGTGATGGGTAAAGCCGCCGGGAAAATTGTCATGAATGCCGCGCTCGGCTTCGATACCTATGTGGTCATGAGACATGGCGCCGAGCCAAAGGATGGCAGTGACAGTACTTTAGGCTGCTACTTCTGCAATGACGTAGTTGCGCCTGGTGATGTAAGATAGTTCTCTCCTGGCACGTTTCTCATAGCTGACAGTGGAATAGTCGCAAAAGGATTTGACCCTCGACCAGCAGTGCACCGTCACACGACCAGGCATCGCTTCCATTGCCTCTGCTCTGCTTGTCGAGCTGCTAACTAGTCTATTGCAACATCCCCTGGGGCATCATGCTCCAGCCCCGGCAACGGCGTCTAACCCTTCCCAGCAGGCTGACACGAATGATGAGTACGCACTTGGCATTGTGCCCCATCAAATTCGTGGATTCCTCAACAGATTCCAGAATCTTATCATAAAAGGACAGTCTTATCCTTGCTGCAGCGCCTGTAGTCAGCCTATCCTTTCAGCATATCGGAAAGAAGGCTGGGAGTTCGTCAAGCGTGCTCTAGAAGATAAAGACTATGTTGCTGAATTAAGTGGGTTAGCTGAGGTCCAGCGAAAGGCCGAAGCATTAGCTGGCGAGGTCGACTGGGAAGAGGATGAAACCACGCACGGTGATGATGACGAAGGCGTATTATTGTAGCTGAATATTCTCTTCCGAAGCCATCACTTCCGTCGCGACCGTCTGCGAAGAACTCGCGCTGAGCGATTTAAGATTTGGAAGCGACCTCGTTGGAATGCGGTGGTATGGAATTCAGCCTCAAACACTCCGTTAGATTCATCAACTCACATTGCACCTCATATCACACCACCCACAACTACTGGCACGCCGTCATCGGCAGAAATTGAGACCTTTGGGCCGAGACCGGTGGAAATACGGTGGTCCCGGAACTCCGAAGATACAATGGATCATTTGGTGTCCATTTATGACATCTTGGAAGAAGGGCCACCATCATGGTCGTCGAGTGACAGTCACCTGCCTTACTGCCACTATGAGCAGAGTTGGCCTTTGTACGAATACAGCCCTTAAGTTCACCAAACGGAAAATAATCCGTCGGCAAATTATTTCAACAGGAGTTTAGGCATATCAGATGTTGAGGCAAGCGGGCTTTGGAAGCAGCGTTTTTGTGTTGGCTTTGAGATTTGATTTTCTGGGAGTATACCGTATACCTTGGCGTTTCGGACAGCCGGAGTATGTTAGCAGGTATAAGTATAAATCAGTCTATAAGTTCTTTGCGTTGATCTAAAACTTTAAGAAAGGCGTATGAATTACGCACTATAACTGTACAATACTCAATATAGGTTGTGTTAGGTGCTCACCCGGCACAGCAAACCCCAAGACTCTCTACAATAACCCACTACCTATGTTACGATGGAGCACGACTGCCTCGTCAGCCTCATCACCATGGTGTCGTAGATCGCCAATTCCAGCCTCCCGTCTTCCGGTGTTCGGATTGGTCATGGCAAGACTAGAGTTTGAAAGGTCGACTTCTAGATCACTACATCTAGCATACATTTCAAATCTGCATCTCACTCAACTGAACTCATTCTCATCGCCGTGTCTTATCTGTGCAGGATAGTCTCATGACGAATCAAATGACTACGAACTCAATCTCAAAGATAAGCATGAAAACTCTCAGAAACAATATCTGAGGTCGTGGGGACCCGTGTGGTAAGTAACGTAAGTGTGATTAGTTCACCCCTAACTTGATATAGTAATGAACATTCTCTTGGGTAGGCACTATGCATTTTGAGCTCTATCATACATACACATGCAGATAATTAGTATTTTGGCTAGAGGGACGCCGGCTCAGCTCACCGATTCCCAATCCCCAGACACCTACGGGCACAGCACAGTAGGTATGTGAACTTCCGCATTATTTCTTATTTTCTATAATTTAACGTTAAATAGCCGATTTCTTCGGTCAGAATCGCAGTTGGACAGTTGAAAGGTCTGTTGACAGACGCGTTATTTGTTGTACCTGATTGATAGGGGTCAGAAATATTTAGGCTTCCTATTTTCCTGGTCTTATAGCACTTTAATAGAATAAGCATCAAATATTTGAAATTTTAAAGTGATTGGTATCGCAGTACAGAATCGTTTGGTATCAACTTCTTTGTGATAAGGGTCACTGTAATACCTAGTATCAAAGAAGCATTAGAAGTGGCCGGGCACGTGTTCATATAATATGATGGTACGAACCGAACTCAGTCTCTCACATACCGTCAGATGCATCGTAAGAGCTTACGAAACTGAGTCTTACCGTAGTGGGAAATACAATTATGTGTTTCGTAGCTATAGATGTATTTTTTATAGTGAATAAATAATCTTGACACCAACAGTCCAGTGTTGACAATCGAATTCTAAGGCTGTCGGCGCGGTTATGGTGGCGGTATTCGGTATTGAGATGGCGACATACGGGCATTGGTTCTCTTAGGACGGGTGAGGCCTTGGCCGTGCGTCCGAAGAAGGTGTGCATGTGCATGCAGAAGGAAGCCACTCCTTAGATCAATCAACACTATCAAAATCACATAGGAGGCCGAGTCCGAACAAGTCCGGCCTCCTGAGGCCATTTGTTGACTTGGGATCTACTCGACGGTGAATAGCGCCATGAACCTCAACGCCGCATTGTTCGGTCCGCGCGTAACTTACACAACCTCATCCCTGCTAATAGAAGGCTACTGTGAGAAGTATATCCTGGAACCTTATGTTATCTGACCCTCGATCGCGATAGGCCAACGAGTCATACTAGAGGCGGCCGCCTTGAATCTAGAGTTTCGGGCTGCATCTCCGGTATGTTATTCTGGCTGCTGTTCACTGGATATCCGCCGTCTATAATACCTGGGGCCCCCGCCGGATCATTCTCTAACTATCCTACTTCGACTTGGTGAGATAACGAGATCGAATTGACTTCCTCTTCAAGTTACTAGTTACAAGAAACAAACGACCCAGCTTCTTAGTTCCGTTTAAGCGGCCAACATCCTCTCCCTACTACCACTCCTACTAAGCCTAGTATTCTGCGGGTAGCCTAGCTTCAAAACTTCTAGCTCGCTATTGTGGAACTTTTCACTCATGAAAATCGTGATACGCACGACGGAAAGGACGGGAAATTATAGTTGGACCCGAAGGAGACTAACACGGGTGTTTCACATCGTTTACTAACTAACAACCACCACATTGCGCGTTCACTTCAACGACCGCGCGAGAAACGAGCCAAGTCGTGGCTTTCATTTGGAAATTCCAATCTATTCACTTGGATATCCTTCCTTCACAATTCATTTCGAAAGGAACCATTTATAAAAGATATTATTGTACACTTGACAGCGACGCACTGGCTGTGTCGACTTTTATATATCTTCTCTTTCTACCCCTGATCTTGCCATACCATCAACATCTCCATTACGACTCGGGCCAGCAATGCCATATAGCACCAAGGAGTTGGAAGACGCCGTTTGCAACATCATTCAGATCATCAAGCAGATTCCGGAGCTTGCAGATACCAAACTCAAAATCACAGGGGGGCTGGCCCTCCGCCGCTACCTCGACGAACATCAACCAGTGGACGTAAGATTGACTTATCTCATTCTGTTGGCTGCGTCATATTCATGAGTGTTTCGTTGATTGGCCCCTTAGAAAATCCATTTCGTAGTCGACCTCCAAGTTGGTCACGAGTTCTTCTTCGCGAAGTTACTAGAGAACCCCCTATCGCCTTTCGAGCTAGAACGGCGGGTGTTATATTATCATAGTCCGACAGGTCGTAGCATTCCAGTCAGATTCTGCCCGCAGGTAAGAATATCCTCTGAAACCTTTTTATCCAACTTGCCTAGGTTCTCTTTATCTTGGTCCGATATTGACAGACACAAGAATCCGTATCGCAACCGAATAGAGTTGCTACCTATCTACGACATCGCATACGCGACTGTCCCTTATATAACGCCCCAGGAGCTGGATCGTCTCTACCCGAATCCAAGTCGATCCAGCGCCTCGGACGTGAGAAAACGGCAAAGTGGTGCCAACAACGAGGGCCCAGCTCTCAAATCGCGCCACAAGATGGACACGAAACGCCAAACCTCAGAGAACCAGATCACCAAACAGTCGGCTGTGGTATCATCCTCAAAGGAGGTTATCGCCGAAGATACGACACTCGAGAGACGTCTCTCGAAGCATCGACGTACACGCTCTGATCCCTCTCTGTGTTCTTCATTCATGATGACAAAGGAATAGGCGGACTGCCGCGTCGCTGCCTGGCGCAACCGCGGGCGGTCTCGTCGTTTCGTTCTGAAATTTCGATGATTCCTGGAAAGAATTTACTATCAAATCGGCTGGCCCTTTCTTTTCAAATAAGCTGGCCCTTCACTCTTTTCGAACTTCCTAGGAGCTTTCTTTATATGACTCATCATAGCAATGGGATGAGCCTATTTACCTCACATATGTGATTTGACTTGCTGCTAGTGAGTACCCAATTATTGATATGCCGACGTGACACTTGATGCAGAAACCCCTAGATTATGCACTGAAGGACGAGGGAGAATAAGACTTGAAGTGAGACGAAGCGGCATTACCCAATGGACTGTCTTCAGCCTCTTGCGGTATACTCCTGAGCGGGCTTGTAGCTTCACACAAACCGAGCATTAACCTCTAGGTACGAACTTTTTCTCAGTCCCACTCGTACGGAGTAGAAATGGCGTTATACGGGTTACATAGCTGCAGCTATTTCCGAAGCATACCGTAGTGAAATAATGATCGCAGTGTCTCTATGATAACCGAACCAGTTGTGAAAGCGGTTTGATGAGGACGAAACCTCGAGACGGAATCAAATTCACGAGATCAGTCAGCCGTCGGTCACATTGCCTTCGGAGTTCTGATATGTAGAAAGTATATCACGATGTAAGATGTTGGGCCCCCACTCAGGACCCCTTTTCCTGATACTACTTAACCCTTCGAGAACCTTGGCTCTGGGGTCAGGTGCTCCAGTTCCCGATGCAGAAGTGTTACACTAAGCCTGAAATAGTATAAATTATTGCCTGTAATCCGCACCCAGCATAATAAATACTTTTAATTCTGGTTCGTTATCCCGGTATTTATTGATCTGAAAGCTGAAGTTTATCTGATTCCATTAAGATCTGTGAGACAAAACCACTTCTGATATCAAATGGAGTCTGTTCCTATCGTGGTTGAGGATTATATGAAAGCTAAATTTCGACAAACGGAATGACTCGCATCTGCTTTCTGCTGATCGCCATTACATTGGCCCCTGTAACACCTAGAACGAATGAGATCTCCGGATTTATAAGACACCCCACGGCATAATTAGGTACAAGGATACAAGGGCTCTTGTAATGCTCCCGTCACAAGCGTTCCTTCACGCGCCCACATCGTCGTCAGCTTGCAGATGCATTGATCGATCACGTGGCTCACTAATACATGGTCACTTTTTTGTTTCCTGTCTTTAACATCTGTCCGTATTACTTCACTTTGTCTATTACTAAACGAATGGTATCAAGAACCTATATGATATCTGTCGAATGATTTTTTTTTCCGTGTGTAAAATTAGATACGACACCCTTGTCTCTTGATGACAAGAGCCTACAGACCCGACTATTCCAATGGGTCAAGAAAATAGGCAGCCTGGTCCAATCTCGAAGCCTTATAGCCACAACCCCTGGTCTCGGACACAATGAAACGATTCATCAGGTCCAGGTTTGCGCGGAGGGAGTCTGTTCATGATTACATTGGCGTCCTTGTGCCGTTAGAGGAGGCCCATTTCCACAGCCATTCCGCGAGGTGCGGCAAGACCGAGTTTGAAGGGCGCGGCTCTGATGATGGCAATACTAACGCCGACCTGAATGGCGACGAGGATGAGGAGACGGCCCTAGGAACTTCCTATAAGAATAGTGACAATGAGGGTGAGGGCATGCTGCAGATGGATGCGGCTGAGTACACTATAGAAGGTCTGCGACGGGACGTACGGAAAGGCGAACCCGGGCGTAGATGGACGGAATACGAGTGTGAGTTAAGCCCCTTATTGAATATAGAGTATGGAGACTTTTACTGACTTGATCTGTTCTGTAGTGAAATCAAAACTCATCAACAAAGCCATTCAAGACATTGGTATGGGACGATATAACTGGCAGCTCTTCATCCTGTGCGGTTTCGGCTGGTTTGCCGATAAGTAAGATTCCGCCCAAAGACAGTTTATCCTGAATCATCATACTAATTCAAAACGTGGTAGCCTTTGGATGCAAGTACGTCTAGTTTACCGGGGATATAAGACCCCAGCTACCCCATGTCTCGTAGCCATGTCTTACTAACCATCTGTTAGGGCGTCTCCTTGACTCTCCCTTCGTTATCTGCAGAATTCGGCGTCACGGAGAAGCAGGTCAGGTACACAACGAGCTCTCTTTACCTTGGCTTGAGCATCGGCAGTGCATTATGGGGACTGGGCGCCGATATCATGGGGAGGCGGATCGCCTTCAACCTCACGCTCCTGATCACGAGCATCTTTGGAACTCTGGCAGCATACGCACCCAACTGGCCTGTAGTATGCTTTTTATTCGGGTTGATGGGCACGGGCGTGGGTGGTAACCTACCCGTTGACGGCGCCCTCTTCCTCGAATTCCTGCCCGACGCTTCGAGCTCGCTTTTGACGCTACTATCCGTATGGTGGCCAGTGGGTCAGCTTGTATCGTCCCTATTCGCCTGGTACTTTATCACAAACTGGCCAGTCAACCAAGGATGGCGTTTATTCATCGCTACCATCGGCATCGTCACATTCATCATGTTCATCATCCGTTTCGGCCTGTTCCACCTTTTCGAGTCCCCAAAGTACCTATTGTCGCAGGGCCGACAAGCCGAGGCTGTCGCCGTCGTACATGGGATCGCATACCGCAACAATAAAAAGACGTGGCTCACGGAAGAGGTACTAGATGCCGTCGTCGACACCGAGGACACGGAGCGAGCGCCTGTCCGAATTTCGGCGCGCAGCGTCCTCAAGCAGAACCTCAGCTCCTTCTCCTTAAGCCACATCCAACCCCTATTCCAGACCCGGAAGCTCGGCATCACCACGGCGCTCATCTGGTTCTGCTGGGCATCTATCGGGATGGGTTACCCGTTATTTAACGCATTTCTCCCGCAGTACCTCTCGCACGGCGGGAGCGAAGTATCCGCTCGCGAGGGTAGCGCACCCGCGTCCGCGACACCCGCCGAGACCTACAGGAACTACGCCATCATCTCCATCGCCGGGGTGCCGGGGAGTCTGCTCGCAGCGTACTTGGTAGACCATAAGTCGCCCTTCCTAGGCCGCAAGGGCACGCTCGCCATTTCGACGTTCGTGTCGGCCGTGTTCTTATACCTCTTCGTGACGCTCGGCACGACGCCGACGACGCAGCTCTTCTTCACGTCCGTCGAGGCCTTCTGTCAGAACATCATGTACGGCGTCTTGTACGCCTTCACGCCTGAAATATTCCCGGCTCCGGTGCGAGGCGCCGCCACGGGCGTTGCGTCCTTCCTGAACCGTGTCACCGGCTTGATAGCGCCCCTTTTGGCCGCTAACATCCCTGGTGACGGTAGCACGGCTCCGATCTTTCTCTCTGCGGCGCTCATTCTCGCCGCGTTCGTTGGTATGGTGTTGATTCCTATCGAGACGAGAGGAAGGCAACGATTGTGAGCGAGGGCGGTTGGTTAGTTATATGGAGGAACGAAAGCTTGGCGAGCGGGGGGCATCACCTATGTGCATACATATTGTACAGCAGCAGTATATAACGTCAGGTTTACTGGGTAGCATAGCATTGGGCGGAGCTCAAAAATTGTATTTTCATACTCGTCCTAAAGACATGAATAACAAGCATAGGTATATTTAAACCATGAATTTGGAATTGGTCTAATTCAGCTCTATTTAGTGGAATATCTAGATCTACTATCTCGTGCCTCTCGCCCCAGCAGGCGCATCAACCCGTCTCTTCTGCAGCGACCTACCCAGGGCGTCCCTGACCATGGGGTCGGCACGAATCGTATTTTGTACAAGCCATTCCTTGAGCTTAGATCGCATATCCTTAACAATCTCGGGATCGCCCGCAAAAGGAGCCATCTCAAGTTCCATGAGGCGGGTAACGTCAGCATCCATAAATCTAGCCGTGTGTTCTAGCCGCTCTAAGTTCTGCTGCAGCGCCCTCTCGCCCGCGGCAGCCTCCTGGTTCCGACCGGCCTGGAGTATGGGCCCGAGCTGTCCGAAGGCGATGTAGATGGCAATAGCGACACGGCGGGCGAGCGCGACGACCTGGAAGGGCAGGTAGGGCGCATGCGAGGTGAAGTGTACGAGGAAAGGGTTCACGAGCGTCTCGATGAAGGCGGGGAACCGCGGTCGCATGACGGTGTGTGCCTCGAAGGCGCACAGGATCAGTAGCGTCACCCACCGCCAATACCGTCCGAACTCAAGGTAGCCGAGCAATCCCAACCCGTAGAGGCCGACGGCAGCCACGGCGTAGTGTGGGATGACCGTCGTCTGCAGACCCTTCCACACGAAGTCGCGCAGCGTAACGCAGTTGCGCCACGCCGTGATGTCGGGGCCAAAGCGCTCGTACGCGAAACGCTGCGCCGGGTCGGTGAGCACATCGGAGGCCGTCTTGAGGCGGATGAAGAAGTCGCCCGCGTCGCCGCCGCCGCCGACGCTCTCGCCGAAGTGGGAGACCTTGTCGGGGTGGTGCAGGGCGGCCAGACGGCGGAAGCGGCTCTTGATCTCGCGCTCGCTTGCGCTGAAGGGCACGCCTAGGGACTGGTAGAAGTCTCCGTGGCGCTGCAGGTCATAGTCGGCCTCGTAGATGGTGTAGAGGAGGTACAGGGTTATCACGAGGGTGTGGATGCGCCGTCGGTGTAGTTGCCAGCGAGGCGAGTTCGGCGGTGGGTGCGGGTCGCCGGCGCGGATGGTCAGGTTGTAGTAGATGGACTGGACGACGCCTGTCACGAGCTTTTGTGGTGGAAGAGGCTCATGTTAGCTGGCTTCATGGGTATACTGGTGCTTTACTTTACAAAGGCAGAGAGAGAGACACACGTACATTTGGGAGGAACATCCATCCCACCAGGGACAGTGCGTTACTGGACATGTTTTCGTTCGCGAGCACAGCACCTTGTTCATAATAGCTAAGGCATGGCCGGTTTCGTCGTCGCTAATTGAGGAGGAAACGCTGTTCTCTTGCGTTGATGTTGTGTTGATAGTTGAATGGCAAGAAGTGTATTCAATGGACCTCCCTTATTCACATGTCTGCGCTAAGAGTACATGTATACAGGTAACTCCCTGACTGGATGACGGTGGTGGGGTACCTATTAGAACGCGCTAAAGGGTCCACGGGTGACTCCCGTTAATGCCGGGCCGGTCCAGTTCGTCGAAAAGCCACACCCGCCACAATAGTTATAGAAAGTCGCGTGTGTTGTCTCATTCGCCAGTATCAATTACAAGCGGCAAGGCAAGCCCATTTCTTTTTCTGAAATCGTACGATGTGAGGAGGTCGACGCCAGTATAAGTAAGGCTAGATCATCTCAAGCCTCTGATACCCAACGTTCCACAACCAGCCTGCCTATCCATTAACAAGATGGCCCCGAAAGGAAACCTTACGCCTCGGGTATGTCGTCCGTTCAGTTTTTATAAAGGGACTTCACATGCTAAATATTGAAAAAAAGACCATCATGGCCCCTGCGGCAGCCTTCTGCATGGCATGGGTTCTATTCGCGTAAATTACCCTTAATCCGAGTTTCTCCTCGGCTTACTAAGTCGGAGCAAAATAGTTACACACGCTCTTCGATCAATGAAGCGAAGTGGAATGCTGTAGGTCTTATGCAGCGTTCTCTTACGTCTTTCGACACGGCCTGTTAACGAGCCAGTAGCAACAGGAACGAGAAAGAAGGCAAGGCCGAGGCACAGCATTTCCCGAGAGTGACCCGACCCAGAACCGTGAGCGGTAATGAAACAGTCGCCTATTGTTCAATCACTGTATAATATCTCAGCTAATTTGCCCCTCGATCTTGTGAATAAAGAGCCCAATGTATATAATTATGATCCAGAGTGTCAGCACGCAGGCCGAAGAGGAAAAGGACAATTAATAATGCGAGGGATTTTTGTTGCTGCTTCATTTCGTCTATTCATAGAGGCTGCATCCAAGCCTTCAATATATGCCGCTAACACCTACAGCCGCAAATTCTGCTGTATTGCTTATCCTACTGCAATGCAATGCACCTGCCTAATAAAGCTTCGATATGGCATTCTTCTCCTATTACACGCCTCAAGGATCCATACTGTAATAGTGTAGATGAATAACTTAGCAACATGTCTGATGACTTTAAGAGGAGCCAACGAAATAATCGATGGCTTAGGGTATGCCGAACTTCCACTTATACAAAGTAAGATACAATATCTATAGTTTCTCCGGCATACCTGGTCTATGTATTTTGAGTATCTGTTGCTAAATTTCGAGGCTCAGTTCTAATATTGAAGCTGCCAGGGCTCTAGTAAAACCTAGTTGAAAAGTCAGTTATTAAACGAATAATGGGTCTAACATAACATGGCGGGCTAATTCTAACCATTTACATACAAATGCTTGTTCGAGAAGTATTACCATAACAAGGCCTGTCGATTAATGAAGAATGAACCACTATTATCAAAACTTACTTGAGTTTAACTAGAATGAAGGCTGGCGAATTTTCCTCCATGAATATTTTGGTGAGCTTCCTTTTGATTTTAATGGTGCATAGATCGGACTGCATTAAGCCTGGTGAGAGACAAGGGAAGGGGAAAAGGGAAGAATCTTAACATATAATAATATATTGAAATTGAACTTGTCTAAAGACAATATCACAAACGAAGGCCCAAAAAAGATCAGACCCAGTTTCACAGGTCGTCGGTTCGCTTCGACATAACACGTAATGACTCCCCAACCATCAAATTCTAGGTGTTTTGTTGAGTTACAAAATAAGTTGAAATACAAGATCGTATGCCTTCTTTTATTATTACCAGACTTCTTTCTACCAGTCTGGATCAAGAGCAGCCACGCAGTCTTGACCTGACTGTTGTTCCCGCGTATCTGTTCTTATTTCTAGTTCAATTTCCTTGTAGATTAATATGATTTATATTTTACGGACCGTTATTATCTTTCTTACTACAGCTTCTGAGTGTCCTTTGTGGATCCGATGTGTGCCGATAGTAATACCTGCAGAAATTCTACAGTCGGTTCTCTCAACCAATTACGTCGATAATGTTTGTCCAGGTGATGTATTTATTAACGCACAGAATTGGTCCAATCGGTATTCGACAGGAGGAACAAGCAACAAAGTTACCGGCGATCAGCGACTCATTTTAAGGGCTCGGCAATAGATAACGAGAAGTAAGGCTTGCCCCCATCTTGGGATGGAATCAGCATCTCCCCGGCCATCAGGGGCTTGGTCATGCTCACCTTCCCTTCTCGAATGAAGCAAATCCGTGTGCAGTACCGAGGAATAGATTTCACAAGACATCAGGCTAGTATCTTGCTACCTGAAACATAACGCGTGATGAATTTATCCACCTTCCGAGGTAAGCGAAAATTAGATCCTTACCCCCTATGGTGTCATGTGGTTGTTTGACACACACCGTTTGCACTACACAAGCTTTGATGCCGTTTGTCGGGAAAATAAGTTATCCAATTGGTAAAAATTCAAGGTCAGCAGATAAGGAAAAAAAAATCTTGCTCGTGGATCGGATGCCTCCGTTAGTTAATGCCTCTAATGCTGTGCAACCATACAGGAAGAGGGCAGGCAATACAGAACATTCCACAGCCAATCATTAGAAGGCACGCCGTTAGATTTGCGGCTCAAGCTGTTTGAGTGAGTAATCACTCACCGTCATAGTCGAGGGATCATAGAATTCTGCCTTATACGTTAAAGAGTTTTTTTTCAGCCACCGCTAAAGTGGCAAATACGCGTGTAATACGTGTTCGCACTAACCCTTACCCATTTGTCGTGGCATCTCTAGCTATCGCTTAAGACATCATTTATCTTCAGGGCGACGGAGAGGCCGAACTGATTCATCGATTTAGTCAGCGTTTCTTTCCTAACGCGGTCTTCCTCTTAAGATTATGGCGTTACATGTGGCAGCCCAGAGGAGGTCTCGGAGTGAGGTTGCAGTGTAGTGGAAACCAATAGCCCAGATACCACGAACTTAAAAGCCTTGCCTTTTGCTACGGCGGCAGGTGCATATCGATCGGACCGCTTTGCTCAAATGTTAGTCATTCAGATCCCAGCGGCCACGAGGTGTTGCATCGCAGACATTCTCCGGTGGAATACTGTACCCACCCAACAAATCAGCTTCAATGGTAGCAACGTGGTTTTTGTCAGCAAGGTAATGCTGAGGCTCGACATCTTGCACGTCATTGAAGGTGCCACGAAGGGTCAAAGATGGCGCCGATTGGCCCGTCATCATTCCAATAACTCGGCCGGATGAAGTTTGTATGCCGAAGTAAGCGGCTTGCTCTCGTTTAGTTGTCTTTGTTGTCTCGGATTTCCACCCCAGAGGTGTTATCATAGACGAGGTAATACGTAGGGACACCTAATATCATATGTGTATATGACGTTGCGGGGTTGCTCAAGATGTCTCTCACACAGATTGTTTCTGAATGCCCAAACATGTCTGAGTTTGCTGCAGTAGGTTTTCGCAAACTGATAGGTCCTATTAGCAAGGTACGACATCAAGCTGAAACACAGGGGAAATGATCTTCACAAGTATCAAACCCTCGTCTTCTGTAAGGAGACTGTTCGACTCCATCGTCGTTTGTAGGCCATTATAGGTGACTTCCAAGTCAGTCGAATTCATATGGGCTGTACGTAGGAAGAGTAAGAGAAGCTGAGGAGCTGAGAAGCTGAGCACTTGTGTGTGTCTGAACTAAACAGTCCACGATTAAGATGTAGAAGTAAGGGACCAAAAATTGACAAGTTGCGTGATGAGACTGTGACGTGTATCCAGCTGCAGAGCCGCAAGATATGCGGCATGCTCTATCCGGTGGTAGTGGCGCAGCCCGCGGCGGTTTTCCTTGCTTCGTGTAAGTAAGGCGGCATAACAGAGCGGGGAAAATGATACTTGGACATAGGTTCGACGAAAGACTTGGGGGCTCATAAGTTAGGGATTTTGTACTCGTAGCAAGCAGCAACAGATTACCCGATATAATTAATGCTGGTTCAATATGCAGGCTATGAACATGGCGTCCAAAAATACGTATACATAGATAGATTGACGCAGTTGGACACCAAATAGGTAGGCCACTCCCAAGTGGGCCAGCCTCGGTCGCCAACTAGCCGTCAACCCGACATTTATTGAAAAAAGATGAGGCTCTGCGACGGTAAACAAATGGGACGTGCCTGATACACTTATATCGATACTGCAACTATGGCAAGGATAAGCTGGTGAATTTTGTATAGTTACAATGCATGTAAATGGATACCTAGGTACCTATCACTGTTTTCGGTGCTTGACGTGACCCTTGCACAAACAAAGTGCACTTTTAGGCCACGACAAACACGGACTACTGTGAGCCTCATACTATCCCTTTCTCGTGACATGTAATCTGTTATTCTTGAAGAGCCTCTTCCGGTGGAACACAGCCGTCCGCACTAAGACCTCCCTATTTAAAGCCCCATGCACACTGCACAATGAACAATGGAGACGAATACTTGCCAAAAGAAGTTCACTTTCCTGCCAATAAGGCTGCAAATGCACTTCATTCACTCGACTACGGAGGGCATCTCTGGCCGAGTGGGGGCTAGATCAAATGACTTTGACCGAGCTTTCAGGGTTACAACGGCTTCCTTACGAACTGGTCGCATATATCGTGGAAGACCTTGATATCGAGGATGTCTTTAACTGGTCGTTATGCAGTAAGCGTTTTCAATACCTTATACGTGAAAACCGATTCTGTAAGCGAGTCGTCATGGTGAGTGACCAACCATTCTTAGCATGACCAGAAAATTGAAGAGATCGAGTTAACATAGCCGGATAGTCTAAGGTGCCTGCTTCCCTAGAGGCAAGAGAGGCGCTCGAGAGCGGCCGTTATGCGCGGGCGTTGCGTCGAATAGCAAAAAGGCGCAACGCCCTATCGCAGGCTTCTCCGTACGCCGTGGGCATCGTCGCCTGCGCTGACTCGTACGAGTTCTTCGGCGGCAAGCTGTGTTACATCATCGAGGCACGTCCGCACCGGTGGCTTCGGGTCCTCGATCTACACGGGCCGACCGACTGGGAACTGGTTGTGGATATTCCCATGCTTATACGCGCGGCTCTCCCAAGAGCAGCAAAATGTCGAAAATACAAATTCAGAGTACTTTACCAAGCAGCAGGGATCGTAAGTTGCCTGTTTTCTTTCGCTATATCTGAAACGGAAAACTGGCTTCTTATTCTCAAACCTCAAACCCAAGAAATACTTCAAACGTTCCGTCTAGAGTCCATAGCCAAGATATTCGTAAGGAATAACGACAAGTTTCTCTACTTTGGCACGCACTCCTGGATGGGAGCGGATGGGTTCCGGAAATGGGTTATTAAAGGTTTTGATCTCAACAATCGCTTGTGGCTGCCCCAACCCCGAATATTCTTGTCAGATATGGCAGGATGTGATGTAGGGTCAACAGCCTGCTTTGAGATATTTGGTGAGTACTTTTATGGTCTCTCTAATCAATCTCTTTTTGAAGCCGACGATCCCGAATGGACATCCCGCTATTATTGCTTCCGGGTTCCCCTGAATGAGCCGAAGCTCGAGAAGATGGAAGTGATGGAAGATAAAGATAGCTGGAGAAGGAAACACTCGGAAGGTCCTATTGACGATCGTTGGGGATTTCTCTCCCTGGAGATAGATGAATCCAACGGAGGCATCGTCATTTTGGAATGCAGGAAAGAATGGCTGGAGGGCCAAAGCACCAGTCGCCGCATATACTACACGACGGAGGTAGTATTCCGCCAGAAGAGCATCCAGGAGGGCCAGCAAAGAGTTCGAGCTGCCACAGCTAGGAGACTGGGCGATCGTCCGCAAAATCTTGCCCCCATTCCATTTCGGCGACCAGACTACGTTCACGTAGGGGATGATAGCTCCGTCATATCACTATTGGTGCGAAGCAAAACGTATTTTTGCACATACATCCGATCCTGTCACACCTTCGTTGATCTAATTGACGATACATCTATGGATATATCTAGTCCCCAGAGGTTACGTCTTCGAACTGGTTATAGGAGATTGAAGCCGGGAGAACGCACGCCACCGGACAACCTGCCTTCAGACGAGTCGAGGGTTCTTAGCGAGTCCTCTGAGCAGCCGGGAATGCAGCCTTACCAAGCCAATACAATATTTGTCTGGCCTCCTGAGCAAGATTCATCGGGACCGAATCCCTACTTAGACAGGGTTCGACATCTACTCAATGTCGACGATCGGCAGGTTTGCATGAATGCAACTGGGGACGATCGCTCGATAATCTACGCTGCTAGTGGTGATTCTAAAGACCCCAAGGCTTTGGTGTTACTCAGTTTCGACCCCGCGACCAAGTTCGAAGGCATGGAGTACGGTGGTAACATCGTTGGTCAACGAACTTCCCACAATCCCACTGAAGGGATAGACGATGGGGCAAACTCGAGAACGGCGTTACAATCTGGTCCTACTGTTCCGTTGGGGGCTGGGGGTGGAATGAGATGCAGCAATGCTGACGGACCAACATGTTCAATATCGTGGCATGCTGCGCCGGCTTCATCAGCAGCCCCCTCTCCTCCATTCATCCTAGGCGCGCCAGAGGGAACAAACTCTTGGGCTTCTTACGAAAGAGCCATGCATTTGGAAATACGACGGAAACTTTGTTTCAGTCGGTAACCTCATGTTAACCTGAGCGACGCAGAGCCAACCATATCGCGTATAGCTTTCTTGTTCATGCCGGCATTACGCTCGGACGTAGCGAAGGCCTAAGACAAGCATTGATGTCTGTTAAGGCCAATTTCTTTCCAGAATGGCATTTCACCCATGAACATCCCTCCCTTAAGGAATTCCCCAGCTAGTTAGGGAGATATTCTCCGAAATTTAATGTTAGCATTGTCAGCATACATACATGTAGTTAGTGCATGCGAACCAATAACTAGAAGACTTTCAACGCTCCTTATTCCTGTTTAAGCCACGCGAGTTTATACTCGTATCAGGGGTAAGATAAGGTACCTACCTAAGTAAGCACGATCCCCACATTGTTCGCCCTATTTGCCACGATAGACTGCTGGGAAACTAAGTGGTAATTGTTAACTCAAAACCACCAAACTTTTTAGCTTTTGTTTTGCCGCTATCTCGCTGTGAATTATAAGAATACCTAGAAGAAAACAAAACAGTTGCTTAATGCTATGTGCTTGCCCGTCATTGGCCCTATTATGCATCGGAGACCAATTGCCCACAATCTACTGTAAAGTGCACTCAACATGAAGATCGCCCCAGCCTGCCTACGTATACTTCCGAGTCTGCCTTGAGTATGCCTTTCCATTTTGCCAATATGCACCAGCCCTGACCATGTGATCGGAAGACCCAAAGAGTTCATGTCATGCTTCGTCAACACTATGCGGGACCCCCGTCAATCTCAAGCAGGAAATTGTGGTCCGCATTCTCACCAATGTACGGTAATAAATAGCCTCATTGGCAACGAATATAAGGCAAAGGCCATTAACACATAAAAATCTATCACGTGAAATTACCCAGTCTAATACCGCATTTTAGTAGGAACATATAGAAGCATGCTGGGATTCGAGGTTTATAATGGATAGCCTCAGATCCGATAGCCGATTACCCATACGTTGTTTCTATCATGCCACCTCGCACTACATGGAAATTGGCTTTTAGTGGCACTTCTTACATGCATACGATTCCGAGGGCTTATAAATCTATGGCTAACAGTTACCGTACGGAGAATGCCTGCAGCTACTACTTGGCCGCCATGACAGCTCTTTGGTCTAGATTTTCTAATGTAATGTAGGTTTCGTTGCAGACTTGATCAACTAGGTTAGTACTTGTTGAGTGCAGATTGGGGGCTTCTTCTTGCATCATCATGATTGCTCTATCTCCAGTTGAGCCTGGTAATGCCTGACAAAGGCCGAAGCCTACAGGTGGATTTTCCCGACATGTACTTCACAAAGAAAAAATTACCGAATCTCGAAACTCCTCATCGTGCCCCCATAACCGCTAGACTACTATCTTTTTTACAGTAAAATCTTGCTACATATGAAAATAAGAAAGGGGGTTGTTTGAATCAGATTTATATCTGGCTGTGATCAAAAAGCTCGAAGCAAGCTATATGACAAAGCTTTCTGTATCTAGATAAGCCAAGCTTTTGGAGGCATTCTAGAGCCCTACGCGCAACAAGTGTGTAAGGCAAATTCAGATTCACGGAACAGACGGGTATTTTGACAGCTAGTGTACCTCGATCACTAGTTTTCGTAACAGACTTTATTGGAAGTAAATACCATTCACTTTTGAACAATCCCACTTGAGATACATCACTCGATATATGCGGTATCTTCCCAGAGCATCAAATCATGCATGATCCGGCCCGAAACTAAAAACACCAGTGAGCAGGCTATTACGGAACCAGGGGTTTAGCATCTTCTCTTGTCAAGGATGAAACTGGAGAGAACTAAAATAGAGGATAGCAACAAAATGACAGATCAGACACCGTAATAGATGAATAGTTTTCCTGTAACATGACATTCCAAGGCCAAGAAAAAGGATAGATGGAAGATAATTTTGCGGGCATAATGGAATCCCCTTGTGGTAGGTATTCTAAAGGATCAGGTACACTGCCCAACATCCACAATAAACATCACGAAAAACCTTACCATGTCGCCTACGTTTGCACTAAACCACCACTAGCACACTCCACATTCATCCTGCCTACAGGGCTGGCAGACATTCTACCAGTCTACTACTGTAGGTCTCCGTAGTTAGGTCTCTAAACCCGTCGCTAAGCCTTTTGCCAATCTGTACGCGTAGATTTGTATAGAGCAGGTTTACGTGGCTAGCTTTCCAAAGCCAGTAGTCTAAGAAAGAATAAAGGAGGTAATGTAGAGGCTTTAGTCTATACGTGGATCTCACAAAACACAATACTGGACGATCTTATGGGTGGTCTCTGGGAAACCACATCACCTCCTGTTAGGCATCGACCCTATAGAACAAGGAACACGGTATGTATTTAGTTAGGGCTACCCTTCGAAGTTTCAGCAGAATCAACAACGACTACAGCGGTCTTCGCCGACCTAATAGTTAAACCCCTAGAAAATCTAATTTCACCTACAATATTAGAAAGTGTAATAAGGGCTAGGAGTCTAGGGCTTGGAAGGATATTCGATTTGCAATAATCTACCAGCGCGTCAAAGAGACTATACAAGTCTAGTCCTCTCTTTCAGCCCTAGCGGTGATCTAGGTCTAGGTATATGTACGGAAGCTTCACTTTCGCTCCTCGCTTTTGTTCGCTTGATCTTGCCCGAGTTGTCCCTTATGGCCTGTTTTCGTGACCAGGCAACCACGGGGAGCTGAGTCTGTGATCTGCCGCCTAGAAGATTATTTACATGGTATTGGCGGCCCCGACCCATGGTCTCGGATATGCAATGCAATCCCAGTACCTTGGGCCGGTCCGCGTGACAGAAAATCAAGAGGGAAACAATCTCGCTTATCTAACTTCCCTTGATGTCTAAGTTATGATGGATAGCATGGTAGTAGAACACACATCATAACAAGCTCCAGCGGCCCAATGCCTGAAAGTCTCTAACACAGGGCCTTCTGAATGTAGCCACAGGCAAACCCACGAGGATACTTGAGAGGACTTTGCGCAACAACAAGCACTCAAGACTTGCCATACTCTTGCGATACCTCACGATACCTACAACTGCATACCACCCCCCTAGAACGATAGAACAAAGAGGGCACTTTGTATATAGATCTCCAGCCGGTAGATGTCGTAGTTAGAGCTCTTCGTGCAACAACAAGTATCAAAGACTTACCCCTATGTTAGATCAGAGGTCGTGACAAGATTTATTTCAAATACAGGATTGCTGATGCGTATCAACATCTTAATCACTGTGCGCCGTTACACAAGTACTTGACCAAAGCAGAGAGTTTTTACCTTAACTACGTGTGTAGACACATTTTTACTAAATAAGTTGTTACTATAGATGATTTTATCTTGACTATCCCTTAAGAGACGTTGATTCCTGATACAGCAATTTATAGAGAGATGGACGGGTCTTTCTCACTTGTGTTACGATCACCTATAACAAAGGGCATGCATATATATAGCCATAGATCCTGACAATTTGATACGATGACTCTCCTTAGATTTCCTAGAATATCGATTTTCTTCCTTCCACGGATAATATAACGTTGAGTATGTTGTGCCTCTACTATGGCTGTAGTTCGTCCCGTCGTCATTGTCGCTGTTTTACATATAAACGCACCAAGATAGGTTATCATCGTGAGGGGAGACGTGGCGATTTATTCTGCTACACAAACTATTGGATGTTGTGTTTCTCGTGGTACAAGACCTACCTACCTATTAAAAGGTTACCCTGAGAAGGGGAGCAGTACTAAGAGCAGAAATAAATCGGTGCCTGAAACCTTAGTGGGCGGAGACAGAGACCCTTACAAGCTACCCCACAGTGGTGGCAACGCTTGGATCGAGCTGGCGTGAAAAAGTCGTGCTGAGTGGCCAATTGAAGCTCCAGCATCCCACCCGATCCACGCCATCGGTGGCCAGATTCTTTCACCGCAATTGGAGCTGTGTGGGGGAAAACCGGCGACATTTGTACAAACTTCAACTCTGCATCTGGCCATCTGCTTTCTTGCATTTCGTTCATTGGCACCGCTAGCTTTGCATCACGGGCGGGAATTCGCAGAAAGACTACCTAGCAGAATATGGCACCGTCGGCAGCTTCCACGGTGACGAGTGCCCCCAGGGCAACCAAGAGAGAGAAGACCATCCGGGTTGATGCCGTCAATGGGAAAGGAGGGGAGCTGGAGCGCGACCCTCTCGAGGTCAAGTATCGAGACTTCTTTTGGACGTACACAGAAGAGCCGCATCGCACAAGGCGTCTCGAGATCATCAAGGCGCATCCCGAGGTACGCACATTTTCCATCTTGCCCCCGCCGGCCGTTTCTCTCACTTACACGGGATAATCTACCAGGTCACAAAGCTCTGCGGGCCAGAGCCGCTGACGAAGTACGTCGTGCTCCTCGTCGTGTCGATCCAAGTATTCTGCGCATGGCTGCTGCGGGACACAGCCTTTTTCTCAGCACGCTTCTGGCTGCTCGCGTACGTCGTCGGCGCCACGGCAAACCAGAACCTGTTCCTCGCGATTCATGAGATCAGCCACAACCTCGCTTTCCGCTCGCCAACGGCCAACCGACTGCTCGCCATCTTCGCCAACTTGCCCATCGGCATCCCCTACAGCGCCTCCTTCCGCCCCTACCACCTGACGCACCACAAGTCGCTGGGCGTCGATGGCCTGGACACGGACCTACCCACTGCTCTCGAGGCCATATTCCTCGACTCTATTGCCGGCAAGGCCTTCTTCTGCACCTTCCAGATCTTCTTCTACGCCCTGCGGCCCATGGCCGTGTACCGAGTCCCCTTCACATGGGTATCAGCGCTCAACGTGGGCGTACAGCTCGCCTTCGACGCCGTGGTGCTTAAGACGCTAGGCATACAATCGATGCTATACTTCGTGCTCTGCTCCTTCCTGGCAGGCAGCCTGCATCCTCTGGCGGGGCACTTCATCGCCGAGCACTACGTGTACTCGACGGTGACGCCCGCGCAGGCCGACCCGGCCAACGGCATTCCCGTCCCCGAGACGTACTCGTACTACGGCCCTCTCAACTTCCTCACGTACAACGTCGGCCTGCACAACGAGCACCACGACTTCCCCGCCGTCCCCTGGACCCGTCTCCACAGGCTCCACGACATCGCCCGCGAGTTCTACGCCGACCTCCCCCACCACACCTCCTGGACCTACGTCCTCTGGCGTTTCGTCTTCGACGAGTCCGTCGGCATCCGCTGCCGCGTCAAGCGGAAGGAGGGCGGCCGCCTCGTTGGCCAGGGAGCTGCTGCTCAGAAGCAGCAGAAGTCCGTCGCGGAGTGGCGCGAGGACGAGCTGCAGTGCTAGATTGATTCTTTCTCGCTCGGTTATTTACTCATCATAGATCTGTTTGCCATGAACGTATCTCGCGACTAAGACTGACGACTCTTCTGTTTGTCATGTGGCTTAAGAGTTAGAGCTTAATAGGAATGTATAATGTCCGCCCAGCTGAGGCCAGGCCATAGAAGGTATATAGAATACAGTCTGCGCAGTTGATTCCCAGCATTCAGCACTGCATTTATTGCTGTTACTCCGAGAGAAAAAGTTCTTGAAATCATGCATGGTCTGACTAGCCTGTTTGTCCACGACAATGGTGCTACTATGTATGGGCTGGGGGCGTTTGGCGTACTGGGACAAATTAGGATAGACAGAAATGAAGACGAAATAGGAATAATCTAATGATTTGAAAATCCGATTGTATGAAAGCTTGATTTAATACTATGTGATCCCTTGACAGGTAGGTAATGGGACAGTCAATTGATGTCGCAACAGGGGTCTCGTCACGCTCATGGAGAAGTATATGACGAAACACTCGGCATCGAAAAAACACATATATATCCTCCTACACTCAACTAAAAAACAGGACGTGCATGCGTGCTAAAGTACAGAATAACATTCTGTCGTGACGATGATGGTGAGACAACATACTCGCCTCAAATGTCTCCTTTCTTTCTCGCCGCCCAATAATATCCTTCTCTTTCTTTCCTGTTCCCCTGATCCTGACTGATTTCCTGTATCTCGAGCCTTTAGGTTCTGAGTAGTCAGAGGCCCCAGGGTCTTGCCATTGCTGACGAAGTAATTACTTATCGCTTCATTGCATCATTACTCTTCCAGCCTCGTCCAGCTCTTGCTGCCGTTCTGGCTGATGGTTGGTATTAGTAATCCTAAATAACGGCACTGCTCCCAGTTCGATCGCATGCGTATCCGTTGCGACTCTATGCGATATCTAGAAAAAGAAGTAGGCGAGCAGGAAGCTCAGTAGACAAAGGGCGGCCGTGATCTGGATAGGCACACCCTCCGTACCAGCCCGTGCTACTTGCGCGAGTTCGGCAGGCTTGGTGGTCGGTTTCGCTTCTGTTGTGGCACCTGTCTTCCGCTGTCGCACTCCACTGTCATCTTCCTTGACTTGCGCAGACTTCTTCTCGGCCTTTGGCTCTTCGCGGATGGGCTCACTCTTCTTAGTCGTGGCGATGGGAACAGGCGCGGCAACACTCGGCTTCTCCTCTGGGCGGGATTCCTCCTCGACTGAGGACTTGGGTTCAGATCGAACGGCACTGAAGTCGCCCGGGGACGAATAGGCGGGGGGAGCAGTTTCGGGTGTCGCATCGTTCTTCTCAATACGTTAGTACCTATATATACCAGTTCATTTAAACGAGAGCAGGAAAACATACACCATTCACTGCTATACTCTTATGCGGCGTTGAGACGGCGGCGTCGCCTGCAGGAGAGCTCTTGGGTTCGAGGAAGGCAACGCGGATCTTCTTCTCTTGTACCGAAGACTTATCGATCGTATCCCACTGCCATGTCGTTAGTGAGGTGCCCATGCTCAGTTTGTCTTGGTATCGAGCCTACGATGGATGCGAGGTTGGCGAAATCCTTGTCGGGAGTGATGGCAACGGATTGCACCAAGAACTTATCCCTGCATTTGGTACCCGAAGGGGGCTCTTGCTTCATGGCCTGGAGGATGACTGTCGAGGCGTTAGTCGTGGAAGTATCGAGATGGGTAGACATGTGCAACCTTGTACTTCAACCTCCCTGTTCGGTTCGACGCGCCCCGAGTTGGGTCTCACGCAGTATCTGAGCGACACTACATGTCAGTTTCTCGCTGCACTTATATAGATCGAAGTCGTTGTAGTAACAGAAACATACTGTTTCGGTGCAGTGGTTTTAACCTGAAAGATATCAGTCTTGCCCACCTGTGCTGAGTGCAAATCATGTTCCATAACATACCTTGAAGGCAACCGGCTGGTTACCAGGGTTTCTGATCTTCAAGTTCTCTAGTACTTCGACCGTAAAGGGACCTGCATCTTTGTAAGCGGTCGGGTCGTGTGGGCGGTAACGGTGGCATACGGTGGAAGCCAAGTTCCTGAGGCTCGATTTCGACAGACATATTGATGATCTCTATCGAAGCTTATGTATAGTAAGTTCGGCCGCAGGAATATTGTTGAGCGACGGACCGGCAACAAGAGGTATCGTGTCTGATGGATGAAGCCGAAAAGGGCGGAATTATCGCAAGCTGGTGTGATGAGAGATAGAGGCGGGTTTGTGTTGGAAAGGCTATCGACATGCGCTGCCCGATGACGTAGACTTAGCTTCGTGGGCAGCTAAAATGGATGACAGGGAATAGAACAGCAAAGATGAAGTTTTTCAGGTGGTCTGGGATCTTGTCGGGAGTACAGATAGTGGTGTTTTGTGATTACGTGACAACATTTGCCCAGTTGGGTACGTAGGTACACGATATGGCTTCGTAGATTTGGTTACATCACCCGACATCAGACTAATTCCAGCTTGCTGGCCGAATCTGGTTGGCTCCGCTAGCGAGCATCTGGGCAACTCCCTTACCTGGGTTTTAGTGATTTAATAGGGTTCTGATTAAGGGGGGGTTCAGCGGGGTTACATGTATCACGAGTACCAGGCGAGCCACTTTCAATAGATTAGGTACTTCAGGCACAGGCCACTAATTGTTTATGTAAGATCCATCATGAAGGCAACATTCACGATGACGTCCCACTAACAACTGACAATAAAACTTATTGTTAAGTTGGATTGTTTACATTGGGTATCACAGAAGGATCCCATAAAGCTTCTCTGATAAACCATACAAATCTACACATATTATTGTTTCAGCCCACCCCCGCTCTTACCACAATTATATAAGCTCTTGAGGGGACTTGTTTGGATACACACCACAGATCCCCCACACTTAGCACACTTTCACACATCTCACGCATCAACATACAGTCAAGATGTCCCAGTCTGTTTTAGATCAGTTGCTCGAGATGGGCTTCGACAAGGAGCGTGCCGAGCTTGCTGTCAAGAAGTCCGATGGCCGTGAGCTTTCACCCCTTAGGTGTGAGAGACCTGTCAGTGGCTGACCTTGTTCTAGTGCCGGATGCGATGGACTGGCTTGAGAAGAACCAAGACACTCCACTAGAAGATCTCTTAGCAGAGGAGGAGTCTGGTCCCAGTGTGACTAAAGTGGAGGGAGAAGTTGCCTTGTCGCTTGTCTGCAACGAGTGTGGCAAGAAGTTTCGGTCCCAGCGAGAAGCCGAGTTTCATGCGAACAAGTCGTAAGTCATTGATGGAAGCAGACAATACTACTTCAGCAGCCACTCACCAGTACACACAGAGGCCATGCCGACTTTGCAGAGTCGACTGAAGAGATTGCACCCTTGACCGAGGAGGAGAAGCAGCAGAGACTCGCCGAACTTCGAGAAAAAGTGAAAGCTAAGAGAGCCAACCAAGCGGTTGTCGACAAGGAGGAGCAGAAGCGGAATGAGGTACGCTTTACATTTGTCACGTATCTTGTCTTGTATAGATATGGACATGTATGAACTGACTACTTCACAGCAAATCCGGCAAAAGGCTACAAAAGAATCACAAGACTTAAAGGAAGAGCTGCAACGCAAGGAACAAATTAAGGAGGCGGCTAAGAAGCGCCAGGAAAAGGTCGATGAGATGGAAGCCAAGAAGCGTATCAAGGCCAAGATTGAGGCCGATAAAGAGGAGAGACGGCGTAAGGCAGAGGAGGCGAAAGCAGCGAGAGAAGGAAGAGCTATTCCAGCCACCGCTCCTGCTCCGGCTGCCGTCGCCGCACCCGCTCGTCCAGCTGCAAACCACAATGAGACCCGTCTACGGCTACAGACGTCTGGTGGAAACGTTATGAAGACGTTACCGGTAGAGACTACGCTCTTCGAGGTGGCCCAGATGTTGGAGGCTGAGAATGGTTTGGCCGTCAGCAAATTCGTCCAGAACTTTCCTAGAAAGGTATTCGAAGGGAACCTGGATTTCGGTAAGACGCTCAAAGAAGTAGGCTTGGTCCCAAGCGCTGCCCTCATCGTCCAATAGGGCGTAAAATAATATGTTGGCACAAGAGTTATGAAGATTGCATGGTGCGGCGTCTGGAATTGGGAACAGGGCGGCATCTGAAAATCAGTTGAAGTGAGGATTTAGACAACAAGACAGGATTTGCATGTCATGCAAGAATCATCATTTCCATTCCAGGGTAATTTTTCGTCTAAAGCCAGCAACACCGAACTCAGACCTCAATCCCTATCACATCATAGCTGCGCATTGAGCTCTACAAGACCGCACTGAAATGGTCATTGCAAAAGCATTGTCATATTAACCTATGACAGAAGGATATTTGCCCTAGGCAACCTATAATAGTGCCTCCTTCACGCCACACCAATGGTGTATGGAACCCCAAACCATGCATTTGAAGTACAAAGGGAAGTAATTGTCGTAGCGAGGAACGGATTTAGTCGAAGAGACCGAAGCCCATGTCGTCGTCAGACTCCTCCTTCTCTATAGCGGGTGTCAGTAAACTTGAATGCGACGCAGACCAATTGTAAGATGCGAAATGGGAAATGTACCTTCTTCCTTCTCCTCGGCAGCGGGCTCGTCAGCAGCGGCAGCACCGCCAGCGGCGGCACCACCAGCAGCAGGGCCAGCGGCGGCGCCACCACCAGAGCCAACAGCGGAGAGGAGCTCCTTTACGTCCTTGCCCTCAAGAGCCTATATTTCCTCTGCATCAGCAAATCCCATTCCACCTATTTATTGCGTGTGCGGGTTTCGCGCGTACCTTGGCGAACAGTTGTGTCCAGATAGGCTCGACTTCTTCAACACCGGCAGCCTTGATCAGGGTCTGGAGCTTGTCGGCCTATGAGACGGTTGTTAGAATATGTTGCTGGTCGTGCGGTCTCTACCCGCCGAACGTTCGCATCCGAGGAGGGGTATAGTTATTGTTCGGGAGCGCTCACAGTGATCTCAACACCGTCATCGGCGAGGATGAGAGCGGCGTAGGACGAGGCGAGTTCGGCGGTCGACATTGTGAAGGTCTGTTGTGTGGGTGACGACGTGAGGTGGTGTTGTCTATGCGAATTGGCAAGATGGACGCCTCGAAGATGGTTGACTTGCGCTCTGGATTAATTACCCGAAGTAAGGTCGCTTCGGTAATGGAAATTTTTGGTGGGCGGAAATGTAGGGCTAGATTGAATGGAAAAACGAATCTCCGACAGACCCGCTTAATGGTGGTACCTGCTTGGACGGCTTACGTAAAGCAGAAACGCCATTAATTGGCTGATATTTAAGCCAATCACAAGCTAGCATCACTTAACTCACAAATCAGCACTTGCTGGGTAGATGCTTGCAGATAAGGCAAGTGCGACCAAGGTATGAGGTAATGGGCTCATCAAGCAAGCCTAAATGGGTACCCCTCAATCGTCTGTTGGAGTTCCCCGCCAATACGCCCGCCATGCCGCCTACATCCCAGCTCTCGTCGAATCGCCGAAACAGATGAAGAAGTTCCGGTACCAGTCGCAGAACGAACCCCTGTGCAGCCACCTTTTTCTCCCGTCAGATTCTCTGCACGTCATTGGACAACTACCCTGGCTGCTGAGCACCGGCTCAGAACTTTTTACTTACATGTGCACTTTGCTACGAGCCATGGTTACGGTTAGCATTGGGGTCGGCATCTCTGTCCTTCTTTAATTCGTGGCAGCCAAGATTTACAATACCAGCGAGCTACTAAGTTGCTACCTACATACAAAGAAGAGAACGAAACGTAAGAAGAGGGGTTGAACTCTCTTTTTCTTACCCGAGCAGTTGATTACGCATGTGTCCCTACCCTCAGAGTCTCCATTCTGTCTAGAAAAAATATCATCGTAGATCAAGCACGCGACAACGATCCAATGGATACGCCCAAGTTCCCAGCGCCCCAAGATGAGGGGGAGAGACAGGTCTTGGAGAAACTTGTCGCAATCCAGGACCAGCTGCTTTTGCGCAAGTTGGACCGCACCACATATGTCCGCTCACAGGATGTCATGGGCCTCTACGACGAAACTGTTTTCCAAGTCAGGCACCTGAACGAAATCCGAAACGGAAAGTCTGTAGAGGAGAACAGAGGTATGCTGCCATTGCCCTGCTTACCTGTTTGGCTAGCCGAAACTTGGAAGATGCTATGACTGATTGCCCTTTCGTGTAGTCGATAGAGTAGTAGACAGTTGCTTTCAGTTACTGTCGCTCTTCTTTATGACCATAGGGCGGAACAACGAGGCTCCGGCCGCTTATGCTCTGACATCCACCATCAAGCGACTCTTGGACCACCTAATCGAGGCCGACGTGTTTTCGGCCAAGGACTTGGAGAGCATGTCACATACCCTTGAGCATCTGTCCAAAATAATACATAACCCCACTACCAACGAATCCGAGCCATGGCTTGAGACTCTCATTGCAAGCCGAATCGAACGCTGCCGGGCGTCTCTGAATAAATTGCAGCAGAAGGTGGAGGATATTGCGGAGCCACTGAGGTCTACGGCTGAGAGGCTTGTGTCGATATTGAGACAAATGGCTGTAGTAAACACCAAGTCGAAGGTAACCGGATGCACGCTCCTTCCCCAACTCCTTACGAAATTTACTGATAAATTCTATAAAGTTCTCGCCAAAGGATATACAGAAGTTTGAACTACAGCTTAAGGAGATTGACGAAACGAGGAAAGATGGCAACTTTGTCGACGAGCAAGGGAACGTCTTGAAAGGCAGTGAAAAAGTTACTGCCTTATTAGAAAGGTGTCAGTTGTATACAGGTGTGATTCTAGAACGGTTAGTTGCACCAGTAGGCTCTACTTTGGTCCATTCTAATGAAAATCGTTAGAGGCGGCAACTTTCCTGATAAGTGGAGGCCAGTTTACGACGTCCTACTTGGTATTCGGAATCAACTCGACAAACTATCCCTCACGCAGGCCTGGTCGCTGCGAGAGACTGACCTGTATGACTTCCAACGACAACTAGATAAGATTGACGAAAGTCGAATAGATGGCAACTGGCTGGATGATGAAGGCCAGCCTGCCGAGTTATATGTCCAACGGGTATGTGCACCTACATATAGAAACAGTCCCCCATTCACTAATCAGGATTTAGACGCTGCTGTATCTCATTCGACGGTCATATGGCTACATCTATCATCTTATGATCTCATCTGAGCCTGTCTCAGAGGCCTTATTGCCAATTTACAACCAACTTCAAACGTTAAAACGTTGCCTGCTGGAAGTTAAGAACAGCGGTGGCGTTTCTTCTGTCCGTGAGCTGTATCCATACAGCATGAAGGTAAGGTCCTTCGAGTCGAAGCAGTGCTTTATTCGGATTTGCTAACAGGTATACAAGCTCAATTCTATCGATAACATGAGGGTCGACGGAAAATTCATGGTCGCCGACGATATACCTGAAGGCCAGGGAAGTGTTACAGAGCTGCTCTCGGAATGCTTCGACCTCAATTACGAACTCAGAATTGCTGCAGAGGATTCATCAAGATCACAAACACCTGATAACCGATGAATGCTTATGTGCCTATACCACAACGACTTTGACATTAACAGGAGAAGCGGCTAGCTACTTGCTCCTACCATGCTGTACGATAAACTATGGCGTGTAGTTTTTAGCTCTGCTCCCTCGACTGATACGTCGAGACTTCACTTGATCCCGCTGCATCACCGGTAGCGTTCTGGCATTCCATAATTCGGGCGTTTAACAGGAGGTCGTGGACAAAGGGTAGTCCTATCTAGCAATGTTGGAAGACTTGGACGTGTTTAAATTGACGTCATGTCCATTATTTACTCTTCATGTTGGTAAGACGAGAGAACCTGAAAAGCCTTGCTCGGCTAGGTGCTCTATAAATTACGGATTCCGGAATGCAAATTTAGCCTGTACATCACGAAGCTGGTCAGTACATCAAAACTGATCGGGGACATAGCGCGGGCAAGTTTCAACTTACGGGCCAGATTTGTACCTGCAAATAGCATATCAGAAAGTTGAATTTACGCGGACGAAGTATAGTGTAGGAAGGGTGATAGGGGTAGGTGCTGGTGGAGTTTTATTTTCGCTATGGGAATGACGATAGACATTTAAATGAAAGAGGACAGACAGAGACTCACGTTGTCAAGATCCCATACGCCGCTTTTTGCGTAGATGTCGTTTCTCAGTACCTCGAAAATCTCTTCCTTGGATGAGGCGACGCAGACCAGCGTACTGCCGTAGAAGCTGAACTTGGAAGCGTCGTCGCTCTCAGGCTTCTCATTTAATATGGCACCTGTTGCCGTCGATTAGCTTTTCATATTTTTAAGTCGTGGGGCATGAATGAGAAAATGGGAGCTGCTGACCTCCTGTCTTGATGAATCCTGATCCTGCTAGGGGTTTGACGCCTTCTAGATGTTGACTACGTAGAGGGGAAGCGAGTACGTTAGTAATTGACAACACTGTCTTGATCTTTATAGTCCCATATTTCATTCTTATCAGGTTTGTCCATTCTGTTCTCGTGAACGATTTTATGACAGTAAGGCGATACCATGATCCGTTGATTGGAAAACTTACGCGCGGATCTCCAGTCTCTTGTCCTGCATGCCCGCCTTGTCGGGGATGATTACGAGCCACTCGAACTTGCCCGCCGGCGGGGTCGTGATGGACGCCATTGGATACGCGAAGTAATTGGATGTTGATCTGGGTTGTAACGAGAATCTTGTTGCCCTTGCGGAAAGAGGGGATGTTGCTGCGAGTATGGATGGGATCCGTTGCGGACGTAGATGTGTTGTCAGGGTTCGTAGGTGGGATGCCATTTGTAAGCTGGCTGGCGGTGGTTTTGTTCTTTCTATACTATATACTTAGGTGACACCGTCGATTCGATCGGCCGATACTAGTAGTATACGCCCTGCACGACACGCCGGCTGTATGCTTCTCAAGTCAGACACGCCCTTTTGGTTGGTGGGAAAGCGGATTGCGTTTTCGTCGTTGGGACCAATTGACGCTTCCCGCTCCCGCTTCGTGAACCCCACCATTGGAGGAGAATTGTTACATGGTCTTGGCTTGATTTGGATAGCTATCATCATCTACTGAGAATAGTACCTATCTTAAATCACGGTACGTAGTCGGATATCCTTTATATTGAGACTTATTCGGATTGAAGAGACTACCGGCGAGACACTACTTATTAGAGAATATAATGAAATAACGGAGCACTCTTATTATCAAGAAGTCTCCTCCTTTTAGTAGTTTAACTAAGTAAACTAACCAAGCCTAGCTTTCTTCAATAGATGAATGCTCTGCCTTACCTGCGGGGTATTCATCCGACCAGTTGCGCCTCGGTTTGACTGGATATATCACCCAGTAACACAACTTGAACTTCTCTCCTATTCCTACCTTTAAATCGTCGAGAGCCCCTTATCCGCACAGCTACACGTAGTATAGCAAATGATCATGTATGTTTCCGAGGAAATTGACAGTGCCTGGTTTTCGACCGGTGTGCGATTGGTCCTAAAGCCAAGCCTTTTGACTCCAATAAGCCAAGACAAACCCATTTATGAGGTAAAATAGCCAACCTCAATCTGACGATACGACACGATAGTAAAGGAGTCATCGGTGCCCTCCGTATTGGTATGCCTACAGTAGCCGGGCTCTATGGTGATGTCGAAAGAGCTCGCGATTCCGAAGGGGCTGGAGTCGTAATTCCGGCTCAAAGGCGAAGTCGAGTTTTTGTTCCTCGGCTCACGATAGTTCGGGAACGAGATGCCCCTCATCGGAGGGTCACGGGACCTTATCCTACGTAAATAATCGCTAACTACGGAGTACATAGATCAGAGAGTTCGGAGCGCTCCAAGGCACCGTCTCTAGTGTACTTAAGCCCCTGTCGACGCTTGAAAGTAGCGTAGGATTTTATGTTACTGGTCAGGTGATAGGGGACGGACTCTTTTCTTGACACGAGGACATGAATATATCGTCTACGCAACGTACGGTAGCGGAAAGGCTACTGTCGGCTCTCAATCCTACGGTGATTCCGCCTACTACTATCTCGCTTCGAGCGGCTACCAATTGTTCGGTGGAATTATAATATGTAGTTGCTCGTTGTTATTCTACCGTACCCCAGCGCAAGATCTGTCTAAGCCGAAAATGTCGTCATATCCTCTTAACCTCACCGGGTCCGAAAGCGGAGAAATAGCTGCGTTTGGAGGCTCTAACTGAGCTCAGCCCCTCTGCACAAAATCGCATAGGATAAAAGTCCTAAACAACCAGCTTAAGAAGATGGGAATCAAAATATCGCGGTGGATCCAATCTATGTTAGCCTCGTCACCTCGCCTCAATCCCACCAGGAATCAATGCCGCGAAGGCCAAGCTTCTTGGCCGATTCTCGGCGACGCATCAACTCGTTCTTTTTTCGCCATTGACGAGAACACGGACTGTGACGTAGAAACGATAGTCTAGTGATTTTGTCTGGTTCTTCTCATTACGCCCAGCGCCCAGCGTATATGAATCTTACCCGCACAGATAAGTAGCCTCGGCATGCCAAGATTCCGGCTGGGCGTGAGCTGGGCGGTGCGGTTCTACTTGTTTTCCCGCCGCATCCATCCCCCGTCGAAATAACGTAGCCCACGAAAGGAAGACACATGCTTGACGGCTGGGCTTGTACCTACCTTATCCTACATCCTTGTCACAGTAGCGTAGGCAGTAGTTATATGCCGGGGAGGGTATGCAAGATTGGGCAGGGTAGGTACTTACAATAGCTCTAGATATGGCAAGGGTTGTTTTTGTCTATTGCTGGTGGTGGTGTTGTTGATCATTATTCGTCACTGGCACCCCTCCAAGCTCGTGAAGATAAAAAGAGACCTGACCTCCCTCTGCATGTCGTTGGCCATTGTGATGAATTATATCTCTCATATAACCATATAAGACACCAATTGCCTTGACTCAAGCTTCATTATTATATTGCACGTCTTCAACATAAGTCACTGGACAATATAACCATCAACCAGTAGAGTTGAAACAACCACTTATACATACGTCATATAATCGTCCTCACGATCCTATGAGCACATCAAACAACAACAGCACCACCACAACGACAAACACAATGCTCACACTCCAGGAGCACATAGAAGCAGAATCGGCGCGGTGGGCAGCCTCACGGGGAAAAGAAATCTTCTACGACGAGAGATCAACCACATCCTCCACAACCGCCAGCACCGCCGATTCCATCTTCTCCTCAACACGCCTACACTCCAAATACAACACGCACACTCTGTCACGGCGTTCCTCGACCTCAAGCTTCGCGACAGAATTCGAGCCCGAGCCCCAGCAACAACCCTTCGTCGTGCCGCGGGACTTCAACGGCGCGCCCATCACCGTATATGCATCTCTCGAGGCGGCGGTTGCGGCGCAGAACAACATGCTCCAGAACCAGGGTACCGGCCAGGGTGCTGGTCAGGGTGGGGGCGGGGAAGTAAGAGACCAGCAACCCAGACGTCTCGTGACGCCTGGGAAGCTCTACGAGAACGAGGAGGACGATGACGAGATCGTCTACGACTAAAGATGTTGTATCACCACCACCACCACCACCACCACCACCACAACCACCACCGTTTGTCATGGCTTCTTCCGAACCCAAACAGACGTTCAAGAAAAACACCAACCAACCGATCTGACATATCTGCAACTATCCGTATGAGTTATGTGGAAAGTGTTGCAAAAAGGACCAAAGCAGCTGATGTTGTTAAATCGCGCGCACTATTCGTTCATGCATGCATAACCTCCCTGGCACAGCAGCAGCAGCAGTAGGAAGATGTGACAAACGGGCCGGGGTGTCGTCGAGCGGCTCCGACCTGCCCGCCCAACGTTGCATGCATCCTGTGCCTGCTAGGGTATTAGCACGAGTTACGCCCGAGCACAATTGGGAAGGAGAAAGCAGGGCAAAACATAGCGCAAAAATGGTCATCGCATGGAACGTCAGATTTCATGTACAGTCAAGAAGCTGGGCGTTGTGGCTTGCATCTAGGTACCTAGGTATCAAACAAAGCTAAGCTTACAGTAGGGCTGTGATTTGAGATTCTGCTTTGCGGGGAAACAGGAACTGAATTGGAATTGATCTTTACGGCGTTTATGGAGGGAGGGGAACTGAGGGGAATATGGGAATATGGGAAGCTTGGAAGCTTGGAAGCTTGGAAGCTTTGGGACAAAGAGACTCAATCCCACTCATCATTGTTGCGGATTTCTAACATTTACAAAGGAAGCGAGCGAGCGAACAAGCAGCTATGAGATACCCAGAAATTTTATGAAAAATAATGATTTCACTATTCTAAACAATTTCAATTATGTCGAGGTATTGATTACGCCCATGGTTCTGTGACACTTGCCAAGGTGGCCATCGCCACATATTTCCCGAATCGAGGCTTCGTAGTCTTAGCGAAGAGTCTCGGCGAGCGATTTTATCAGCTGTGGTCTAAACCCAACACCGCCCTTTTATTCTACTTTATCTTAAACTATTTGTCTTCCAATTATACACACTCTATACCAGTCCTGAGTTCCTGCGATAACGCACTCTTTCTATCCGCGTCTAATCCATTTCTAGCCGTCCCTCTATAGTTTGGCCTTTGGTGCCTCCTGCTTCTGCATTGTCTCTGCGACGATGCGTCTTTGTATCTTACCCGTCGCCGTCTTGGGCATCACTTCAGTGAAGTAGACCTGAAATCGTTAGCATGAGGCTCACCCTATACAGATTGTTATGTTTCAAGCGAGAGACTCACCTTCTTGGGGATCTTGAACTTGGCTAGCTTTTCGCTAACCCAATTCTTCAACTCCTCTTGCGTCAACTTGGCGGCAGGCTTAAGCACGATGGCAACCGCGATATCCTGTCCATAAAGCTCATCGGGGATGGCGAAGCTCACTGCCTCCGCAATGGCTGGGTGGCTCGTGAATACGTTATCAAGTTCGATGGGGCTGATCTTCTCGCCGGCCTTGTTGATGAGCTCCTTGATCCGACCGGTGATGATGATGTAGCCATCCTCATCTTTCTTGCCTTGATCGCCAGTACGGAAGAAGCCACCCTTCGTGAATGCGCCCGCGTTGGCCGTCGCGTTGTTCAGGTATCCCGATGTGACGTTCTCGCCACGGATGCAGATCTCCCCTTCGCCGCCTTGCGGCAGCTCGTCGCCTGCGTCGTTCAGAATCTTCACCTCTACGCCTTGACCCAGTCCCACGGTGCCGGGCTTGCGCTTTGCGGGTGGCAGAGGATTCGACGTCATTTGGTGAGCCGCTTCGGTCATGGCATAAGCCTCAAGAACTGGAGCCTTGAACTTCTCCTCGAGCTGATGGAAGACCGTGGGTGACAGAGGCGATGAGCATGATCTGATGAACCGGATCTCTGGCATCGGGCTCGGCGCAGGACTTTTAAGGAGAATCTGGTGAATGGTGGGAACGGCCGTATACCAGTTTGCTCCGTGTGTAATGAAATCTTGCCAGAAATCCGATGCCGAAAACTTGGACGGCACTACCATAGAGCCACCACAGTAAAGAGGCGCCAGGAGGGCACAAAGGAGACCGTGAACGTGGAACAGTGGCATGACGAGCATCGTCCGATCCTTAGTGGTAAGTTGATATGTGTTTTGGATGTTTTCTATGCTCACGTCAGGGCACTGTTCATGTCTACACTGGGCTACATCATGGGTAGGAGTTGAGCTCACTCATTGTCCGGGTCAGGTTACGGTGCGTCAAGGGAACCTGATAGGCCTCAGTCAGCTGTTTTTCCTCAATATCGCCGTATCGAAACATACCACTTTGGGCCTCGACGTCGTGCCACTGTACAGCCAAGTTAACTTCCGGTCTCGTCGTGACAAACAATTCATCTCTCACCTCGTGTGCAAAACGAGAGCAACATCGTCGGGCTGGGGGTCCAGCACAGCCGACTCCTTTGCTCCCTTGAGCTGCCCGAGGTCTTTCACGTCCAGCGTGACCTCCTTCTTGGCAGCGTCCCAGTAGCACTCAGCAATGGTAGCATTGAACCTCTTGGCCGCCCTAACTGAGGGTGCATTGGCTGCATATGCGCCCCTTGGCACCAAGACTAACGCCGACTTGATATCATCGATGTAAAATTCGAACTCGTCTTGCTTGTAAGCGGGATTTAAGGGCGCCGCGGTGGCACGCTGCCATGAGGTAGCAAGAAAGGAGACGATGAACTCGTACGAGTTGACGACGGCTATCGATACTGGTGATCCGCGGGTTATGCCGATAGCAGCGAGCTTACGCTGGAACGAGGAACACTCGGCGAGGAGGTCTTGGTAAGTGACAGTCAGAGGCGTGGGTTTCGAGGGAATGATGATGGCAACGGACGAGCCTGCGCCGTTTACTGAACTTTTGAGAGTAGCCATGACGGGTATTGGTGTAGGAAGAGAGTTAATATAATGAGATCTAGATTATCTATATGACCAAGGGAAATTCTAATTATTCTAAAAAGGAAGAGTGGAAGTGGGAAAGATCTATGGCAATCGAAATGACAGGCTTCTTACGGGAGTAAACGGACGGAAAAGAAATTATCTCTCCAACATCATGCGACTTGGAGCGTCTCACGAGCTATGGTCCGCGATCCGGAGTCAAAACTACCCATGTCAGGATCCCGTCCCTGAAAGCTTGTTGAGAGCCCGCTGGAGTGGAAGGCCAATAGGGGTCAAGTCTAGCGAGTGTAGTGTGGACGTAGTGCATAGATGCCCCCTGTAGTCCGATGTTTCGGGGCGTGAAAACACATGCAGAACACACGTGCAGAGGAAGTATCGGCACCTACACTATTCCAAGTCCAGATAGGTACCTGAACGTCTCCACATCCCAGCACAACCACCAGCTTGGATGCAGCGGATGCAGCACCTAGGAAGCACCAAGAAATGCCCAAGATATCTTAAGATTAAAGGTTAAACGAAATACGTTTGCTGTCTTCTTGTCGCATCCTATGCGACAAATACAGCTCGCCGATATCAAGCGACTCATAATCTACTTCAACTACGTGCAACAAGGCACGAATCCCCAATGGCAACCGATCCGCCTCCCGGTGGTGGTGGTGGCCTCTCTCTGTATGCGAACTTGCTAGAGCCCGAAAACAATGCCCCAGGTTCCATATCACGAGCACCGGCAGTGTCGCAAGAAGCCATTGATGCCATAAAAGAGCAAGAAGCCTCAAAGAAACCGGCCGGCTCAGCCCTGCGCTTCCAGCCACACCAACAAATCCGACGTCCACAGCAGAAGGTCCAGAAGCCGAAGACCGCCTTCCCCAAAGTTCTACCTACAGCTAGCAATACCGCGGTCGCTGATTCAGTAAAGGCGCCGACTGCTGCGAGTGTGCTGCCCGCTAAGAGCTCACTCGCCGACTGGGCGGGGAATGAAGAGGATGAATACATGTATGGGACGGGTGAGAAGCGACAACGAGGTGGCCGCCGGAAAAAGAAGAAGAAGTTTGATTCTATGCCCATGGAGACGGATTGGGACGAGATATATGACCCTGCCCGACCCACCAACGTCGACGAGTACATGCGGAGCGATGAGAGGATACGCGAGGTGCAGGAGTGGAAGGCGTTGCTGTATAAGCACCGACGGCGCGATAATGACCGAGACAGCTGGGACAGCGAGGAAGAGGAGGACCGCCGTCCTGTTAATAGTAGGTCAACGTCTGAACAAGTAGCAGGACCTACAGTCAAGATTGCTAACCTAGATTATCAACAGACCAATTTGCACCCCCAGACTCATACTCGTTCGCGCCGCCGCCACGCTCACCTCCACGCGCTCCCTTACCTGACGACAAGAGCGGCGACGATGCATACGCACGCCGCCTGGCCCTGTCTCAAGGCCACGCGCCTCCACCACCCCGTTCTCCTACACCTCCTCCTCCTCCGCCTCCACCCGCAGAACCTGACTCGACGATATCTCGTGCGCCCGTCCGCTACGCCCCGCCACAACAAACCCAGCTGCAGAGGGATCCAGATTCCATGGATGTGGACGAGGAGGACGGCGGTGCAGACTACGTGCCTCCAGAGCTATCCTCTATACCCGACGACGACGATGAGACACCCCGCACCAACCGGCCAGGACAGAAGGGCTTCGCAGCCCGTCTGATGTCCAAGTACGGCTGGGCCAAGGGCCAGGGTCTCGGTGCCGAGGGCAGCGGCATCCTCCAGCCCATACGCGTGCAAGTCGAGAAGCGAAAGAAGAAGTCGGACGCCGAAGGCGGCGGATGGGCCGAACCAGGCAACCGAGGCAAGATCATAGCGGCCAAGACGGGCACGGGCACGTCTTCGTCCACGTCCGAGAGCGCGGGCAAGTTCGGCGCCATGAGTAACGTCATCGTACTGCGCAATATGCTGGATGGCATGGAGGACTTGCAGTCTGAGATGGAGAACGGCCTCGGACAGGAGATTGGCGAGGAGTGCGGCGACAAGTATGGTCGTGTCGAGAGGTTGTATATCGACATCGAGGGGCGGAGGGTGTTTATCAAATTCACCGATCAAGTCTCAGCATTAAGGGTACGTACAATCCAGTCTCTCTTTACCCACAGAGCATTTGTATGAGAGTTAAGCACAAAACTGACAAATGACGATCAAACAGGCAGTCAATGCCCTCGACGGCCGCATCTTTGCCGGGAATGCCATTGTTCCGCAATACTATGACCCCGACAAATTCGACAAGCGAATCTACGAATAATGAAGAAATAGATATGAGAAACAAAATCTCAATTGTATATATTCAGCTCAGACTCTATATAGGTCGCATATCACGTCACAGAAAATGACATTGAACGAGCTAGACTTGCATGTCTTTCTATCTATACTGTGTATGCTCACTTCGCCCGAGCGGACATATGGATGACGGACGATGGGAGCCAGGCAAATGGAGGAGAGCCATCGTTTATCTGGGATCCATAGTAAAAATTCACAAGTTACGATCATCGTAATACTTACTTGTATACCTCGAGCAAGAATATAGAATACCTCACGCAATTAATAACCATCCTCAGGAACATAAGAAGTTTCAAAGGAAAAAGTAGACATGTATTAATTAGCAAACCCAGATACTATATGCCTAGGCCTTGGCTATTGGTTGTTCCCTCTACAATCACAACTTCGCGTTTTCTTACAACTTCTCCCATCCATCAAGGAATGAATTCAACACATGCTAAAGAAACACACCGATTCCGTTTTTTTCCCAACAAGTCATCAGAGTCCAAGCGTGTCTCGAAAATGTGCGAATAGAGTGGATAAAACCTCAACTCCCCAGACTCCACCACGTCCTCAGGATTGTCGTGTCTCAGGTGAGGACAGAGCCACGCAAATCCTCGGCTCGAGGCCGGGATGCGCGACCCCCATCAGTCTAGGTAAAACATCAGAATCATGAATTTCTAGACGAGAGACAAGTCGGTATTAAGTCTAACAGGTTCTTGTACGTAGCTTAACGCCGGTAGCGAGAAGTGGTCCATTAATCAACAGTTGACAGATATGAGAAGGTAAGGGAAATTTTGAGAACGCTTCTCGATACATCGTGAAACCCATTCCTCCATTTTACAAGAAAGCGGCAACAAGACCACCAAGAGCGGCAAGTGTAACAACAGTAGACATGCTAGCGCTGGAAGGAGAAGCAGCGTTCTTGTTGCCACCGGATCCACTGCTGCTGTTACCGCTGCTGCCGCCAGCACTGGAGGTGTCATTGTTAGCCGAAGCATCGCTTCCCCGGCAGTCGGTGACTTTGCCCTGAATGACACTTCCACTCAGCTTGTTCAATGTGTTGCAAGAGTCCGTAATGTCCGCAGTGCTGACAAACTCGGCCGTTCCGACGACATTGTTGAGATCAGGCAGGTCAATCTCATCAAAAGAACCACGCATCTTGATAGCGCCACCGACATCAGCAAGAGAGCCCAGGCCGTCAACCTTCATAAGATCCGTGTTGTTGGCAATGGTCAATCCACCACCAACCTTCGTCAACAGAGGAATGGAAATGTTCTGGAGCTGGGGGTTGCTAACAAACGACAGGTCTCCGTCGTGAGTCTCAGTCAAGTTGGGAGCAACAAAGTTAGTGAAGTAGTTGGAGTCAAAGCGCATAGAGCCATTGACGGTCTTCAATGAGGGGACGGAAAATGTGCTGACGTTGGCGATAGTCATGTTGGCGATCCACTCAAGGTTGGGCATCTCCATAGTCATGTTTAAAGCGTTTGAGTTAACGTAGAGGGCGTTGCTCAAAGTCTTAATGCTAGTAGAGAACTTTGACAGACGGTGGTTGTTGTTGATGTTCATGTCTGTCAGTGCCTGCACGTTAATGCCGTCCAAGTTCTGCACAAACGTATCCGAAACAGTAACGCTCTTAGCCTTGGTGATACCGGGGTTACCGAACGTCGGCTCGTTGAGTGCGCTCAGGGTGGTCCATTGGATAGTGTTGACCGCATTGAGCATCGGCATCGTCAACGAAACGAGAGAAGTGACATTCTGCAGTATAAAGTCGCCGCCAATAGTTGTCAAGGAGCTGCTTGCAAGACTTTGGAGAGCGCCATTGTTCTTGACGATCAGGCTACCGTTGATCGTCTTCAAGCGGCCACCAAGGTCAATCTCAGTACCAGCAGTTGAACCGAAAACGACGTCGTTCGGGATAGAATCGCAGTTGCTGGCTTGGGTAGCGTCGGCCTGGCTGTTGATCTGAACGGGATCATCCTTGCAGCCCAAAGCAGTGGCACCTATCAATATGTTAACATCGAGATGTGACCCAATATCTTCTGTGCATAACCTACCAGAAACAAGGCCAAGAGCCACAACGGCTGAGACTAGCTCTTTGCTGTACATTTTGACTATAAATGAGGGAATCATTAGCGTTAGGCCTGGCACGGCAAAATAGCTGAAGAAAAGACTAAGCCTCAGTAATGAGCAATCCAAGGCTATGAGTATATAGGACGCGTTCCACTTGGTTTAATCAGTCCCAAAAATTTAGAGATTTGTGTGATTGTTCAAGCCCAGGCTGAAGATTTATAGGCGTAGCTGTGAACATAGCATTCCATGAGTGCGAATGGCAAGTCCAACAGGGAACAACCGAGCTTCCCGCAGACGTAAATAAGGCGACCGACAGCAACCGAGCAGGGCAGTTATGACGAGATGGGAACTAGGGATAAGGTTGGACGGATTCGAAGTGCTGTTACGAAACGAGCCATTTGTCTCCGGTGTGTCGGGCCTCCTTCGACATACTCGCGAAGCCAAGGCAATGGCAAGATCAAGTAGGCGATCGCTACCCGGCTCTCTGAAAGCTTAAGTTTTCTTCTTCCACGCATTGATGGCCAAGTCCCACTCGAAGCTGTGATCCTATCGAATTGCCGTAGTGCAAGTTCGCCAATGCACCATCCAGTAGGTATAGTGGCCAGACATGCATCTCCGTATCTATGAAATTCTTGGCCACAAGTGTCATATTTTGATGCTGTCTGTATACTAAAGTGGGTTTTGTGCCGCTTCCCTTGCTTTGCAGCCACTCATCTTCAACGAGAGATGATGATACACAGAAAATAATAGTGCAGTATGCTCTTGCAATCGCGATGCGACAGAATGTAGAGCAAAAGAACGAGCAGGCTTACCTTACGAAACCACGAGGGTTGTTTTCCAGAAAACTATTTACGATATTTTATTCTCCCGTCTCAGGCTTTTACAAAGCCAATTTGATCAGCTCGGAAATGATATTGTGATGCTTCGCGGGATTGAGAACAAAGTCGTGGTTGTCGCGTGGGTGAGGTAGTCAAGAGGGCCTTCGTGTCGTGGTCGATGACTTGCGTGTTGTGTATATTAAAGAGGAGGAAGTAGTGGAGCGAGTGCTCTTCCTGTATGATAAAAGGAATATGGACAAACGAATGAATCCGAAATGGAAGATGTAGGAGGATCGCTCGGTGTAAGTACGAGAGGGATGAGGAGGAAGGTCAGGACGTGGACAAGAAAAGCCGAAACGTTTTGGAATCCGACTTATGTGTTTTGGGGGGAGGTCCAATTGGCAGGGGGGCGTCAGAATAAAGCCTGCAAAAGGGGGATTGAGGGAGATGGTTACTGGATCGGGCCCCTTGTACTGTGCTGTAGTGGATTCTCCGCTATGGGCTGGTTGGGTCAGGGGCCGTAAGGATCTTCTTTAGCAGGCCACTAGAAAGTGTGGTCCACTATCAACTGCCTGAGTGGGCATCTGATTCGTTGATAAAGCATTTACACGGCAATCACGGCGCACTGTAAACGAAATGAGTAACGTGTTTCCGCACGGTACCGCCATGGCTCAATGGCCGCCAGATCGTCGTAGCCAGGCATAGGAGCAGAAACACCGATACAGTGCCGAAATCACTTACTCGGTACACCCCCCGCTACTGTAACGGCGAAGTGCTTGGAATTGATAGATCGATGGCTACACTACTTACACCTGGGAGATGACATGACGACTCGATAGATTTTCCCAGACTTAGCTCCTGCCATTAACGCGTGCAGTAGCTTTGGCAATGCTGGGCACAAGCAGATTACCAACTCCATCGCATTGTTGCCCCTGGTCGTCTCTCGACAATGTCGAGGTCCACCAAACCCGTATCGAGATCACAAGCCCAGATTCTAGAACGATCAGTTTCTTGGGATAGACATAAAAGGCATGTGATATTTCTTGACCTATTCCCACCTCATTTCTTCATGAACATGTTGCACAAATACCCGCCGACTACAAACCAGCAAGACGCCAGGATCCCATATTTACGGCACGGTCTGACCAGGCGCGAATTGACCTCGTGTTATCTTTCCAAAGCTCCTTGCCTGCCTTCCAATGCCTTCTAGGTATCCTCTAATAAGGCAATATTTAATGTTAGACAGCGCCATCAATATCCAATGAGTTTATAGTCGATGACTGGGCTTCGATGTTCATCGATACCTCCGCTATCCCGATCATGCCTACCAGTATCGTAATAAGATGTTGTTCCATTTATATCGGTACCCTCGCTTGGTGCGTTTCGTCGTGAGCAAAGAAGTGAGATTGCTCACGGCTTCTCCAGTTTAACAACAGGGCCCCCCCTGCTGTATAACATCTGGGCAGTTGCTTGGCCGGGGCTTGGCCGCGTCTGCATCCGCTTGTGTGCGTGTACTTACAGCAGCTCCGAACAGCTGTAGCAATGCCGGGGCTTTCCCGAATGGCTATGTTTGCATGAAAGCTATTCAACCAAGTTTCCACAATTCTGTACAGTACTTACTGTAGAATATGCTCATAAGCTCCAAATCAGGTTTTCTATCGCCCAGTTCCGCGCCCACGCTAAGGTGATTGAATCCAAGTAGCGAACATGTAAAGTACTCATAGCGACGACAGATACCATCGTACATTTGCTGATATATGAGAGGTCTCATGGGATGGATGGTTTGGTCTTATCAGTGGCCTCTACAAGCAACGCCCAAGTGTTTTCTCTGGTTCTGTTCCATTACCCATAATTACCACTTCAAGGTCAAACACCTCAAAGCATGGCAACGCATCAAAATCATTGTCCGGCCAATGGTAGCTTCTCGTCTGGGTAGCAGTCAAAACAATTTACTGTCGTGGCCGCTGATCATTGAAGTCCATGACGAAAGCGTGGAGCACCAACTTTTTTTCTTCCGTCTGATAGCCACGGTCGGACGGATACCAAAGATATTTTTCAAGACTGAGCCCTGCTGGCGTTTCAGCTACGACTTTCTCCGTCTCGCTGTATCCAAGTAGACTGTGAGACAGCCTTTCTTAACCATTGTCTGATGGCAGGCTGATACCTGCCAATCATACTGTAATACAACCATTCGTGAGTCGTCCCAGCGACAAGCGATCTGAATATTTCTCCTATCTTTGAAGCCATGTCATAATGCAATACTACCACAATAAGATTGCGCGGCATTGCTAGTATTAGTTCCATGCAAGTTACCCACGAATCATAGATCCGCGCCATTCTTACCTGGAATCGGTATCAAGCGACTTATCTACCAGTAATTTAGATGAGCTCTACTGTACTTCGTACTTTTGAGATCTACGAACATCCGCATATGAAATCCGACGCCAATACCCATGATTTTGGGAGGTCAAATCGCTCCTGAGTTTAGGCACATGTCTCCATTTGGCACAATACGCAGGCAATGGCAGGGTACTATGTTGGTGTGTAGGCTGATAATTTTTTGAAGACTTTTTCCATCTACCCTACTGCATGCACCCCACGTGCTGTTACCGGTAACATGCAATAGTTTAAGTAGATACACCCCCCCAAGACAGCTTATCAGAGAGGAACCAGCAATATTGGCGCCACGAACACGAGAATTGGCCACGCCCTCGTATTCTCTGTACCGAAGCTCTGTATACCCATGACAACCTATCGATGCTGTCGGTCCAATTGCCTGGCTTGGTGGTTTCATGCGCCATGAATGCTAATGCTGTTGAGAGAGAGGGCATCTGCACCATAGTTATCTTACTGAGGTGTAAGTAAGTCTGTGCACTAACTAGTTAGCTACATAAGCAATTCGACATTCTGCACAGTCAGTCCCGCAAGCCGAAATCTGCGACAAAACGCCCTCAGACGACGCGTTGGCTCGGATCAACACCCGGGGCTCCTTGTTCACGGGAAAATCCTGGCTTTCAACACGTCATCCGATCAGCATCTTAAACCCGAATTATTGGTATGACACTTTTCGTTCACCCCCTTGCTTAAGTTTGGTCATCGCTCGGTCAATATAAAACCACCTTCGAGACAGTCTCTTTTAGACATATATGTAAGTTGTGATTTTTTGGTTGTGACACAGTCTAAATCCTTTCGCACGTTCTGTTCGAGTTTGCCGATGCGCAGCGAGATGGCTATACAGCTTTAGTGAGATGCAAACATTGGGCATTTCTTGAATGTATGCGATACATCAGGTGAATAATCATATATCAGTCAGACATTGTATACTAAGTGATTATTCCCGGTTAGAGACATTACATTACGTATGCTAGCCTAGACATGTTCCGTTCTATTATGCCGGTGTCGTAATGCTCACTCAATAATTGATGTCAAGCACAAGATCTACAGATGAAAGAAGCATCTGGCAGGCGACTGACAAAATAAATGAGACCCTTCTCACGATTTAAGTGGAGGGAGCGTCTCATTTATTTTGTCAGTCGCCTGTCTGGTCCGCGTGGCATGAGTAACACTATTCCTAAAGTAATGACGATAGGTACTTCTGTCACGTCTACCCGCATCTATCTCTGCACGCCGGCTTCAACAGGACGCAATAAGATTAGCACTAAATTTATCTACGGATCAAATGTACATGTCCGTCAAAGGGTCTCTGGACTCAGTAGACCGGGAACGTGAATGCATTAAACGTATACATCCACGAATCAACAGATTTCTGATCAAATACGCACTCGGAGCTGGTGCCGTTACCCGACCATAACGGCCGTAGCGGCCAACGACAGACGTTGCTAATACTCTTGCCTGTGGTGTTCAACGTCTCAGGCGCTACGCCCTTCTCTACCCAGTTGATGACAGTCTGGAGAGTTGTCATAGGCCACCCGGCGCCGGGCTGGGCCGCATTGCTGCCGCAGTGTTCGGCGCCCGGCACAATGTACAGACGGTAAAAGTCATCGAGGGCCTTGGTTCCCTCTTCATAGGTCAGGTTCCCGAACATAGCCTGCCGCACCGACTCGTAGTAATGCACAGACGACCCTGCGGGAATCGAACTGTCCGCCTCGCCATGCAATACGAGGATTTTGCTGCCAGCGGCCTGGAAGTTGTTCAAGTCCGTCCACGTCGTCTGCAGCGAGTCGTAATACTTCATCATCCCCAAATTCATCCAGTCTCGCAGCTGATCTACCGTTACCCCTGATAGGCTATCGAGGTTGTCCTTATTCTCTAACTGAAGGAACCGCGTGATCCATCCGCCGCCGAGAGATAGGGGTGCCGGATCCCATAAGTCGGTCTCCGCGTTATATGCTGTCTTTGCGTCGGCGAAGCTTGAGCCCGGCTGCGGGTTCAGATATACTTGCCGTCCCTTGGAGTCGATCAGACCTTCCGAGAATGCCTTGGCGATCGCCACACCCTCAGCCGTTACCGTGCCGTTCTGCTCGGGCGTCGAGCCGCCGATGCCTGTAGAGGCAGAGCAGTGGTACGGCTCACCGATAGTCTTCTCATAGTCGAACTCCAACTTGCAGAGATCTGATCTCGCTACAACGCCGTCTATTTTACCGTCCAGCCCATCGCAGGCGGTGATAGTCAAGTTCCGGATCTTCTCGAGTTCGCATGGCGGAGGATAGTACCCCGCCACCTCCTCTAGCACGCCGCCCGATAAATGATTTGTCTGCAGGTGGCTGAAGCGGATAGCTGGAGCACCTGTAACCAGACCGTCGAACTGGTCCGCGAAGCGCTGAGCTTGGCTCCAACCCTCGCGACCGCCTTCCGAGCACCCCTGGTAGTACGAGTAGAGCTTGTCGTCGGCCGAGACGTTGAACAAGTTGCGCGTGAACTGCTTGCCGAGCGTCGCAAGCTCATGATGCGCCTGATATCCGAACATGTACGTGGCCTGCCAGTTCACGGTACCGTTGGCTAGCAAAAACGCCGCGTCGAACTGCGTGTTGAAGGACCCGAAGCCACCATCTGTTATCCCGGCCACTGCGCCCACGACTATACCGCTTGGCGTGTACGCCGTGCCGGAATTGATGGCCAGGCCACCTCCACCTGTGGACAAGTACCGCTTCGAGAACTTATCGGGCGATGGAACGAGATAGGACACATGTACTGTGTCGTTATTGAGACCATTGTGCGAGTATGCGAAAGTCACGGTACAGTAGTCGACAACAGCTGACGGGTACCAGCTTGAACTGACGGTCTTGTTGGTCGTTAAAGCTACCGAGACTGAGGATGTATCAATAGTCACAGCCAGTCCGAGGTCTTCAACCGGGAGTGCCGTCGTGGCATAGTCGACAGTGCAGATATCAGCTAATGAAGCCGCTTTGACAGCCGCGAAGACGCCGCTCAGGCTCAAAACGAGCCCTCCGGATTGAGATCGCATGGTTAATTAATCAGGCTGTCGCTGTCCCGTAGTAAAAGCAGCAGAGACTTTGCGGTCTGATGCTGCGACCTCAGTAGACGTCTATAATCCAGCCAAGGCGCGAAGCCAGACTATATACTGAACTGGTAGGTATCATTGCATCGAATTACTCCATGTGGTTATGCTACTTTTGATCATACGAGAAGTCTTGGGCCTGCGACTGGTTGTACGTAACCCTGCCCCAGACATGGTGCATTTGGAGATATATTAAAGACGATCCCTATAAATCGGGATGAGATGGCACCTTCCCATCACCTTCATTCTCTCAACGGTGAACAGTTAGATGCATGTTGTATTCCACACCGATTGGCCAGATTCCAGGGTTGTCGCTTTTACTACAAGTCTGCTTGGGAGATGAGATCTCAAATGCCTAGCCGCCGGGTATATGTTTACCCCCAATAGAAGAAAAAGACGGCCTTGGATCCTATACGGTAACGCACCCGAGATTGTAGCATCAAAAAAGTCCACGCGTCCGCTTTCTTTGAAGTAATCGCACCGACACAAGTTACGTGGAGTATTTGCACACAGCCTCTGCGCTATGTAACGAGTTCCCGGGATTCTGACGACTCTTTCTTAAGCTTAAGTATGAAGATATAAGTCGGTATGTGGGGGCTCCCGATGACCATGTCATAGCGGCACCGTCGAGATACAGGCCTCATCCCAACTTACGGGGCCATTTCTGTGTCCGCGTGACGCATGCCCGGGCTTATTTTGTCTTCGCCGCCGGTATTGCTCTTTCACTAATATCGTAAGTAACTTGATGAGTCAAAGGAAGGTTATGTGAAAACGGTGGCTGGATACTGCTGTGTATAAGTTAGATCCTGATACTCCATCAACATAAAAGTCGTTTCTTGATCTTGCGCCCCTTTTTCATCCTGAAGGAGAAAGTACTGAGGAATGGGAGAAATCCGACGATGAGGTTATACATGATACTGGAATTTATGTAGCTAGCTTCACTCAAAATAAGCAGAGTTATAAATAATGGCAGTAAAACTAAAGCGCACAATGGAGATAAGTTGGTCTTCTGCGATGAGTATCTAAGGTGTAGTGCCCTTCTATACTTCGTACTTCCTCAATGATTCTATATCACCCCTTACGCGTGACTCAAAAATACATACATGTGGTTAGTAGACAATCCATAGGGTATTGATGAGAAAGTCTGCTCTCATCGATTGCCTATTGTTGTTTCTATCATAGTCTCAATCCAGCTTTAGTTGAATTCGAGTGGGCTGAGTTACCGGCCTCGTTTATTCATACATTGATGATACCGATTAAGGGAAATTCAATAGTCATACGGAATAGCACGCAGCCTTTTCTTCTAGCTGTTACCTTCTAGATGTATCTACTCAAAGACGATACTAATCAGTATAAGTTACTGCAATTCGATTATTTAAAGCCCCAAAGGTGGTTATCTGCTGTTCTCAGCATTACATCGCCAGATCATTCTATTGATTTAACGGGTACTGGTACTGTACAAACTACTTCTAGCTTTATCCTCGTTCAACCTACTCATTCCATCGTACTTACATCCGTCTCCTCAACGCGCCACATGTACCACATAAACAAGGACCTGTATGGCTTAAATTTGTCTGATAGGGCCGTCATATCGGCTTCGCTCATATACTTGAATTTTCCGCCTTTGCTTTTCAGCTTCGCAATATCTCGACCCACAAACGCAGCCATACCGCGCTGAACGCCCAAATCGCCGAGCGAGAAGACGTCTATTCGCTTAAGCCCAAAGCACGCGAACATCTCGGCTGACCAGAGGCCTAGCCCACGGACGGCCGTCAGTCGCGAGATGACCTCTTCGTACGGGGCGTCGGCGAGTATTTGCGCTGACAGCTCGCCTTCGACGAACTTCTCGGCTAGGCCGGACACGTATTCGGCCTTGCGCTGCGAGAGGCCTGCCGTGCGTAGCTTCTCAAGGGGGACTTTGACGACCTCCGACGGATGTGGAAATCGGCGCTCCTTGACCTGTTCTTCGTTCCCGTCTCCTCCTGCTACACTCTCCTCGCCGTCTGGACTTTCGTGGAATAAGCCGATGAACTTGTTCTTGATTGACTTTGCGGCGGCACCAGAGACTTGCTGCGAGATGATTCCGCTACAAAGTGATTCGAAGGGGTCGATTTCCTCGGCGAGCCCCTCGGGCGAGAAGATCCGGCAATGATGATTCTCGACAAGAGGTCTCATTCGCGGATCCACGGAGACGAGAAACCGGTTGGCTTCCTCTAGGATACTGGCTGTCGCGGGTGTTTTCTGCACAGGCTGTTTTGTAGGCGATCCCGAAGGAGAGCGCGTCCTGGCTTTCTTGCTGGTCACGACCCTCGAAGTCTCGGGAGAGAGGAGCGTGGCAAGCGTCGTGTTTGAGTCTGCAAGCCGATCCACAGCTGCCGCCCGCGGCTTCTTGCTCGGAGGAGTCGCGAACACGGCGTCTCCCGGAGCGGCGGGCTCTGCCATTAGCTTCACATTGCTCGGTGTCGGTGTCGACGATGGCGGCGGCGGCGTGCTGGGCCTCTGCGTGCGCCGCTTTTTGGATGCTGTTGGGGCTTTTGCGGGAGCATCTTCAGTTACCCCATTCGGTGCTGGGTCTGCCACTGCCTTTCTTTTGCGTCCCTTTTGCGCCGGAGCAGGAGGCGGTGGCGGTGCCATTGTCGACGATGAGACCTTGGACTCTAAGGCGGCGATTAAGCGCGCCGATCTACGAGTTGACATGTTTGCTACTAGGTGGAATCTCAAATTCTTGCTAGTGTCAGAGCAAAGTGCAAATCCTCGGATATTTCGGTAGAGAGAGTGGACGGTTGCGCGCTTGAGTGAAAATGATATGCCACGCAGTTCTAGAGGCGCGCTTTGGTACTGTTGGTTGATCGTCTTCAATGACCTAGCAAAATGCCTGCCTCGAATTTGAATCATACAATTTAGAGTTACGCGGAAATGACTAGATGTAGTTGATATTGCTGTCGTGATGAAGGAATGTGATCTAAGGAACAATAGAGGCTGACATGAAGTGGCAAATATGGCGGACATCCAGCAGGCTGATGTGATGATATTTTTTAGGACCACTCTAGTTAGAAATATCTTGCTTCCTTCTTCAAGCACATAGCTAAGGCTGCGAATGATATTCTAGGAACTGGAAGTCAGAGGTATATGGGTCTTGATGGAGAGAAATGTGTAATAAGTTACGCTGCGATACCTATCTTACCTACGTTATTTATTTATTTATGCGCAATGTACCCCGTGTTCCGTAATGAGCGCTGGCGCTGAGCCAGTGTTGCGCCCTTGCCTTGTCAACTGATGACTTAGCGATATGCTTTCTAACCCACCTAGGTAATCCAGGTGTTCATCTGTTATCGAAAAAACCATGATCAGGTACGGACATTGCTGGTAGCAAGAATAACATGATCTTTGTGGGATTTACTCGAGTTTTGAATCAGCAACTTCGTGCTCATATTTATCATCGAGTCTTTAGATAGTGTAAGTTTGATGAGGTTGAAGTTCAGGTAACAAAGTACCACCCTCGTCCTAAAAATGATAACTCGAGATCGTCTAATTGGTCCAAAATTACCCAGGTAGCAAGTTGATATATGCAAAGTATAAGTCAACTGGCTCTACTATGCTTGGATTTTAACAACGATATTTATTAACTGCAAAATTGTCATACGATAATTTTCTGACGTAGGCCTCACGAAGAGCAAGGCCTTAACAATATCTCTCTGGAGTGAGCGAGGCATCTGAATGTAAAGTTGGATTTGCCAACCGAGGCCAGACCAACCAATGTTGAACTAAAAGCTTGTTGTCGGTCGCTCAGGCCCAGGCTTCCGTAGAAACCGGTTTTCTTCAGAGATACACAAGGAAATTTATCCTCAATTGCCTTGGAGGAGTAGCACGCGACGTGGCAGGCTGTGTAATGGCTAGGGAAGACAAGATCTCGAACTAAATCGTTGAAGTTGTTCAACATTATTCGAATAGAATGAGGAAGCCAGTCTCAAGAGGAAAAGGGGAAAAGAGCAAGGAAGCGGTCCATTTTGTTGAAAATGTGAAGCGACTCGAGTTGCGAACAATGCTTGAAGACCCCTAACTCGCCTAATGACAAGCCACACATACGGAGGTCGGGGCAAAAAACACCCACCATGCCAAGCAATGGTCTACAGTGCAAGCCCTTAAGCCACTCAAGCACTTGCCAGACGTCAAACGGCCCGTTACTTCCCTAATCAGCTGTGAACGGTCCGCAATGCGTCTGCTGAAATAAGAGTGTAACCTTTTTTTCCTGTTGTAACTGCTTGTAAATAGCCCTTAGAATAAGATTTGAAGCTTAGATATTTATCGTAGGGTCGAATTGTTCTAGCCTTTTAAAAATAACAGCAGATATTATAATTCCTGGTAAGTTAAGTAGTCGTCGTAGTGTAGGTTAGTTTGACGACTGGCTGAGCCGTATATAGAAACTCTTTTTACACTGTAGACTACTGCTTGGCATGGTGGGTGTTTTTTGCCCCGACCTCCGTACACATATCCTAACTCTATTTAATATTGGTTCGATCTGAGGATTCTCAAAGCGATAGTTCATATCGTTGTAAATTAGATAAGCTACCTACTACAGGTACCTGAGGAAGGGTGTGTGGCATGGTTTTCCCAACCGGAACTAAGCTGCAGTAAGGTAATTTAACACGAGGTTTTAGACGCGGTTATGTCCCCCGGCACATGCAATGCTACTGCACCTTACTAGGCTCGGTAGGGGTCAAGTGGTTACCCCAATTAAAGTATGTAGGTATGTTTGCAGGTACACACATCATTCCTAGTAGACAATAAAAGAAATACCATTTCTAGTATAAATCATACTGGATACGGTCCACTACGTGTTTCTATTCCGAATGCTGAATGAGGAGGTGGGACTCAGATGTAAGTATAAACTTGGAACACTTAGTGATATTAATAGACGGGCTGTTTCTTGCCAACCTAGTACCTCGAGGTAGGTAGGTATGTGACACAGTGCTGCCTACTGTATATTTAACTACCTAACCGGGCACTTCAGTGCTTTTTACAACCGGTGGGTTAGGGTGTAATATAGGCGTGAATATCTCAGGCTTATCTCAAGCGAAGCTGCACCAGAGATTGGATGCAAGCAAGGTGAATGCAGGTGCAGTGATAACCCGAAGTGCCTCATATCATTCGTTTATAGTACTGTGTTTGATAGTGCTAGGTACCTAAGGTACGTAGCTCCATCTTCCCCTGGATTTTTTTTTAATTGAGCTCAGGATAGGACAGCCGGATTTGACAGGTGCTGGCTGAGCTGGCGCTACTGTTCGCGACGCCCGCTGACTTGCCTCCATTCTTACCTACTTTCAAACGGCCACTAATCTTGTCTTGGCTCTTCTATTGACACGGCGAACATCTCGTCTAAGCCTCTTCTTGCTCCAGTTATTGCATCTCTACCTTCTGCCCACGTCCTACCCATCCCCCCGTAGACGTTGAACGGGCTAGGCTGGTCAGATCAGATTTTCCCGTTCCTCCAACGGAGCAACGCATTGACCTGTGACCGGGCTGAACACTAGGTAGACTCGACTCGACGACCAGGCTTTCTGACGGCGCTCCTAGACCGATATCTCCTCGGTTTGCACAATTATTCTACTGTACAACTCGGACATTGCGACTTGGGCCCGGGGACAAGAGATCGCTGGATCGCGAAGCGCGAATCGCAGATTGCCGCTGTGCTTCTAGCCTCGATTGGAATTACGTTCCGCTGACGGTACCCACGCCTACCATCACATCACTTGCCAGCTGCACCTAAACTCTCCCCTCGCGTGTCTTCGCAGCTTCTTTTTGCACTGTTCGCACCACATTACGACGAGCCGGTGCTCTTGCGACCTCGAACTTTCCGCTATAGCCGATATCGTAGCTCGCTCTCGTACAGGATCACGGCGGTACCAAGGGCTACTTGAGGCACTCACCATGCTTCTTCCAAAGGGCGGCATGACCTGGAAGTCGGCCAGGGCACAGCTCCCGCCAACCCGCGCTATATGGGTGTTTCTCACAAGGACCAGAGTTCTTCTGACTCTCGCTCTCGCCGGCATAGTCTTATTACTATGGCGTGGCATCAGCTCATCGGCTAGTGAGATGCAAAGGTACTACCATCCTCTGTTCCTTCGTAATGTCAAACCTGGCTGTGCTGACCGGGCTTTCGCATAGCTTCTATTGCTGGGGTCCTTCCAAACCACCAATGGACATGACCCTGAACGAACAGCAGGCCTGGCACGCTCATCTCAATACACCTGTTATCTTCAACCACCACGCCCCAGTTACGATCAACGACAGTACGATAGAACACGTAGATCTTAACGCCATCCGCTCTACGCGCCAGGCTATCGAAAACGAAGAGCGTGTCCTCATTCTTACACCCCTCAAAGACGCTTCACCCTACCTGGCTAAATACTTCGATCTACTTGTTGAACTAACTTACCCGCACCACCTAATCGATCTTGGGTTTCTTGTTGGCGATTCAACCGACGACACACTTGCCGTGTTAGGTACGGAGCTAGAGCGCATTCAAAAGCGCAAGGATAACGTTCCGTTCAATAGCGCCACAATTATCGAGAAGGACTTTGGGTCTGTTACTGCCCAAAATGTTGAGGACCGTCACAGCTTCGCAGCCCAGGGCCCAAGACGAAAGGCGATGGGTCGCGCCAGAAACTATCTCCTATCGTCAACTATGAAACCTGATCACTCTTGGGTATATTGGCGAGATGTCGATATCGTGGAGAGCCCCTCGAGAATCTTAGAGGATTTCATATCCCTCGACCGTGACATTCTTGTTCCAAGTATGCAGTTCGATACATGATATGGCAGGCCAAACAGCTAATGTCGATAGATATCTGGTTTCACCGCTATGACGAGAATAACGTGGACATCGAAGGCAGATGTGAGTCATCATTGGGACGTATCGAAAAAGTACCTTGTATTAATATGGTGTGTAAAAGTTGACTACAATTCATGGATCGAGTCCCCCAAGGCACTGAAGCTTGCGAGCAAGCTTGACAAGGACGTTGTTTTGGCCGAAGGTATGTATTTTGCGCTCTTGCAGTTTTCTACATTCCTACCAAGCTTACTCATCTTCTACAGGATACAAGCAATATGATACCGGCAGAACCTATATGGCTAAGATGGGCGACCGACATGCAAACCCTTTTGAGGAGATTGAACTTGACGGTATTGGCGGTGTCAATATCTTAGTGAAAGCCGATGTACATCGATCAGGTTAGTTTTAGATCTACTCGTCAATCCCAATGGAGACTGACATAGCTCTATAGGTATCAACTTCCCATGCTATGCATTCGAGAACCAAGCCGAGACCGAAGGCTTTGCCAAAATGGCCAAACGAGCAGGCTATGAAGTGATTGGCCTTCCTAACTATATCGTCTGGCATATCGACACAGAAGAGAAGCCTGGCAACGCTTAATCGAACGAAGTAGGACCCTTTCGATACCGATTTTTCGCATACAACTTTGCATCTTCATGCCTGCATATATTCTTCCCTGTATTGGTTATCTCGGATAGCCATGGGCCATTCATCTTTGCAAGATTTACGGCATGCCTATTACTGTACAAGAAGTTACGATGGCGCCTCCACAGCATAGGCCACTAGAATTTTCGGCTTTGTGCCCGGCTAAGAGGAGTTAGGGAAACGGCCGGGGTTCATGATTTCTTCGTTTTTGTTTCGCTACAACTGGTATCGAGGGAAGGCTCCGGCTTAGTCTTGCAGGCAAGCCACTGGATACAACTACGGCATTCAACTTGAGATTCACGGTCAAGCTGACAGGGGTCACGTAGTCAAGCGCTTGAATAGGGGGGTTCGGTTATATTAATCTGCCTGGTCATGTATTGCATCGCTGATGAGTTTTGGCTGAGGTTCATTGGCCCTTTACCGACGATATTCGGGATGAACATGTTACCGCCGGCCTCGCATTGATGGCACTTGGGCAGCATCGCGGTGACAATGACTGGCTATATGAATAGGGGACAATTGGCAGAGGGATGTAATGGGAGGGGCCACGCAGTCGGCTCCTCCAACTCGAAGGATAACAGCGCCGTTTGATCACACCACAGTAGGTTGGTTGTCTGTGATCTGTATAAAGTGTAGAAGAAAATGACTAATATATATCATCCTGTTCTATCTGTTGTTGTGTCCTGAACCAGAGATGACAGCTCGGTTTTAATATTCTGGACGTGTTCTAAAGAAGCTCAATCAATACCAGCATCAAGTGTGTCTCACAAAAGCGCCACTAGCAGATATCAGATATGATAGTTCAACGTTATGAATTAGGACCAGAGTAACATATATCTTCCCGCCCATCAATATAAAGTGGCTGTTAAGTGATGGTACACGAACTGAGAACTGTCCTTTCTTTCTTTCACCGGGCGTGGCAGAGGGGCTGGACTATTGTAAGTCGCTCACTTATTCACATAGTAGGAGAGGGAGTGAATGTAACCCTAAAAAGGGGGTCTTAGACGAAGTACAAGCTGAGTTATGGCTCATTAGACTTTAGTGCCGCTTGAGCACGTGGGCAATTTGGCTCTCAACTCAAGGTGTCAATATTCAAGTTGATGGTAGATAGAGTGTCCACCTCTGTATGTTGTAGTTGTGATTGCGAGCAGTATCCTTATCTATTCCCAAGGCTGTGTAGCAGACGAAAAACACATGTAGGGTAAGTCGTCACCGTTACCTAGGTTTGAGGATAGAGCGCATGTTGTTAGTATGAGCTTATAGTTAAAGTCGAGAGTGAAGACTTGGTTTTTTGAAATAGGGAACTCATGAGAGATGTGTTTGACAAATCCATGACCATTAACCTCGTCACAGCTACACCCTTGTACCCGACGTGTGGCCTAAATCTTAGTGCGCGGAGGTCTGGAGACAGATACATGGGAATCTCCTTCTATTTGCCTTGTTCTAATGCAGGGTTGTGTCTGTTTATACAAGTTCGGCGAAAGCCACACCTCCCGATTTCTTCTACTACCCCCTGACGTGGTCGCGTTTCTCTTTACGGAGAGATAAAGTCGGGGCTTTTCTTGTTACCCAGGGAATCCATCCGGGTTTAAGTTGACCTAATTTAGTGACCCTTGACGATGGTCAATGAGTCCAGGGACTCCTTCTCTTTCTCGGCGGCGCGGATCTGCTCGAGGATGGGGGTCAGGTAAGGGACATCCTGCATTGCGCAATTCGACGGTCAGCAAGCCAATTCTTTCCTCGGGATGTCTCTTTATATCTGAGCGATGTCTAATTCGCATCGTCTTTCCTCATCTGGGCCAGACGCTCAGTGGATAGTATGGGATGAGATGTACGTACTTCCTCGGGCTTGGTCCATTGGTCCTTGGGTAGAAGCTTGTGGGTGACGCTGCACTGGATGGCGCGGCGCAGCCGGTAGACACGGTCGTAGGCTTCTTGGGCAGGGAGGCGTTGCAGGGCCTTCAGGACATCTTCGTTCTCCTCGATGATCAGGTCATCGGTACTGTTACCATGACAAAAGATATATCGTCAGCACTTCCTTCAACTCTCTTTTCCTGGAAACACCCCCGCCGCCAATTGAACTCGCCGCGACTGAACAACATATTCTTTAAAATTCCCCAAAATCCAATTGACAGAGACACTTTAAATTGGTGTCGGGATCTGGAGGTGGGAAAATATCGGGTGCACGAACCGAAGACCGAGCTGACGGTAGCCGGCAGCGTTGGCGTACCAGCCGGCAAGAGGCGTGAGGAAGTTGCGCAGCCAAGGGCGCTTCAAGACAAAGGGGGCGAGACTCGGGTACGACATGGTGGACGGGTTGGTGGTGATCCCGGTGAGTGAATGACGACGGCGACGGCGTGGCGATGGGAGGGTTTGGAAGGTCGGGGGAGCTTGGCTAGGTGTCGCCGGTTAGGTGGTTTGCAGGACAAAATCGCTCCCATTGAACGAGAAGCTGTCATGTGACCTGGCATGAGAGAAGTGCTTAGTTTAGGTAAGCATGAATTCCTATTGGTTGATACAGATCTTTCGACAACCCGACTTTTACCCCACCTACTACTTTAGCAATGTATTACTGCATGCACGTCCGTTATCTCATGAGTAGATACATGTAGCTTGCTGGATTCATTCTAGATATTTTGTTTTACAGCCTCAATAGCAGCAAGCTCTAAATCACCCTGATAGTGCTGTCTAATGGGTTCAGTCTCAATCGGACATAAGATCCAAAGCGCAATGCAACAGTAGAGTTACTTCATCGGCCCATCCCGCAACTATGGCACGTACATATGCTGTGCCAGCATGGGTACCAAGTATCCATGTACATGTATGCACTGAGTTGGAGTAGCGAATAGATTTGATGCATCTTCATGTGTTCCTCGGTCCAGCGTGGGTGCAGCGAGGTCCCGCGTTGCTCAGGAGCTCCCAGATGCTCGGCAGCACGAGCCAAAGCGAATTGTCGGATTGCCGTCCGTCATATCAATTTATGTCATTTATCTACGTCAGATGTAACATGGTCTCTGCGCAGTAGTGGATATAAGATACGAGATATGGGATACAGGATATGGGTGCTTACCTCACCCACTTGCTTATCAGATTTGCTTGATCTGACTTTCTTTGATATTATACCTCATATCCTGCCGACTCAACAAAGCAAACATCTCATCCCACATTGCTACATACGTACCTAAAATGATACCATAAGCGACCAAATATCCAAATATCTCCCTGTTACAGCCCAAACGAGACACTCCTTTTGTGCCACTGCACCCTCGTCATCTCCACCAATTCAAGAGCTACCTACACCATATGTAACCATCGGCAATATCGTCGTTCGTTTGCCGTGTTCTTTGTCCCGCCCTATAATCGCACCTCGCATCGTGTGTTTCTGATCTGAAGTCTGAAGGAGGGGAAGACACAGGGCCAGACCCAATCCTGCGTAGACCCGCTACAAGGACCCAGGACCCAGAATCCAGGAACTAGAGATCCAGAGTCCGGCTCCGATATTGTCACTACGGCTGCTTCACTTCTCATTACCAACCAACCAACCTAGTAAAATACTTGCTTAGACTACATACTTAGATATTATCCACTCACCTCTCACTATTTGCTCACCACCACCACCACCACCACCCTCCTCTCCCTTCTTCTTCTTTCCCTTCCCTAATAATTCATTCCCTTTCTTTTAATTGTTTCCCTCGTCTGTACTCCGGCGCATATCGTGTTTCCCCCACGAGCCTCCGACCGACTGTCTGTCTCACCGCCCGAAACCCGAACCGCCGAATCAGTCACTCGTCTCTGCGAATGTCGATGGAATGCGATAGACGGTAGTCATTGTGTCGACGGTGCACTTGCGAGGGTCATTCCCCGCACACCGCACGAGCACGACCATATTTCTCACCTCATCACCTCGGACAACGCACCTCTGCAGTAAACCGAGCGTCTTGTTGAATTACTCTGCTGGGCATAACGACCGTCGCGTGCGCTCCCCTTACTCCGCACTTCCGTTCCCGCTCCGCCGACCAACGCCAACCACGCCGATCCCTCAATCGCTTGAGGAGGGCCTCTGACCTGCAAATTCCAGAGGCCCCAGAACACCCATTCTCGCCGACCGTCCTGTCCTGTCTGCACTGGACCTGCACCCGTCGACGAGGGAATGTCTCGAGGCGGAGCAGCCGAGAGACATCCCCAAGGACCCCCGTCTCCCAATACCACGGAATATGAGCGCTTCACTCATCATACCCCCTCGACAGCCGCGTATACCGGTTCGTCGGAAAACCCCCTCATAAACAGCAGCTCGCGCTCGCTTGCCCCCTCCGCGGTAACCACCATGGAGTTCCATGATTCGCAGGGTGCAACGCCGCTGCAGAGGTGGGCCGCCGGTGCTTCGGACACGCAGTTTAATGCTCTGTCCGGTGCTGTTGGTGGCTTTACCTCGGGTGTCGTCACATGTCCTCTTGACGTCATAAAGACTAAGCTACAAGCTCAAGGTGGCTTCTTGCCTGTTTCAAAGGGGAGACATGTCGGTCACCACAAGGTATACTCTGGTCTAATTGGCACAGGAGGCGCCATATGGAGAGATGAGGGCATACGCGGTCTGTACCGGGGTTTGGGACCCATTGTGCTGGGCTACCTACCAACTTGGGCCGTTTGGTTCACCGTTTACAACAAGAGTAAAACGTATTTTGCAGAGCATCATGGTAAGTCACGCCAAGCCCGCAATTATAGTCTGGCCGCTGACCATCTTCCATCGGACAGTGCGCAACCAGTTTGCCATCAACTTTTGGTCATCCATCATTGCGGGAGCCAGCAGCACAATCGTAACAAATCCGATCTGGGTAATCAAGACCCGGTTGATGTCACAGTCTTCGAGTGGTTACAACAGAGAGATGTCAGTATTTCCGAGATCCGGTAACACCCCGACCTCAAGACCAACTATCAACTCTCCTTGGCATTATCACTCGACGCTTGATGCGGCGCGCAAAATGTACTCTTCCGAAGGCATTTTGTCATTCTACTCAGGCCTTACTCCCGCACTCCTTGGCCTTACGCACGTTGCGGTGCAATTCCCCGCCTACGAATTTCTGAGAAAGAAATTCACGGGTCAGGGTATGGGAGAGATGACAGAGTCAACCCAGCAAAGTCATTGGTTGGGTGTATTGTCAGCTTCGATATTGTCGAAGATAATGGCGAGCTCAGCCACATATCCCCACGAGGTGATCAGGACAAGGCTACAAACACAGCGACGTCCAACGCCCGGGGTCGAATACCTGCAAGGGCTAGGGATCTCAGAGCCATCTGGAAGCCAATCTCAGCCCACAAAGAGGGTCCAGAATAACGGCCCCCAACCCAAGTACAGAGGTGTGGTTATGACCTTCCGCACAATATTAATGGAGGAGGGCTGGAGGGCCTTCTACGCGGGCATGGGAGTAAATATGATGAGAGCGGTGCCCGCAGCGACAGTCACCATGATGACATACGAATATGTCATGAAGTCACTCCACCACGCGCAAGCCGAGGGCAGGCGCAAGAGAGCCGAAGGAGCTGAAAACGCACGCACTATGATGGAACCCTGAACAGAGTAAAAAGAAAAGAGGGCCAAGCCCAGTTGTATAAGGAAAACATATATGTCTGTATCCAGAGTCCTATGGTGTAAATAACGTCGCCTGTTTTGGTGACGAGTTCACATGTTGTTCAAAGTAAGAGTAGACATGGGGATTTTTTACTTGGCCCGGAGGGTTAAAAGGCCACCTAACGGAAACAAATACCTCTTTGAAGGGGCGGGGCGGTTCAGGTTCGTTCGGGGTCACAATACGATACCCAAAATTTCTTGTCGGTTATAGACAGACGCATGTGTAGGAGCGAGCTGCGAAGGATCGATCGATCAATGAAATTAAAGTCACTTTGAAGTCTTTTATTATTATGTATCGATATTAGGGAACTCGTGAATCTTCGACGTTTGTAATAAGAGAGACGATAGAGTAGAGTATAGGTTGTTTAACGTGATTCTGTATCTGAACTCACCTCACCTTAAGACACTTGACTTCACGGTGCTGGCTTGACTTCGTGGAACCTTGAAGATGCTACCTATCTAGGTATGGGTATCTCACTAACTTCGAAAGTAGAATCAAGAGTAAGTGCGAAAAGGGGTTATTCATTATGATGACAGCTCTTTGATGCTGTTAATGGTCTGCGCATAACACATACGCCGGACATTGCGCGGGTTTTACGTTTCTTTCAAATGCCTTAAGGTTCAGGTTGATCCGAGGGAAGATAGGGTAATGCAAGAGGTATTGTGATTCGAAGTTATAAGTGAGTGCTCTTCTCGTTAGTTAGTGGGAGTTAGAGATGCGCCTCCTGTTAGTAGGCAGGAGGTGAAGGGGGTTAATCTCTTAGGTGTGACGATTGGCATTCAATGCCCCACTTGCACAGTTGAGCCAACCCCTACAAAAGGAATGCAGAATACACAAGGTGGAAGCTTGGTCTTCTAAGTGGGTCTGTATGCGTACGGATTGGTGGATTCCTGCCGGGTCCATCCACCTAGCCGTAACTTTAGGGTGATGTTGGGCCAGTGGAAGAGGAGTTATAGTTTTGCCTTTCCCGATGTGAGAGATGATTTAACGGATAATATGATGAAATGAGTCTTAGCGAATGTGTAGGTCGCGTAGCTTTCTTCATTTATTGCATCATGGGACATATCACCTGCTCCCTATTGAGCGCGCCTACCCTGGAGGCTTTCTATTTGTAAACGGGCAAGGTTGCTGCCCATTATCGATTCACATATAAAGAAGAAGGGGGTCGTCTTCCTCTTTTGAATAGCCACCATTTGCAATAATCTCGAATTGCCTATTCCAGTATTCGGGCTGCGGCCACTTATCCTCCTCGTCATCCTCAATCAGCGAATCGTCTGTTTCGGTCTCATCATCTCCACTAATATCAGCTGGTTCGTCCTCAGTGAGGACGCCGATAGACAGGAGTGCATCCTTCTCTTGCGCTGTCCATGTCCTCTTCCTTTCCTCTGCTTCGATGTGGTCCATGTATTCCGCCCACGGCCCAATGATGAAGTCTTCGAGGGTCAGAGCGCCATTGTTGTATTGATCCATGAAGTCTACAACGAGTTCGTTCAGTTGATGAACCCGATATTTATCTTCTTCCCTCAGTTCATCAAAATCACTTCCATAGTCAGCCGGTAACACAGAGTAATACTGCTCCGTAATTGAGGTGCAGCACGTATGCCGGATTCCCAAGCGGTTGAAGGTGAGGCATCGGATTGCGGATTCTGCCAACGTTGAAAAATTCTCGACTGACGGGGCAAAAGTACGAATGGTGTCTACGAGCTCCCGGAAGGTGTCACTATGTGGAGGCGAAAGCCTCCGTCCTCTTTGTCTCAGGTTGAAGTAGATTGAAAACGGCGAGCATCCTTCAGGACCTGGTAAGCAAGCGCACTGCGGTGTCTGGGATTAGAAATCGCTGCATTAAGAGTAATTCGGAAGTGATGAGAGTTTTGGAAAAGATACTATTAGTTCAAGTAGAATCTCGCGTATTCTTGAGATAACATGTGGGAAACATCGTAAGACTGGGGATAACTTACTGAACATCCATCATAGTAGCTGGTCCGCGTAAAAAGCGAAAAGCAAGGACTCGAAATCATGCTCGAGACCCACGATTTGAGTACGGGTTTTCGGATCACGTAAAATGATAAAAACGAAACAATCCCATGCATAATAGAATGACGAGGGCTGTTAACAGTGTTTGGCTTCTGACTTTGCTCTTTAATGTTCCACACCAACCCCCGAGCATAATCGGCGCCCTTGTCAATAAGCCATTGGCAATATAATGGATCAAAGTTTTCCTTGATCATTGAGGATAACGGCGTGACGCCATTATAAGGAACATCAATGTCTCGGAAACCTAGGTCAAAAACCATCTGGGCCATTGTATGATTGCGAACTACGAAATAGATTGAGCAAGGCTCATCAAGTGAGCATCCGAGCCGATAATCGCCTTTTTGTAGGCCGAACATCTTAAAAGGGTCGAGGCCGATTGCCTGAAGGGCTTGTACTGCACGAGGGGCCTCGTAGTCAAGGAGGTTTGGCTCATCCGTTGTCAGCTCGTCTCGTGGGCCGACAGATTGGTATAACCATAGACAATCTTGTAGTTTCTGACGCCACAACTTTAAGTGTAGTGCTACAGCATGACAAGTCTTCATAGAGATTGTCGAGTTGCCTTCGAAAATACGGCTAATGTCCTGACTAGTAAGAGCATAGCCACGCTTTAGCAAGATTTCCACGGGCTTTGAGCAGCTGCAATCACTACACAAACGCCAAGCCATTCCCTTACACAGGCTTTTGGTGCGGAAAGTCGCATTGTGCAAAAGGTCTCTGATCTCATCCGAGTTGAAGAAACATGGCTCCATCTCCAGGATGCGATTTAAGCCTGCCGGCCATCGAATAGCAAGCTCAACCAAAGACTTGGCTAGTTTGTACTGGCCCGCCGCAAAGCATCGCTTTGGCCTAGTGACCAGAATCTTAGATAGACCGTTCATATCTTGTCTTAGTAATACGGTACATATTGGGTCTAATTCAAGCTCGACTGCTGCCAAAAGTTCATTTGACTGGCGTACAATATCCCCGAATAATCGTAGATCAATAGCCGTACTGTGCCACTGATACTGGCAATTCGGGGCTTTTTGTAAGAGCAGGGATGATATTGAGGCTAGAAATTCACCCTCATATGCATCGAGTTCGTAATTGAATCTTCTACTAAGGGTCTGGTGCTGCGTTGATACTACGCCCAAGTCGAACAGTGCGGATATCGTGAAAGGGGCAAAAATATGAGAATTCATTACCGCGCCATGAAGGCTCGTAACCTTGAGAAGTTTAGCTGTGTGCACCCACGCTTCTGCTACTTGGAATGAATTACCAATTCAACGAAATAGTCGATCAAAGTTAGATTGTGGGAAGAGACGTCCCACGGCGACGCAATACCTCTATCGTAAGCCACTCTAATCCATGGGATACAATCGGTGGCAATTCTTCGAGCATAGTACGACGGGTTATGGTGAGAGTCCATATAGTGTGTACGGCATAAAATTTCGAATAACATTCTTATCATACGGAATGGCGGTGATTGAAATTCGTCTACCATGTTATAACACCGAAAACTTGGGCTGATACTCGTCCCGCCTGCACCAAAGTCGAGAGACAAGCTCACTGAGCAGGCAACAGAGAGAAGTTGGCGGAGCCCGACATAGGTGATCCCAAGTGTTCGTTGACGTTGAGAACTATTGTGGCGGTAGTGAGAACAACTGGGGCGGTGCGCTGAACTGGTAACCTCCATCGTAAAGAGATCGAGGGCGCGCCAGCGTAGATTTTTCTGTTTGACTCTGCGCCATGAGCTACACCCACAGAACTCTGGGTCTTCTGGCGCTGTTTGTATAGGGCCGTTCGAAGAGGAGTTCGGGAGTGGCTTTATACCTTCTCGCTGAAGGTTGGATGACTCATATACGTCTTTGAGAAGACTCGGCTTTGAAATAAGACGTCCAACAAGTTGTTTCCCAATAAAGTCCCGATTCGTAAATCGCGATTGATCTTTGAGATGACGCAAAATATCGAGCACTTCAGTCACCGCTTGCGAGTTCTCATTGCTGCGATATTCAAGTACATTCAAGCGACCGTTGGTAATAGAGTGATTGGTCTGTACTTGGCTCTCGAAGTCCCTAAAGCGAGCGTTTATCCCTGATTCCAGTGCCTGGAGTGTAGGCTTCAGGGGTTGCACGCTCAGGCCGATGGCAGTCAGCTGAGTGGCATTGGCGTCACTAGCTTTCCGGAAGATTTCCGAGTCTGTATTGATCCTTGAGAGAACAACTTCTTGGGCTTTCATAGAGTTGCCGAGAGCGTGGACATCGGTACTGATCGTCTGTTGCGAGTGCCTGAAACATGATAATAATTAGAACTACAGCTCATGAACGGGATAGTGTAAAAAGGTTCAGATATCGGGGCGGAGATACAGAAAGTAGCTTACAGCTCGAGGCCATGTATAGCTATTGAGAGCTGGTCTAGGATGCGCCTGAGACTCCTCTCTATTTCTTCTATACTGTAAATTTGAAAAGGATATTCGAGCTTCTTCTTGATCTGTTTCAGTTTATTCTTAGAGCTGTTCTGGTGCGATGGCACGAACTCTTCTAACTTTCCCTGAAACTTTTGCATTTCCGCCAAGCAGGCCCGTAGACAAGATAGAACAACATCAGCGGGGACTTGGTGCTCGACTTGAAGCGATTGAGTGGCACCATCTACTACATCAACGGCTGCCTTTAGTTGGTCAAGGTAGGCTAAAGCAATTGAGACTCGCTCATCGCACGAATGAAAATGATCAAGGTATTGCTTTAAGCCGCTGTATACCTGTAGGCCGAGCGACACGACCCCGACGGCGGTCCCCGCAATGCTGAGGGGGTCAGTCATTGTTTGGACGAGCGGCGCGCCAGGTAATGGCGCAGTTTAGATCTTTCGGAGCAAGTATTTGATGTATGCGATCTTATCATCTATTAAAGTTAGGGGGAGGGGGGGTTGGGGGGTGATCGTTTTATCGAAGCGATTGGAGCACCGATTTGTTGGAATTAAGGATGACACAGGGAAATTGCATTCAGGGGGAAACATATATATATGTCGAAAAGAATGCCTGAGGCTGAATAGAGGCTGCGCCCCAAACGACTGCAGGTGTGATTGGGCGTACTATTTGTACTGGTCCCCGACAGCAGTCATTCCTGGAGTGAGATGGCGTTAAAGCATAAAAAGCTTATAAAAGTAATGAGGGTTTCGCAAATTTGTTCTCAAATTGCTGTGATAGACGTTGATCTGGATTTATTGACGATGAGCAAAATGAAGCCATGCTTGTTTACCATATTAATCATAACTGTGACGGAACTTCCCTGCAAATCACAGACAGTAGTAGTTTATGAATGACCCTGTCGCGCCCATTCACCGTTCGCCGTTCCATGTTCCATCTGTTCGCATGTTGTCAAGCTCTTGAAGTGCCCTGGTAGCTGATCCCCCTAACTGGATGTTTTCTGACCCATTCTGATAGATACAATCGCTCTCGACTACATCGTATATACCGTGGCCGTGGCTGTCTTTCTTTTTTCGTCGTATAAGCCTGATTAGTGGCCATAATGTGGGTATTGTTCCGACTATGATAATGACGTCCATCTGCGCAGCAAGTTAATCATCACTGGCATGTTGTTCTAGAAGCCAAACAAGAGCATAAGTGCTCACCTCAGCTGTAAACCATAATGCAATAGGAGCCCAATACCAAGTTATGTCTGAACTATAAGAAATATGTCAGAACTCGCCGCTTATAACGAAGACTTTACTCATTTCTGGGCAATTTGTGAGTAGTCAAGAGCATGCGGTAGCATGCATTAATGACATCTTTGCTAGAGAAGAATATGGAGTCTACTGGAGTGCGTACTGTTTGTTCAGGTCCTTTAGTAAATATATCTTTACAATCGTAGCTCCGGCTGCACTAATTGAGATATTAGAAAGTTTCCGATGTGAAATTCATAGGTAACGCACAAGATACTTCCTCCCATCAAGGCCGACAACCCAATTTTCATTCTGCGAGTGATCCTAAGCTGTGTGATGAATAGAGCTGGAAAAACGGCCACAATAACATCCATAAGGGCATTATATGCTGATTGAATAAAGCCCACATATTGTCTATTCATTATCAGTTTCGAGCAAAAAATCTGAAAAAGGCAGTGTGGTAGTCGCAGAGACTTACTGGATCTGTGGATCGAGACACTCTCCTGGAAGCCAGGGCTTCCATTGCTTTTGCGGCGGGTCACAGAAGCGGATTATAAGCAGTATCGCAATGATATTAAAAGCGACTAGCAGAGCACACAGTCCCCAAAGGAAATAGAGATGCCATCTCTTCGCTGACATTCCCACTAATCGGATAAGGAATATTAAAATAGATATCTTGCTGCTAGTGGATGAAATAATAGAGAAAGTCGGAGCGAGAATGGTATATCTAATGGCTTCTGAACGATCATGTGGGTTTTTTATTTGTGCTTCTTGCCTGCCCAAGCCGTAGGAAGCACCAACGACGACGAGGGACGAGCATACGAGAGCAGACAACTGGGAAAATTATCCGTCAGCGCCTCGATCATCGTTGTAATAGCATATGGGATCTCACAGATCCAAGTACCATGAAGAAGTCATCCCAACCTGTTTGCTTCATGTACACTACATATACTGAATTAGTATTCTTGTTGCAGAGCCGAGGAGCATTGAGAGAATCTTGGCCCCATACAGCCAAATATTCCAAACGTGCTCTGATAGAGAATCGACACGTACATGTTCTCCCAAGAATTCTCGCAATAGTAATAATGATGGCCAAGCCGGTAAGAACCCAGGATACGACATTAAGGGTTGTTACATAGTCAGTCTCCGCCATGATGCGGGCGGCAAAAAGTGAAAACCAGGGTCTCGAGGGTCATTTGGTGCATTGAATAGATTATTGGCTGATAGAGAGTGAACAGCAATGTATTAAGCAAAGTCTTTACTGTGTGTATGTGGGTTGGGGAAGAATCTCACAGCCATGGGTGTATGATATTCTTTGCTGGCCATTGCAGGAGCTTTTAGAAAATTCACATACGTGGGTTCATTCAGCCTCCCCAGGATCTTAAAGAGCTACTATTTACTGTAAGCATCGGAGACGAAAAAGGTTAAATCATGTTAGATTCTTGTATTTATATACATAATGGGTTAGATAAAGATCGACGGAATCTAACATGGTGCTAGGCCAGATTGGAGCTACCATAAATATCAAATTTATGGTATCCAATGGGAATGTGTACGACGCTGCGGCTGACAAGATGACTATACTAGTATATGCATTCTGCTATTTGTGATTAATAGAATAAAGCCACGAGCAGAAGGCCAGGTCACTTTATGCATTAACGATTAGGCGACAGATTACTCTAACGGTCATACGGATCCGTATATGATGTATAGATTCTTAGATTCGCCGTCCAAAGATCAATACTCTCAACTTAACTGTTCTTCGAAACACAAAACCAACACTTGGATCTCAAAACCCGTCGTTGTATTGCTTATTTTGTCTAGTTTTATGGCCAGTATAACGTTCAGATATTTTGAAAGTTGAGGCGCTAGAAAGTGCTTCTAGTATTGTGGCTTTGCTCTCCCAGGGGTCGGGTCCTTTTCTCTCTGAAGAGGCTCGAGTGAAGGCTCTACAAGCCGCGAACAAGGTCATTCGTGTTCTAGAGAAACCCGAGGATGGGTTGATTAAATTTGCGTTCAGTGTAAGCAGAAACGACGATTGACAGCGTATCCAGTAATTGAACGTGAAGATTCTGACCTTGTTCGCAGCCGACAACTTGGATGGCTCTACGTGTGTGCGCGCAACTGAATGTTTTCGAAATGATAATGAGAAAGGAGACCATCTCAGCCGCAGAAATTGCAAACGAAGGGAATGCCGACGAAATCCTGATTAGTATGTCTTGATAAATGAGACTAGATGTAGTGTGCTAATGAACAAAAGGACGATTGCTTCGGGTGCTTACCGCCGCAGGTTATGTTGCAGAGAAAGGTGATGGCTTATATGGACCAACAAATTATACAATGCATATTAATGACCGCCTCGCTCAGGGCATGATTAAATTTATGTATGCATGGGCTTAGTCTCACATCTTGGCGCCCTTTAAGCTAACAGTATTCAAGATACGATGCGTCAATGCTTCCAATCGCACAAGGTGCCAATTGGCTGAAAGAGACAGCTTACCAGAATCCTGAGGATGTACGGCGTGGGATGTTCCAAGCCGCAAACCACAACCTTCAAATGGTTAACCATACCAGAAAATAAAGAGCTTTGGGACAATGCAAACACGTTTTTTGAAGGGGACAGGGGTAGCCGTCCCTCTTGGCTGTCCTGGTTTCCCGTCAAGGATAAATTTTTTCCAGAACATCAACAGAAGACTCTGCTCCTGGTCGATGTTGCTGGTGGTCGTGGGCATGATCTAATGGAGTTTCTTACCAATTATCCAGAAGAGCCAGGCCCTTTCATACTTCAAGACCAAGGGATCGTCCTACCGTCGCTATCACCCAGAATCACCAAACAGTCATTCGATTTATTCGCAGATTCCCCAGTCCAGGGTAAGCGTCCATGGGAGGCTGATTCCCTTGGCAACCGGTTATAGCTAATTACAACTCATAGGCGCAAGGATATATTTTATGAAGTTCATCTTACACGACTATGTCGATGATCAATGCTTGCACATTCTTGGTAAAATAAAGGCAACAATGGTCAAACGGTACTCTATCAATGAATTTATTCTCCCCGACACTGATTGCGGGTTATTGCAATCTCAGTGGGATCTGATGATGATGGTGCTTTTTTCTTCCATGGAGAGAACTGAAAGTCAATGGAGAACTCTATTGGGAGCTGCTGGACTGTCGATTGAGGGAATGTATTCGCCCCCAGGAGACGGACAAGGGATTATTGTTGCCACGCTGTAGGGACTCTTGGTCTTTTACCAAAGACTGAATAGCTGCATGGAGTGCTTCTGCGTTTACTTACCCCTTTGCTCTTACAGTATGTCTTCATTTTCCCATCCTGGAAATGTGGTGGGGGTGGTTCATAACGGTTAGCCCTAAATATTAGCGATCCAAGAAGGTTGTTGTCGGCTGTTCCCCGAGCCCTGTTACCTGTTAGTTAGCTGCACTTAAAATATGAACTAGTCAAGTATTTCCCTCTGTCTCCACACCCATAAGATCACCGGCAGACACCAATGGGTTCTACTAGTACGTAATACCTTAATGTGAACATCAAAGATTTCTACTTGCTCAGTCGTTATAGAATGTTTGCACTTCATAACACCAATTACACAAAATGTAAATATCATAGTCCAGTCTTCTCATGAGTTTTGTCACAATGCTTCGGTTATAGCGACTATCGATGATTTTATTTTGAAATACCTATCTGGTAATATTACCTAGCTCCAATTTCTCCGGGCTTGATGTTCTCAATGTCATGCCAGAGAACACTGAATGGGATTGTCTACTACGACAAAGACCTTGCCAATACATTACGTTTGGAACACAGACATGGACCGTTCTTATGCCTTGTATAGACAGGTTCGGGTACGATCCTTGAAATAAATCTCATACTAAGACCGTATCTTTGCGAAAGACGAAGCTGTATTTGCTAGTGACCGATAAACACCGAGGTAGTTAAGATAAGTCATTGCGGACATCACTCAAAGAAAAGGAACCAGGGATGCAGGAGCGTACAGTACTTATAGATAAACATGACGCTACTTCACTATGAAACTTTACAAGCGACAGCAGCATTATTGGAAGTATGTGATTAGAGTCCTATGTCTTTAGTGGGCTAGTATATGCAGCCTGGCCAGCCTGCCTAGTTTTCGACTCTCATGTCTTACTACATTTAGTTCTTGAGATGCGATAACCTTTCGCCCCTTTTCTTCTGAAAATAAGCCATTATATGGCATTTCAACATTAAACAACACCTCGCATATCCCTGTCAATCAAAATGAGTTGCAGAGTGTTATTATCAATGACCTACGAAACGTCATTCAGTATCGTTTAGCTCTTTCCTGCCTGAGACTACCAGCTGAGAAGACTATTTAATTTAGCTTATACTTGTATGAAGGAATAACATTGTAAAATCAGGGTTCTTCGTGTACGTCTCGCCGTTTCCTGAAATTAGAATTTTTAGCGTTCAGTACGCCCATTTTGCTGGTATGGTTTGAAGATCGAGGTATCTTGGCGTTCAGCCGACCGTATTTTGGACTTTGAACTAGCTAACTGCCTTGAGCTATTTTCGGCTCTCAGGCGAGTAGCCCGCTGTTCTAGTATTGATATCGAATCGAGTGATTCATGTATTTTCAACCGGCAGTCAAATATATAAACAACTAGGCAGAAGGAGCACTATTAGTAGTGGTGTAATATGTAAGTGACTTTTCCTATCGGAGTTTTAGGCATGTTGACTCTTCTCTTGGCAACAAGGGGCTTCGATCATCTAGGAATAACTAAGGATTTGTGTAAAAATGATTGCTGACGGCTTGTGGCCTTCAGAACGCCTCTTCGGTGTAGATCTAGAAATCTCGATGGCTCGCTATCCCATGGTCATCTTGCATTCTTATCCATTGACAAGTGGTTGGGGTCTCCTCAATCTATACCATGTGAGTGGTGAGGCTATTTTACCGTGAATAGGCGGGGGCGGCATTCAAACATAAGAGAAAAACCTAAGCATTAGTTAAGATGTTCTCGCAACTATTCTTGTAATCCTCGAGGCTCCGGCTCCTAGAATCAAACCCAATGTTAGAGTCACTGTTTTCTGAGCTAGGCTGAAGATAGGCGAGTATCATTTTCGGCTAATTTACTGTTAAGTAGAATGTGAAAACTCATGAAACAAGGGCTTAGAAGCATTTTTGAGTTGTAATTATATTAGCGTCGACAAAGTCATGAAGGTGCCTTTCCATTCGACTAGATAGATAGTAGACCTTTAATATATATGTCCGAACAGCCTTGCGTAAAAAGGGCTTAAAAGTTCAAATTGCAGCAATCAACTACGGCGTCAAGGGGTTATGAAGGTAGCCAAGGCGCTCTCTATATACGAAAGCCTCGATTTCGCTCTTTACTCGCGCTCACTCTGGTACAACTTGTCTTATTTGATCAGGCACCCACGAGTAACTTGGAGGCAAGCTTAACCGCTCATGTTGATTATACTAGAGGCTCTTAGGCGTAATAAAGTATACGTAACAAGGGCTAGAGAACTAAGGCTCGAAATGGTATTCGATATTGCAATAATATACTTGGGTGTCAAGGAAGCCATAAAAGTCTAAGTCCTTCCTTTCCAGCCCAGGCGACGATCTAAGTTCAAGTGTACGAACGCTTCGCTCTTACCGGCCTATCCAAGTCCGTATCGCTATTATTGTAATTTCCGTAGGATCAAAGGATCGAGCAAACAAAACATAATAACGAGAATTATTACGGGTAGCTGAATATACGAAACGCCACCTCGTAGATTCGTTACATGTTGTCGCTGACCTACCCTCTAGTATAAGGGTAGTTGCAATCCTAATACCTAGGAGCTAGTCTGTGTGACGGTATAATCTGTCTCGAAGTCTAATGTAGACGCTAGCTATATGAATATCTATGACATCACAAGATGTGGTACGTCTTTCACAATTTATTTCTAGCTTTTTAATGTGTAAGTGCTCTTGGGCTAATTTGATGGTGCTCGAGTTGTTCGTTGAATACTGAAACCCACCTAAATCGGCACAAATACGTGCCAAGCCCAATGAAGTTAGTGTTTTATAAGTACATACACCTTGTATGACTTCACAGATGAATGGAAGATGGAAATACAATAAGTTTCTAGGTAAGTGAATAGCTCTAGAATCAATATTTGGGACTGCCACTTGTGCCCCCAAATGGTGTAGTAAGATGCATTATTAAAGCAGTCAAAAGGCTCTAACAAAAGGGGATGGGTAGTTAGTTCTACAAACAATGATAAAGACAGCTCGTCATTCTACTTATCAATTCCCATTTACTATGTTATTTTCTTCACAATATAGTATGGCCATGGGCGGCTAAAAGAAAACATGATGAGAAAATGAGGTAAATTTCGAAGCTGTTTGTTACGCCAACACGTACGCGCGGTTGCTCGGTAACCTGTCTCCTTCTCCCTGTCTACGTTGAAGGGGCAACTTATTCACCAGCACTAATAACAACAATCAATCGGGTTAGCTCTGGAGTAAATCAATCACTTCTCTACCTATTTTGGTTGAGTTCGCATCTACTGATCCATCCCACCGTTGTAGCCTTTGCAGCATAACTCGCGAAGTTCCTAAGCGATAATGGCAAAATTCCTAGAGAATTTGCTGAGTTCCGGCGACTACGCCGACTTCAAAATTGTGTGCAAAGACCAAGAGTTTCAAGTCCACAAAATCATCGTTTGCGCCCAGTCGCCCGTCATAGCTGCTGCCTTGAAGGGGTACTTTGAGGTATTTGCCCTTCCCTAAGAATCTCCTAGATAACACAAACAGACAATGTTAGGGCAAAGTTATTGACCAGACCTCAGGAATCCAAGACCAACACATACCATGTTACCGACTTCGACCCCACGATCGTGAAGTGCATGATCGATTACATGTACGCTGGAGAGTATGCGCAGATGCCTCCCGACTACCGTAGCGATAACAAAGATCAAGGTGGGTAACTTATTTTTCTGGCTGCGTGAACGTAACTTACATGACAGCAATCGGCAATATTACTTTTTTCTTCGTATTTTGACCTACATTCCAACTATATCCTTTACTACAGTTTACTGACTCACCTTTCTATCAGCGCAAACCACAGAGAGTAGAGTTTGGATCTACCACGGACTTGTGAACTGCATTGCGGATTACTTCAACGTACCCGAGCTAGCCGAGAAGGCCACTTCCACATTGGACGGACTTATTAAAAAACACTGGTCAGAGGATGCGTTCTGCAATTTGTTCTATGAAACCCTTGGTAGAACAACAGACAAGGGTTTCCGCACCATGCTAGCAACGGGAGCCATGGATCACCTAGACGAACTCATGGCAAGGGGTCTCTTCAACGGAGCTGATCCGAGTGATGAATTGACTCCAACCATCCTAAAGCTTTGCGCTACGAGATTCGAAAAATTGACCGCAAGAATCAACGCGCAAGCAAAGAACCTGGAGACAATCCATTCGTTTTTTAGTCATAAAAAATGCAATGTTTGCGGGAGTAATAGATGTTCTGTTGTGGCATCTTCTGAAAGTGGCTACAGAGTTTACTGTAATAGACTGGGACGGTGAATCAACACCACCAGGTGAGATAGACCTTTAGATAGTATGAGAAAGCCACTAGTGTTTCTAAGGTTAGACAAACTGCATGCTTAGATAGACACCTGGTGAAGACATAATCAAGCCGTTACCCCATCTTAATTCTTGCATATTAGAGGACAGAATCATAAGATCGTAAAATAATAACCCCTTTTGAATAACTCTATATCGTTGGAACTGCTAACGTACTTACATACCGAGATAATACTAGTAAACAGGTGTCGGATGTCAAACCTTAGTGGCATGTTCTTCTTATACGTTAGGCATTCTAATACAGTCTGTTCCTCGCAGCACACATTAACGCCGAGAATCTACTTGGCGAAAAAGAACTCAGAAAGATATTCAGGTTGCAATAGTCCTCTAGGGCTACGGACAACATAAATCGTGCTTGGCCATTTGGGGTGGGGAGGGGTGTCACACGGACTGGCCTGAATTATCTAGGCAAGCAAGAGCGAGGCTATTCGTGTATTTAAATCCAAATTCGCCCCTAGAAACCTTAAAAAAAATCCCTTGCGATTGATTAAAACGAGCCGAAATCTATCCACACCTCCTGCTTCAATATGTAAGTGATACAGAAAACCGAGTCTTACATGTGTGGCATATTGGATAACTATATGTAGTCTTTTGCAAACATAGTGGTGACATGTTGATAAAGATATTGGGGGAAAGTACTACAAGCCACTCACGAAATACCACTAGAGATGAGTAGAGAGCTATGCTGGCGAGCAGAAGTGATTAGATACGGTGGAATTAGTTATTGCCACGGTGAATGTTGGATCGCTACCTATTATACGGCGGTGCAGGTATGGTGTTGTAGCCCGCAATACGTAAACAGACACCCAGGTATCCTCAAATTGTTGAAACTGAGTGTGTCGTATGGCCCTACGATAAGATACAAACTCACATCTGCGCCGCATTCTGGGGATGGTACTATGTAAGATCAGATCTACTGTACCGAGTTATGGCATGCAGCTATCGCGGGCCATACATTGACGTCCCCACCTTCCGCAAGAAGCAAATATCGGTTCCGGTTAGCTCAACAGGGTCGATTCAACGATAGCAAAGCGAATACGTTGCCCCGCCGCGGAGACCCTCATACCCTAATATCCCTCAAAGGCAGGATTCTCTGGAGATGAATAGCTTAGTAGGTCAGTTTGAGTGAAAATTGCTGGCATCGGGTATTACTATCTATCTAAAGGCCTATCGGCTCGATGCGTGAGTAGCTTGTCTATCGTTTCCGTTCACTTACTGGATCGATTGTATAGTAATCATGCTGTGAGGCCTCAGCTCCTCTATCGCATTACCTAGCATCATCAAAACGGCGAACTCGGCTATTCTACAGCAAATAAGAGCAAGATGTTTCGACGGGGTTTGACGGAAACGCGTGGAAAGAGCTAATTCGGGGATTGTTAGTTAGGCTAGCTGGCTATACATCAGAACCTGCACATCAGTTCTATGATTGAATATGGTTTGTAGATATGTCGGCGCGGGGATTGGAAATAAGTTTGAGTTGGCTGTGGATTTGAAGTGAGACGGATTGCCACGTAGACTATGAGATACTCCGAGGCCTTAGGCATTCTAAACTGTCGTTGCTTACGACCTTCGTCAGACGAATGACGCTGGTAAGTGATAAGACTGACATTCTATTCAAATCAAGTAGCTCTTAATACACTTCTCTTCAACGACCATTTTTAGCTTATCGCTAGCTAAAGTTGTGTCGGAGCGTGCCCGATAACTAATCGCGCGGACTCCGGGCTGATCATGCTGTTGTGGCTCAGATGATGGGATGTAGACTTTAGAACAAGAAAGCCTCCGACATCGGGTTTGGTTGGGGCTTATCCTTGCGAGATCTGAGATGACAGAAAAGGATGGATTTGAGATTTGACAACGCAAAAAAAAAAACCCCCAAGAGAACATGGGAAGCCTTGCTATGGAACTAATCAGGGGTTTGGTTCTGACACCACGGTAAGCCATTCCGTGCTGCATGAACGTTGCGTATACATATGCTGTCGCATTTTGATTCAGGAACGCATTTCCCTCCCGCCTTCCAGAAAAACGACTTGTACTTTTATCTCTGATTTTTTCCATTCCCCGCACTTCTAGAAGCGCTGACCTTATCTTAACAACACGTTGACACGGGTATCTACGGTAGGTACCGGTATCTCAAATCGCCTACCGGGGATGAAGATCACGCTATCGTGTCTTACCAAGAGAACAGGAACAGCAACGTGAGCACCAGGTTTAACAAACAGGGTCCGTCCTATGATTAGTTAGCTTTTGCTCGCTGTTGAGCATCCCGCTAAGATATAAACAGCTAGAGATGTTCGAGACGAATCAAACTGCGGGTTTCTCCAGGGTATATAGCCCCATGGTGGTCTGAGCTCGCGTCTCAACAGATGAGAAAAGTGGACAGCAGTGGGTAATAGTGGAAAGCGGAAGTGCCGTGGTAGCGGTGACAGCTCTTTGCCGGCAGCTTTCCTATTCGATAACTCCGAGTCTTCGACCAATTCTGGGCTTCGGGGGCTTGTCTGATTGTCTAATCAAATCTAATGCGGTGAGACACGGCTGCTCTATGCTCGTGTTCGCAGCTCGAATATCTTACCAACGAGAACACAAACACCCTACCTAGCCTCTGGTATTCGAAGCAATATTGATGTTGTATCGGAAATCCAGCCAGACGAATACGCCTCCCGACCCGGGTGAAGCTTTCAAGTCTTGAGTAGTCCATGATAGCTTACTGTGCTTCTATAACTATGAGTACACCGCCTTGCCGAAGCTATACCTATCTAATTACTATGTGAGGAAGCTCTAGGATTCATCTTATTAGTAGTGTACCCATATCACCAGTACCAGTCATGTACATGTAGGGAGTCCTGGGCTTACTTACAAGGTGAGTGTACCTGCAGTTAGGTCTTATCTTCGTACAAATATGTATGTATACCTAGATAGAATGCAGGTAGTTTAGTATACATGTACATGGGTGAGGGTACATATGCATGTACTTACTCACCCACCAAGCCCGACATTGAACCACTGCATACCATACCGGTATATTAAGATGGACTGAACATCCCGTCTGCTGCATTGTCCATTGTCGCAAGAAGTGCCCGTCGTTACAGTACCCCAAACCTGTACGTAAGTGTATATCCAAACCATCCAACCACCATCAGGTGAGTGTCTTCCCATTTTCCCCTCCGACCTGCACCTGCATCTGCATCTGCATCTACAGTGGCATCAGCATCAGCATCAGCGCCAACGCCTGCATTTGCTTCACACCCTCCCACGTCCATTCAGCTCCCGGACCTCCGTTCTCTTATAACAGCATAGCCATCCAATAGCGCCTTGTCCCCTACCAATTCTTTCCATTACAATAGCTAATTGACATTCCTGCCGGCAGCTATCGTAGATCTTTGGACTTCATCTCTTCCTATCAAGATCGCCATCTAGCTTCATCCCAATATTCATAAAATTACAACCTCACAATGGCTGGTCCCCGTGTCACTGGTCCTGTCGCCAAGCTCGTTCGCTCAATTACAACAACCACTCAGCCCTCGACTCTTCTCACAAGCTCTAAGGCTGGCGCGCCTTTGTCGAGGAAATATGCAGACCTCCTCAAGGAACGGAATGTAGACCCTGATGTAAGACTTCCATCCATCTGCATTAATTAGGCGAACACGCCCGTGATGGACAATTGCCTATTTGTACACTGAGACTGACAAGACTCGTGAGCAGCATCCCCGCCATCTCTATACCCGCTCAGCAAATCTGCCTCATCCTCAACCTCGGAAAATGCGTCTGATGCAGACATTCTCGAGTACTGCCACATCCAACGCAGCCGCGACGAGCATTGACAACATCGTCTTCCCTGGCTCAGCCGTCTTCGACGGTGCCAGCCAAGACCCATTCAGCAATCTCCGCGTGCCCTTGCTCCCCGACAATGTCAAGTTTCAACATACCCCGGAGTCTGTCGACGCTCCCGTCACGCTTCCTGAGATTAGCATTGTCGCTGCGAAGCCGGACCTTGTGTCGCCTTCCGCTTTAACAGAAGTAGAAGGGATGGGTGTCGACGGCATTGAATTGAAGTTCATTCACGACGCTGAACCCGCCGAACAACACCAGGGGATGCTGACAGATCTCTGGAGGGGTCTGGTGGACGACGTGTTAGGTCAACAAAGTAATAAGGCCAAAATGGCCCTCTAACAAATAGTCACTGTTTTTGTAACGATTACCACGAACAGTTTTCTACTTTGGTCAGGAGAGCGAGTTTGATACTCTGGTGGGATTAGCCAACCCCTGCTGAAATGGCATTACTGGGCGGTTCAAGGATGTTTTGAACCAACTTTTTCTATATCATTTTAATGCTGGCGTTGGTTTTTGGGAGAGGGGAAAAGGCAGCCATCCACCTTCCTTGGATAGAGGCTGCAGTGGATCTGCTTGGATACTAAAGAAGCTCTTTAACGAGCCTGCTGACTATCGTTCATATAATTGAATAATAGTCGCGCGTGGGCAATGCTCATGACCCCTCTGTTGCTGATTAGACATGCACCTCCTGTGACAGTTGTACAGACGATCCTCAACTGGTATTTATGCAATAGATTTGGTCGCCCCTATAACGATCATATGCTCATATGAGAAGAATACGCTTGGTCCCGATACTGTGTTGGCGAAATCGGGCTGAGAAAGGTATTCGTAGCATATTGGTTGTCAAGCCCGTGGACCTCTCAAAGTGAAGGTATATCCAGCCTGGAGCTGGCCAGGGCAACAACACTTAAGAAATAGGACTACTGAAGATCCGCACAATATCCCCTGGGAGAGCAATTGAACCAGCGAGTTTCAGAACTAGACCCCGGAATGGTTTTGGAAACTGAATGCTACGCTCCCCGCACTTTTGCTTTGACGTACCCCACGATCGTTCGATCACGATTGAGTTTGTCGGCCCACCTCGTTAATTAGTGGCACTTCCACCCATTCCAGGTGGAAGAATTATAGTTTAGTCTTTCGCGTATATGGTTTTACAGTTCACTTGATTGATTGTGTCTACTTTCTGATAAAGTTGAATTATGCAAGGCGGGCAAGTTTCTTTTGGAATTGGGCTCTCTGACAACTTGTCTTGCTGGGGTCTACCCCCTTCATTTGTGTGCTAGAGATGCATGGAGCTATGTCACCTTCGTGCATCGCATTTCACCGTTTACTCTGATAGGACGGCCAAAAATCGTGAAATGATTCATAGTTTGGTGATTGTGTCGTACGCCTCAGGATAGATTTCATCGCGCCTCGAGAGCGGGAGCGCGGGTTTTTACTTGGCTGCGAAGAGATGGCGATGTGGCACACGGCCACTTTGATTGCAGGGCAAGTCGCCTAAGATGAAGACGCCTATGTGTACCAGGACTGCATGAAGTCAACATAGTATCTAGGACAGCGCGAACATTTGCGAAATTGCTCTCCAGACTGGAGATCTCTGACCTACCCAGTATCATCCATTCCCTCCCCAGACCGAGACGTACGATTAGTTGGCCAGAGTCCACGTAAATACGAACTTGTACGTCCCAAAGCCCCGACGACTGCAGCAGTATTACATTCAGTTCGACTCTACGCCTGACACCGAATCTCGCATGTTGGCTTGCGCTGACTGACTGACTGATGCCTCTCGGATCTAGCCGTCGACATGCGCCTACGAACTCCGAGCTTACCGAACTATTTGCGAACTCCGTCTCCCATTCTCGGGTTTCGCATTTGGTGGAGGTATCGGCCTTTCCTGGCATACGCGGTTCATGGCTATGCCGGCTCTGGGGCTCGGAGCTCTTCGGGTTTGCTGCCGAGTGAACATGCACTGCGACGGAGCTTGGGCTCAGCGGAGCTGGAGACGCTCAGTGTTCGGTTGTTATATTCCATTTGCTACATGTTCGGGTCGGGCGTTGGGTGTTATGAACGTAAGGCATCTTGATGCTCATGGACGTGATAGAAACGTGCTACTGTCCGGCTCGAGAAGGAAGGGTTCTGTCCTTCGAGTCAGCAGATAATATGACGCCGTACTCAGAGCGGAAGTTGTGCGAGTAGCTCAAACTCGGTTGACGATACGATCAGGGTTCGCACGCCAGGCGTTAGGCTGCTTTGGAATGAAACACGAAGGTGCCGCTTATCATCGACGGCGTTCAGCACTCAGTATATACTGCATCGCAGTAACGGTATGTATCGGCAAATTATCGACGTAACCTATATTTATAGGTAGGGTGAATACTGAAGGAACCCCGCGGGCTCGTTTAAGACGAATTATAATGCTACGGTTTGTATTGGATTTACATGCCTATAGAGGTTTCATGTGTATGTTGACTATCTCTTGAGGTGCCCGCTCACCCGAAGTGCTTATTAGACCCCATTCTGGCATATCCTGTGTCTCTATGCTTTGCTCTAGTCGCATCCTTTCTCATGTGCCAGTGCCCTTCTAGTCGGTGACGTTCACCAATCAGTAGAAGAGTGAGGACGCACGAGAACATCACAGTCGCTATGCATAACGCATACCTACGACGATGCTATGTGCAGCAAACCAACGACCATTCCCGCAAGCTTTTCAAAGATTGTTGGAACTCGTTGAGGTTGTTTGGATTGTCGATCCTTGACGTTTTGGTTAGCGTGATCCTGAGCCGAAAGCTTGAGTACATCGGCAGCAATATCATTTGCAAGCTTTCCTTTAGAAAAGATGTCTTTGCTAACGAGCTCAGAAACATTGGCGGCGGCGACTAACACTATAGTCTCTCGGAGATGCTTGTCTTTTGTCGAGCCTGCGACCTCAATGAATTTGCAGAAGGCGTCTGCTGACCAGCGCTCGCTAAATAATTCCTTGACTTTGTTGGCCGAGACCTGGGCTAGATCATCTACTCCGTAGTAGCCCGCAATGCAATTCACGCGTACATGGTAGACCAAAGCTTCGGAGATAGGCGTAGTATGTTGCACTATTGAGAATCAGCAAAGGCTTGGATGTCCACTACTAACAATACTTATAGAGGGGAACGAACAGCGCATTTGTTTAATGAGTATTTGTTGGCAATGGCATAACTATTTGATAAAGGGACGGAACATACTGTGTTGCTTGCTTCCATTGGCAGAGTTAAGCTGAGCGGACTGTGCAGGATGGAGGATTCGGACATGTTCCGCAGGTTCGTCTGGGTAATCACCCGTGTACATGTAGTGAAGCATGCACTCCAGTGCTGTAAGATCAAAATCGATTTCTAGAATATTGGTCTCCGTTCCCTGTGGAGTAGTCAGCACGGGATCGGCATCTAGCCACCTGCAGAAAGTCAAAATAGAGTTATTTGCAAATACCTTGAACATGCACTTCACAGCGGTGGCGATGACTGGTGACTGTACGCATATGATGCACTTGTGCACACAAATCTTTTGACCTTTGCATACGAGCGTCAAGTCACTGTACTCTCCAGATTGTAGGAGCCCTGTGGTGGCCTTAATGACCGATATCCCGTTACCCATGATAGGCGATGGGGTACAGGGAATTCGGCAGCTTGCCTAGAGGTTTGAGTGAGGATATTAGGAGTGCATAGGACGTAGAGCGTGTCCTAAACCGAATGAGGATATAACAACGAGGCAGAAAAGAAAAAGAAAAGGGAAGCCCGCAGGTTTTGGGATAACTGATATGAAGCTTAGCTGTAGTAGACAATTTGAGGTTGCCAGGGAACCAGTTAAAGTACCTAGGTGCCCATGGCAAGTATTTATCTAGATGTAAATCGCTGCAAATTCTTTCGAAAGGTGCAGGTACTTAGATGTCCTAAGTACACCTCAAACAGTACTCATAGACTTCTTTATTTGAAGTTACTATGCTGTATTTCAGCCCTAAGGAGTGTTGTCCTTGTAGCTTAACAACGCTACTGCACAAAAGTCATATCCTCTTATATTTTAGGGTACGTTATTTTTAAATACTTTAATATTCAGGTATCCAGGCACTTGACCAAGTTTTAAAATTTTTTGTTTTTCTTAGTCTGCAGGGGGCTCTAATATTGTGTTGCAATAGCAAATCGGACTGAAGTATTATCAACGCGAACCAGAATTACGAACGTGGAGGGCACTGAACGAACTCCGCGAGCTTGTCGAAGACCATACGCGATGCTACGTTTTATACCGGACTTGTATTTACGTGGAAGCGTAAGACGACGAGAGGAAAAGCTGGAATTTTAATGCGAATGAAGACTATCTACTGGGATATCCACGCATCTGAAAATGCTTCATTCGTATTCATTCCAGCATTCCCCATATGCAGTTGATACACTCTGCTTTGATTGTAACCCTTCCCGTGTACTGACACCCTTCTTTCAACTGATGACATGTACATTAAAAATGAGCAGGAGGAGGTGCAAGAATAGCGGATTCTCTCTTTTGGTCGTACATATGCCGACATCCACACTTGGAGCAACGAACCAGCCAACGTTTCTCGTCATTTTGCGTAGGTCGTTGGATTGTGCATCCGAAGACGTTCGAGCATTCCCGCTTACAGCACCCGCGTGTCGCTAACAACACATCAGTGAGCTCTTTGAGGTTCTTCTCGAGATGTTCGACCTTCGCCGCTTCGGCTAGAACTTGATTGTTGAGCTTCATCACTTCGGAGGCCTTGTCCCTGAATATCTTGATAGATGCCGCAAGAACCCCAGCAGCTATGTCGTTTGCAATTTTCCCTTCAGAAAAGAGGTTTTTGGTCGTGAGCTCAAACAAATGGGTCGCAGCAATCTGCATTAAAACCTTTTGAAGATTCTTATCTCCTGTCGAGCCTCTACACTCCTGCATGAGATCACAGAAGGCGTCCGCTGACCAGCGCTTGTCGAGCAGCTCTCCAATTTTGGTGGCCGAGACCTTAGCTAGATTCATCACGTTGTAGTAATCTGCAATGCTATTCACATGTGCATGGTAGATCAAGTCTTGAGAAATTGTCGCATCAACAGGTTTTTTTTCAGTTCTGGGTTGAGCTTTTGAGAATCAGCGAAGGTCTAAAGCGATACAATGCTTTCAAGAAGGAACTAACAGCACACTCGCAACGAAACTTGTGAATGTGTGAGCAAGAACATACCTGGTGATCCTCTTGACTTAGGCTGAGCGGGCTGAGAAGGCTGAGAAGGCTGAGCATCTTGAACAGACTGAACAGGCTGAACAGGAGCAGGGTCCTTGTAATGTCCTGTGTACATATAGTCAAGCATGCACTTCAGGATCGCGGGCTCAAAATTGACTTCAATTGTATTTGTCTTTGCTTCCTGTCGAATGGTCAGTTCACGGTCAACATCTAGCCACCTGCAGACAGAAGAGAATAGAGACATCTGCAAGTACCTTGAACTTGCTCTTTAGAGCGGCAGCGATAACGGGTGATTGTGGGCATACGATGCTTTTGTGGACGCGGAACTCTTGGCCTTTACACACGAGTGTGAAGTCGCTGTATTCTCCAGAACGCAGAAGCTCTGCACCAGTCGAAGCGACGTTGGCCATCGTGCACGACGGAGTAAAGGGGATTTGACGGGCTTTCCTGAGACTTTGTGTGAAGATGGATGTTGGGGATACTAGGAGGGCATATCCTGAGCCGGATGAGGATACAACAATGAGTTGTAGCTTGCAGGAAAGAGAAGAAAAACCAAGCTTGCAGGTTTTAGGGATAACTGATCTAGCTTAGCCGAAGTAACTGCAGCAGACAAGTTGAGGTTGCTAGGGAACCAGATAGGGTAGACTCACTGACCTACATGTAAGTACCTACCTAAGGTAATTGCAAAGTCTCTCTAGTGTGGCAGGTACTGTTATCAAATTTCAGGAGTACCTAAGTACACCTCGAACAGTACTTGGTCTTGATTTTCTTTCTTCATACGCTATAATGGGGGGTTATGATACGAGAACCCAACTTATATTAGCCTACAAGATAGCAGCGCAGACTGAAAACCATAATTTCGAATGAATATAGGACAGAGACTACTAGATATGGCTGCACAAAAGCCATGCTCCCTTATACGTTGGAGTACATTGCACGGGTAAATCTTTAACTACCCAAGTATCTGAGTATCCCAGTACTAATCCACGCTTATTCCTGTGATCACCAATTTGATATCTTTTAGTGAAAAGGTAGTAGAAAGTTCCAAAGCCTCTGGCTCATTATGATATCAAAACCACTACTAAACTGGCTCTTCATGGCGGCAAGAGCACCGGGAACAACGAAGAATATGTCTTGGATGATACCAGGATGTTTGCTCGAGCGTACATGCAAAATCAATTCCACAATTTTGACAGCGCGGGTTTGTGTTCAGGAGTTGAACGCATGCCTCGAGAGCTTTCGATCGATTGGCTGACTTTTGGTCCTCTTCCTCCAGTTTCGCCTTTTCTAGACATAAGTTAGATGCTAATTCTTGCCGTCGAGTCTCGGTCGCTTTTAAGCTTGTCATGAGAATTGGTAGCATGTAGGGGGCGAGTCGCTCTGCTACTCCTCCTTTTTCGAAGATGTGCCGCTCTGCGAGTTCATCGGCGTGATCGACAGCTTTTGCCGCTAGCATTTTATAGTATTCTTGGTCGCTTGTCGAACCCAGCGACTCTTGGATTAAGTCGCAGAATGCATCAGCAGACCATTCATGTACCAAGATATTGTCAACCTTGCTTCTTGACAGTGCCGAGAGAGCTGGTATGTCATAGTAGCTCGCTATGGAGTCCATATGGGTGTGACACGTTAAGCGTTCGGAAACAGTGGTTGGAATTCCGAGTTCTTGAGTGCCGTTGCTTAATCCTGGCTTAATATCGTCGGTATCTTCACGGGGGGTTGACTTAAGACTTGATCATCTTCAATCAAACTCGAGATTCAGGATCTCTTACCCACTTCTGCATCGGAGTCGTCTGACTCTCCCGATGAGAGGAGTTCCAGGGCAGGATCAGGAGATAACTGGTAGTCTCCAGTATACATGAATTCGAGCAGGTGGTTTACGCTCTCAATATCGAACGGAACGTTTAAAACTCCCGCCGTGGATTCCTAATGCTTGTAAACCTAAAGCAATCCCAGTTAGAACGAAGCAAGACTTACTTCGGAATCCCCCCGTAAGGTATTCGCCATGACAGATGATTGTGAGCATAATATTGCTTTATGGAGTCCGAATTTCTTCCCATGGCATGTGAGTGTGAAATCACTGAAATCCTTGATATTGAGGAGCCTGGTTTCTAGTGGCAGTGAGCCTTCAGCCATGTTGATGATTCGACGACGTTTGGGCTATGTAATCAATCGTTTGAAGCAACATGATAGATTTTCTAGGTATCTCAATGCTTTTGCGCCTTCTATTATGATAGAATGGGCAATGACGACAAAATTACGATTGTTTGGGCCTAACTGCGATGGTACGGAGCCGCTTCCCACGTGATGTCGACTGACTCCGCAGTTTCTTTCAGTCTCCAAGTAGGCCAACACAAAACACTTATAAATAAACAATGGGCCCTATTTATCGTGGGGGAGCTATGTTAGTGCAGTGATGGCCGACGGAATGGATATCGTGAGCCTTGCAATTCAGAGCACAAATTCCGTGTTGCCAACTATCCCTAATGGGAATACCGATAGTCAGCACAGAGAGAGCAGTCACTTTTACTTATGATGCACTTCTCTGCTGTGAAGCGACCGGAGAAGTTCCCAATCAAAAATAAGGGAGCAGATAATGTGATTATATCCCGAGAAGAATTCATTTCCATTATCCCTTACTTTTGCAGATCAACAAACAAGCCTTGAATTTTCGCTCATTATACTAGACGGCAGAAAAGGGCAATCGCCATTCACTAGTTAATGGAATAGCTATCAACATGGCGACCTATTGACAAAGCAAGCCTTGGTTCTCTAATACCCCAAATCCTTTTCGATATAAACGGGGAGAAAACTCTCACAAAATCATAAAAAAATTTACAAGCTATCACATTCTCGTGCTTAAGTACAGTATATATACGATGTTTCCGGTAAGGAGCAGTAAAACACTGCAGAACAATTGGATGAGATTTACGAGATGAACAAACTCAACAAGCTATGTCATGAGGATTTTAAGAAGCTTTCTTGTACCCTCCATACTTAGGAATGAGAAAAGCCATTAGGAAAGAATGAGAGATCAATTGTTAGCATAGGAGAGGTTTAAGGGGCCAAAGATAAGCCAGAAAAAAAAGGTATATGTGCAGGGATCTACTATGTACATCATGTCTTTCATACGTGAGCCTAGCGTCGCCAAACTGAAGTGAATAGAGAAAAGCGAGAACAAGCTATGTAGCTATTTTCTGTGTTAGACTGACTCTCGAAAGGAGATCTCATACTGTCTCTCTACTCATTCGCCTCCGCGTACAAGGCTACACCCGCTCTGGGGACTAATCCGTGCCGTCCCGTCCCATCTTAAGGAGACATCATACTCCTCCAACCTCCTGGTTCTACAGTAGCTACCTACTAGCTTCGTCTCAACCAATCCCGAGAGACAATCGATACAATCCCCTCGCACCTGTGGAACCAAAGATGTAAGACGACAGAGGCTGGGCGCGCGGGGCACTGGCACAAATACTTGACACGGGGTGATTGTGCTGATGTGATGTGTCCTGTTGTGTTGAGTCTTGTGGGTTTGGGCTCGTGCAAGTACTCTCACCTACTCACCTACCTACCTCGTCCGTAGTGTTGTACGCCGTGTGCTGGCGTGACGTGTAGCCGGGACTCCATATGTGACCGGGCGACATTCCTTCTCGCCTAGCTCTCTCTTTCTCTCTCTATCCAACCTTTGCGGCGTACATACTGTGTATCGTGGGGATAGCTAGGCTATCCCGCGGCTTCACGTCACACACAATGCAGCGGCCCGAATTTTGGCGTCACACTCACCGCTCTCGAACCACACAAACTTTCGGCTGAGCTCTCTCTTATCCTTCGTTGGCTGGGAAGTCCCACGTTTGACTACTGGGGATTGGGACAGATGCCGCGAAATTGAGTTGTCGGGTTACTAGTCTGTGTACTACTAGAATATTGAGGTTGTGAGATGTAAGTTGCGGGGTTGTAGAATCAAGGTAGGTGATGGGCTCGGAAGATCAGAGAGATTGTCTAAATGATCCCAAGATGATAGTAACTTTGTTTATTAAATTAGGTTAGACCAGTTGCAATTAAGGGTCATAAAAGCGATTGAACCTTTAAGGGACAATAGTGATATCTCATCATGAATGAGTAAGACGAGGAACGCTTGGGTAAAGGGTGAGGCTCGCTCACCCCCAGCACGTTTCACATATAGTGCGGCGTAAGCAGGTTGTACGTTGTTCGCTTACCTGCACGTCACAACCCCGGGTATACCACAATTGGTGTTGGAATGAGGAAGCGAATAAGTGGTCGACTCAACCAGGGAGCCGTAACGATGAACGTGACGCAGTTAGCTACAAGGTCTTTTATGTCAGGGGTTCGGGGATAGGGTACGGCATTTACAATTACACGAATCCTAATATAGCGGGCTTGCTCGCTAGTGGTTGGTTATGGCCTGATTCTAGATGATTGATCTGAGAGCCTTGAAGGGTAGCTGGCTCTTGGTGGGGGTGTCTGTTGGAAGAGAAAGACAGCGACGAGGCGGACAGATGAGACATGATTGTTTATGAGAACTTACTGTATCACCTCAATTTCTTGAAAAATGGATACGATAATCGGATGATTCAATTTGGAGTTCAGTGGTAAATGATGAGGGGTTAGCATCGGTATAAAATCCAAATTTCATTTCGAAAGATGGAAGAATAATGAATCATGTGTATTTAAAGTAAACTTTCATCATACGTCTTTCTGTTAAGCTTGCTTTCCATTTTTAAACGCCTGAGCGTCGACACAACAGTCCGGGAGTTAGAGCAGTTCCACCGTGTACTAAAATGTGGTGCGCCGCGCCGACTTGTCCCATATTTCCGATCCGGATATTGTCATGTACGTCCAAAGGTCATTCATTGTTCAGAGCTTACGCCAATGTTGCCTGTGGGTCCAAGTGTTACAATTTTACAGCTGTTTCCGTATTACAGGACGAGAAGCGGTGTGCATTTCTGGTTCTTTATCTTCGCTAGCCTAGATCAGGCACTGAGCTCGAAATGGTAACTTTTCGCATCTTTATAATCGTGTTGTTCTGTCGTATGCCTCTTTCATCAGGATTTAGTAAGAAGATAGGAATTATCGAATATAGGAAAAAGTGTGCTTACGTAAAGTTAGGTATACTAGATATTCGGTTCCATCTTGAGATACTCGAATATTGGATTTCTCTCAAGGCTAGCCATTCGTCTCGCACTACATGCGTGTAAGCTTAGTACGACGTTCTTCCACAATGCGGCAGTCTTCAAATTCCCACACTTATAACGTATATACCGGGTGTCGACTCTGTTGGCTCTGCACAATACCTTTGTGTCTGCTTCTGCTGAGTTTTCTGTTCATTTCTACTGGAAATTAAGGAGGCCGCAATAAGAAAATGAATAATCATGTCACACAACTTTCTTGTTTCACGTGTGACATGGGATAGGTATACAGCATCGGTTGGCAGTGGTGATCGTTAACAGCACCCTTTTTTGAAGCTCAAAATGACCCTTTGTTTGTTACCTAAGCTAATCTTGGATATTGTCATCAAAGAGTGATGCAAGCTCCCAACCATTACGAAGTCTAGTGTTTTTATTCAAGTTTGATAAGCAGTTTCGTAAAATAATTTTAAAGACTAAAGTTGGTCATTGTTAATGAGGCAACAGTATGTAGCTCAGTGTCTAATTCATTGTGTATGTAATTAAAGCAAGTTAAGCTTTTAGACCGTCAGGCTCATCACATGATACTGCAATCAGACATTTCCAACAACACACGCCACTGACACCGACCCCTTTTTGATAGTTAAGATAGAGAGAAAATAGGGAGGCATTTCATCATTCGTAAACAAGGGAATAAGGCGTAGCACCAGCTCGTCATCTTTATGAGACGGTGGATGTATGAACAAAGTAAAACAAAGCTGCCTCGATCATGAACGTTTCCCTAAAGTCGTGATAGGGTTTTCCCGTAAGTCGAGTCTCATTTATCGCGGCATTAGCATGGCGTAGAATATTATCTCGTCGCGAATAATTAATGTTCGCCATGCGACGCATCAAATCATGAAGCATGTACACGGCCTTGAGCGGCAGTTAATAACAATAATCAAGTCGTAATTTTCGTCATCATATCTTCTGGTGATGAACATGAACATGCCGGGTCTCAGTCGTTCGCAGCGAATACAAAGAATTTATGCAAAGGAGTCGTTGGAATGAACGTGTAGTGGTTAAAGCTGATATTGGTTATTCAGCCAAGCTTTGATGACCTGTAGCTGCCGGAAAAATTACCGGAGCAATGTAAGTGTCTGGTGCCGGGTGGCTAATGAGAAAATGTTATCGCCGCCGAGCACCTCCTACGGCGGAAGCTGGCCGGTTCATTGTGTCGTAGCCTGGAGTGGGAATCGCTCCATCAACCAGCGTTTTCCGACGTTTCAGATCCAAACCACCGCTTGGAGGCCGCTGGAGATCATCCTCATCATCACGGCCTCGTTTTAAGGGCCCCGAAACACCATTCAGGACAGGTGGGGGTGCGTATCCATTTTGTAATGAAGGATTCATGTCTGTTTGGGAACCGTATACATCTGAAGCCGAAGCACCATTTGCTGCTCCTCGATCGTTACTCATCACGCTATACAGGCTGCTAGATGGGGGTGGTACACGGGGTGGCGTGTTGTATCCGGTCGGCTGTCCATAGTATGGCTGGGGTGGTGCCGCGGTTCGTGGTGTGGCACGGCCAGAATGAGCTTGATGGCCTGGAGAGCCAGTGATCTCTGAAGAGAGGTGTGAATGATCACCAGACATGGGAGCGACCGCAGAAGCGTTATAATTGTAAGTGTTTCGGTTCGCATCATAAGCACCGCTGTCGTGAGTGTATTCTGCCTCATGCTCGGCCTCGTCTTCGCCAGTCGGATGTGAAACAGCATCACCATGTTGAGTCATACCGTTCGGCGGCTTGACGTCTGAACCTTCTGGTACTCCCGCGCCAACAGGCCGCCCTGAAGGTGGGCCCATCTCGCTTTTCATGTAGGTATTTGGTTGCCCATAGACGTTCCTATCTGGTGGGCTGTTGTGTGATGAGTATGATGCTTGCTGGGCTGTGTGATTGTAAACACCTCGGCCATTGTCATATGGCTGAGTAGCCTGAGGATACGACTGCATACTATGCAATGTGTTACCCGGAGGAGTTGTGGCTGGAGTGGCCGGCATTGATCGTGCAGCGTTGCTGAGATTTGTGTCGATAGACATGGGATTAGTACCTTGAGCGCCATTCATGTTTGGTTGACCCCAGTAATTCTCTGCAGCACCCATATTTCCTATCACACTCGAAGCACTAGTTGGAGGAGTAGGGAAAGTGTGGGCACGGTCAATTGATGGGCGTCCGGAACTACCATGCGATGGTAAAGGTTGTGGACCGGGTAAACCCATATGGTGATGATGCTGATGCTGTTGTAGAGACGGCAACACGCCGCCTGGAGGCGATGGTCCTGAGACAGGGCCTGGACCCGGAGCAGGACCATTACGCATCTGGCTCACCTCTTGTTTGCGACGCTCAGCTGCAGCCATCACTTGGTTGGTCCGATTCTGATTCGTCGGATGATACAGCAGCGCTCCGATGTTGTGTACAAATAATGGATACAACAACTCCGTGATCTTTTCCTTATTGGCAAAATCTAAAGCTCGTTCAAATGGTATCCTATGACGGGGTTATCAGTTGCTTGTCTGAATTTTCACAAATGCAGAACTTACCAGACACCCTTTAGGTGCATTGGACCGATTTTTACAACATGTCGAACCTTCTCACTTTTTAAGATACCGTCTCGTCTACCTCGTGTCATGCCAGCCACATTTAGTAATTTGGTGCCATTTATCATGTGATTATCTGCCAAAACGTTAGTTTGGCAAGCTCGAAACTTTGTGGTGCGGTTAGTGTACCTTCTCGGCGGGCAACACATATTCCCCTGGCTTCGACTTGAAAGCATAAACTTCCCTCGTCTTCCCACAGAGTTGCTGTTACACGGGGTTTCATTCCCGGCGGAGCAATCTGCCCAGTCGTGTCGAATCCTTGGTACTGATTTTGCATTGCCGGCTGATTGGGCACACCTGGTAGGGGTAGCACGTTGCCGGGGCCCATGGGAGCCGAAACCGCTGGCGGTGCTGTTTGTGGCGAAGTGAGCCCATTGGGGTAACTGCTGTAATGATAAGGCGGCGCAGAATATTGCGGTCCTGGTTGTAAAGGACCCGGCTGTAAGAGAGTAGGCTGCTGGTGTCCATATTGAGGCAAGGCACTCGAAGTCACAGTTTGCGGTGCCGGTGCTGGACCGGCAGACATGTGCTGAGGTTGGTAGTACATATCTGGTTGTTGATTCATCGCTGAGTATTGTTCGTATGCGCTAATGCCGTGTGCTGCGAGATTCGGCGAGGGTGTCTTGGGGCCGTTTGATGAGGGAGCCGTCGATGAAGCCGAAGTATAGGACGATTGCGAGTCGCCGTTCGAGCTCGTCGACGAAGCGATGGAGCTGACCCGGGGAGATGATACGATTGGAGAGTACGCCGCCGGTTGCTGTCGCAAAGGAAGTGAAGGCAGCTTTTCACTCACATACGGAGGACGCTGGGTAGCGATAGCACCGTAATACGGGATGTCAGACGTTCCCCGGGTCGGCGGATACGAGATCGGCGGTAAATCCAGCTTTGCGGCTTCAAAAAGGCGAGCGGGTGGGCTATGGAGGGCTCGCGCCCGGGTCGAGAATAAACCAATGGGAGGGATCCGCAAAGGGGTGAAATATGGCTTGTCAAGGTCTTCTGAACAGACCTGAAGCTTGCTCGGATTCGGCACAACTGATCAACCGACCTAAACCTTGGTTGGTAACAATGATAAGGCAGTTTCGAAAGTCCCTGTGGTTGCGTGGCCGGAGGCTAAGCTAGCTAGCTACTCGATGAGTGGAAGAGCCGGGGGACGCTGAAACGTTCACAGACGAGAAACTCGATAAGCAAAACGGAGAAAGCTCCTCTTTTTCAATAAATTCGTAGACGGGTCGTGAGAAGTCGTAAAGACTGCACCAAAATTCCTCCAATTGGGCTTAGAGAAGTGAAAATCCAGCAGTATTCCGCGTTTCGTTCCCAGTCATCGATATGGCGTTGGACGGAATTTGAGCTATGTAACAACACTATTTCCCTCCTCTCATCAGGAACCAGAGTCCTCCAGATATGCGTTTCGGAATCAATGTCACAAAGACTGACACAAGGAAAACCGTGGATTGTGCGGGTCGGGGAAATCGATCGTTATCGTCAACTGGTCCGAAATGCTAGGGCAGGGGCTGGAACGCCGATACACGCAACACACAACACGCTACTAATCCTATCTTCTAGTACTTTTGAACTGTGATGAGCAACTCGTCAGTCCGTACACGAGCAGGCAAGCAAGTTCGAGTTGTAGCCAAGACGACGGACCTTTGAACCGCATAAACCTCTCAGTCTAAACCTCGGCAGCCTTCACCCCCAGAATAATTGGGGAGGTCGGATCAGAAGAAAAGAGAGGCGGGAGGGTAAGGGAGCGGAAAGAGGAGATAAAGAGAGGAAGTCTGAGGAGACGAGACGAAGGAAGTCTCTCCTAGGCAATGATGAGGAGGCAGGAAGATTGAAGAAGAGGAGAAGAAGGAGGAGGTTGAGGTGGATAAGAGAGGACGAACAGATCGGCTAGCTAACTCTAAAAGTGGTAGGATATACCTAGAAAAAGAGCGTAGGTAGGTACCTTGGGGTACAGCTGTATAGGTAGGTACCTGGGCTAGCTGTCGGTACAGCGGTAGAAGCAGGGCAGGGGGATGGATGATGGGCTGCTGGGATGCTGTACTTGCAGTGCACGGGAAAGGTACAGCATACACCACACTACAGCCCTTCAGATACACAGCCCGGTATAGGAGCGAGGAAGGAACTTTTGCCTGGGGGGGAGAGAGATAAGTGCAAATTCGCAGGAGCAGGAACAGGAGCCGCCAGAGCAGGCAAAATCGCTGTACCTACACCACCACCATCACCACCAACCTCAACCTCGACGACGACGGACGACGACGACAACGACGACGACGACGGCCGTCCCCTTGCACTCACGCAGCTGATGCCGATGGCCTCGCAAACTACAAACCAGGCCTTACCTGCCAGCCCACCTTAAAGTATGTACAGCATACCTACTTACCTGCTTACAGCCAGCACATGGGACGCACCCCTTCTCTTCTACTGTACATACTTGCTTGTGCTGTTGCAGTGCTGTGCAGTGCAGTACTGTACTGTAGGCATCTAGAACAGGTGTAGCTATAGCCGCACATACAGAGAGTAGTGGTATCGGCTGCCAGCGAAGGCAGGGGGCCCGCAAGCTGGCCCAACCCAAACCCGGACGGCATCGTTGTTCACTGTTGTTGCTGATGCTGCTAGATGCTGGATGCTGCTGGGGTCTTGTTATTATCGAGCCAGGGCAGGATGGAAGTGGAGGAGAAAGAATGCATGCATGGTGGGATTTGGTACGAGTGGAGCGGGCTCGACGACCGGCCACAGCTAGGATCCCCCTTTACCTAACTTACACTTAGGTCCTTGTACGCACAGTACAGCGCTGTAGAGGGTAGGTGGAGTGTGGTGAGATAGATCAGGCTAGTTAGTTAGCGACTTGAACTACTGCGCAAGATATGGAGGCTGGCAGGTACGTACCCTACGAGATACTTAGGGTTCCCAATTCCGCATAGCGTTCCTGTTTAGAAGCCATGTCAAAGTTGGTTTTCTGTCCGCTTAGCTGACCTGGTAGCTCCATTGTAGGTGGCAGGGTTTTTTCTTGGTCATCGTTTCTCAGTGTGCTCAGCGTTGTACTGTAACACAATTAACAAGGCTCCAATGTGGCTCTCAAGCGGCAGCGTGTAATTTAGGGGTGTTGACAGGGGCTAGTGGGTGTCTCTCTATACAGATATCGTATACAGTACAGTACAGCATACACTAGATCCCTGGCTATTCGATGACGGGATCTACATCTCTGATTTTTTCTCAAAAGCGTATCCGTATCCTGATGTCGAGTGCGTACTGTGCGTCACCAACTTGCTGGAGAAGGCAGAAGGGCAAGTAGCCAACAAAGTACAAGAGCGCTACGAGACAAATCGCAAGATCTGTCTGTTTGAGGCGTCACCGAGTTGGCTGGATCTTACCACGCCAAACTGGGCTGCGAGAGTTCGCAGTTGAACTTTATGTGCTGTCTTCGACTTCCTACCTGCATCGTACTGTAGATGAGCGATAACCGACACAATGTATATATACCTAGAGGGTAGAGTATGTAATTTAATACACTAGTTCTCTAGGTAGCCCTACCCTAAGCGCCAATTACTTAGTACAGCAACTGCTTCTCTGGATAAACCGAGGCGTGAATAGTGGCCGAAGCATGAGTTAGCCTGCTAGGACGATAGTCAACTGGGCACCTAAATTGTCCGGTTACTGGTACAGTACTTAGGTGTATAGGCCGTCTTCGGGACCGTCCATATGAGATCAAGCGGCTCGTGACTTGCCTCCATGTATCCCAGCATTTGGAGGCACGCGTATCTAGCCAGTGGGAATTCTCTATAATCGTATAGACAGAGAGATATTCATGAGTAGATTACTGTATTGGTAGCTGGGTGGAGCCCGGGAAGGAAGATGGCCGCAGCCCGTGTGGCCTGGTGGATTCTAGTACGTATTGTACCGTATGTACCTTGTCGGTCGGCGGGATGTGTGTAGTCGGTCTCGGTCGGTCGGTCGGTCAGTTCTCGTTGGGCAATGGGTGGTGCACAGTGTAAATCGTGAATGAGATCGTGACCCTCCTACAACCCTTGACTTCATCTTCATAGGTGTGTGTCTGTGAATGTATCGGCGTCATAAGGTGGATGGGATAGAAGTCTAGACGAGGTTCTAATCACGAGCGACATGTTTCTACGGCGTACTAAAAGCGAGGAGAGGGAAGAAAAGACGGAAACGAAAGAGAGACAGAGAGAGAGGGAAGCTAAAGCAAAGGGAGAACGGGACTCGGGCGTCGAGGCACACACGTACAAGAGAAACAGGAGACGGTTTATCCGAATCTGCTGCTAGGTCTTTTTATCATTGATCGTCATTGTCATGTTGTGAATGCCATCAGTGCTTCTTAGGCATGCCAGGGAATTTAGACGCATGCCCTACTACCTAGTACTAACCTCATTTCAGGCTGATCTCGGTGTTCAAGGCGTGGCTCAACAGCTTAGGATGTCCTTGATTAGGGTAAAGCTGACCTCTGCTTGATTTATTCCGTCGAGCCTCATTCATTGGTCTTCTGTCACAAATTATTTGAGCATCGGGGTGAAAGCGCGTCTACGTGAATGTTTACAGCATTCCATTGAAACCAATGGCTTAAGTCTTCAAGTCATGGGCAAGCTCCAAGGACCATTGCGTCAAGTTCTACTATGTATAGTGCAACCTTTAGGGTTCTCCGATCTAGACGGAATATACTCTTTGATTGCATCAAACTCGCTAGATGCCACCGAAAGCATATTCACAAATAATTACGAGCGTCGCTTCGTGAGAGAACTAGGAAGCAATTGGCAAAGATCGTTATTGTTTTAGCGCCATCAGACGCCGGTTCCAGCGAATCAAAAATCAATAACAGAAAGGTGTGGCCCCTCATCCTGTTGCGAAAGTGGTATGCTCTTCTGGCGTGCCATCGTGGCACAAGAGCAACATATTAATATATCGGCGCTGGCGTCTGATACACTGGTGGCTTGAGTGGCTTTTCCATCTCCCGCAAGTTACTATATTCGGCGTCTCGAGGACCATGTACTAGTACAACCAGTGTAAGATGGTTTGTATGCTTTCTTGTCTGGCGGTAAAAGGCGCCTAAGATGACAAGCCCAGATCTTTAAGAATAAAGAGGAGATTTATACATATCTACTTCTCAGTGGTGCTATGAATACTTCAAAGCTTGTAGTTAGCCCATGCTCCCCTTCGTCTCTCTAGTTAAAAAAACACCTCCCGAACAATAGCCCTCTTCCACCTAGCCGGCTAAACAAGGTTTGATTATTTTTCTTTGTGATAAGGGTCCAGGAGCCACGCCGATTTTCGCTCACGCAGTAACATCCGACGGCGCAACGGGAATCGGTGTGCCAACTCTCGTCCAGTATTAAGTTGTCAAACCTTTATCCGCAAAATGTTTGCTGTCTCATCTCTCGTAAGCAGTGCTCGTAGCAAGGCGTCAGGCAGAAAAATAAAAACCTCGGTGATACATGGGGTCATGAGTTATAACCACTACTAACTAGAAATGATTTTTCTAGAAGAGATATACTTGGCCATGTTAGTGCTGATAAGGTATACGGTACAGAAGAAGATGATCGTCTCCCCTATCTACTCCACCGGGCTGGCGTTGGGGTTCTTGGCTCACATCTTCCCCTCTTCTTGACGGCTCTGACCTGCTAGTCGAGCTTAGCCAAGAGTTGTTTGTTGGTCCAGTCCTCACGACCCTGGTCGTGCATGGCATCTAGTCAGGCGATTCAACATCGCGGCCGTCCGAGATCCACATGAACCCCGGCTCGGTAGCCCAGCCTAACAAGTTCATCTTACAATCGCATCTCAAGCTTGGAGTAATGTCCAACACCTCAACTTGCTCGAGATTGTCTCGATAAGTTGCTGATCCATTGAGTAGCTATATATATATGGATTCAGAATATATAATGGTCTTGATGGGAAGTCGTGTTCATCAGAGCCGTAATTAGCAAATGGCAGGCGTTCAGAAGGCGGCAGCCAATGCATGCGATAAGTCAGGGCCCAGGCTGATGTGCGTATGTATGCACATTGGTACCGGTAGGTCAGATGCACAATAATCTAAGTCCCGGAGTACTTGCAGCAAGCGTGTAACTGCGTGCATTCGGAAGTACCACCTAACCTATCTGCGTCTACATACGCTACCGTAGTATTCCTATACGACTTGCAGCGGGACGCACGGCGATCAATCCTGTCCAGCGACGCTGTAGCAGGTTCTAGAGTATGAATGGAAACCCCCCGTCTTAGTCTGATGCGAATGAATGAACCCTCGTGCCATCGTAAGCCTGCTGCCGTAGACCGGAAACCCGCCTGATACTATTGCAATTGGTCTGGACATCGGAGATTCTTGCGCCTATTTTCAGGTTTAAGGACAGCGCATCTACCAAGATTTTTCAACCGTCGCCTAGCGCTTACTGAATCACTAGATAAGGGCGGCAGGGTCCGGGTATTGTGAGCAAGCATTGTCCTACGAGTTGAGGCACGTAAGTAAGTTACACGTACATCACGTCGTGACATGCAATGTGACTTGTAAGTTGGGGGCCAAGCTTTCCTGAGCCAGACCTATGAACAGTTTCAAATGCAGCTCACCTGGACCAGAGAATAATGTCGACACTCATGCCTGTTCCGCTCTCGAGAAGTAGGTGTTTGCCGGCCCGAGTCACTTCGCATCGGAACTCAATTAGCCTTTTGCCTTTCCCTGAAGCAGGAAGCGTTGTTGACATCTGAGTGTGCAAGGCAACTATATGCGATATTTTGCATTTGCTGGCAAAAGTATAGGCATCTTCCATGTATGTATGAACTTGGACCCGGTGAAACTTGGAACAGATCGCCAGCGTACTTAACGGTAATAAAATACTGCAGTCAGAACTAAGGCGTTGTCTGGCTCTGCAGCACTTACGTCCCCGCATGCAAGATTCCGCCCTCACCATCTTGCAAGCAGATGCGGTGTACTGTATTCGGGCCAATAATCGCCAAGCCCGTTTCTTGCATGCCATCGTTGATCTAGCCGAAAGAGGGACTCCCAGATGTAAAGGCAGCGCCCAGTTACTGACAGAGTGTTTATGTATGTACACTGGATGTCTTGTGCTGAAATCCACGAGGTTTATACGTACGGAGAGGAGAAGGTTAAGGTCCTGACTTTTTAAGTTCAATTCTCGTATTTTCAAAGGTATCTAGACCGTGTTATGCCGGTCCCGCTGACGAGAACAACCGTGATAGCATGGACAGCTCACTTGAAAACAATTGCAGATAACCAAACTAATAACAGTCTTCTTTCCAAGGTGATACCTATGTCTTCCCCACCTATCTACTTATTATACATATGGGATGGGATGCAGGGTCCAGTCTCAACTGGTAAAGCTCCCGCACTGCGTCAGTCTGGTACATAGACGTAACTAGATACAAGCTGTCATCCGATAACTACACTCAAGCCAGCGTCGGGTCCTGCATCGCAAGCTGACAGATCTACAAGTCTCATTCTTTTTATCTTGATCAGACGCATATCATCCTTCGGTGAGATATTCGGTAAGGTACTATACTGGAGTTTAGATCCGCGCTGTTGGAAACGAACGGGTTCTTGAATGCCAGCGGGCAGGCGCAGACCTCCATGCAGTGAACAGTCTCCTTCATGTGCAGATTTAAGGTGCGTGGATCTCGTGCCATCGTTACTATACGCATTAGCTAGCAGCTACTCGATGGATCTCTGGGGAGGGAGACAGGTACATGGTTGGCAACGATGTGGGGTACGAGGCAAGGTGACCAGCAAGCACATGCCGTGGAAGAGAGCCTCAGATGTCCACCGCATGTGATGCGATGCTCATGCTATGCCATGCACGACATTCGTTCATCCGCTGGCGCGCGCCAACACATGAGCCTCATTATAGACGGAACTGATCGTCCTAAACCGTCACAATATGTATAGGTATATATATACTTTTACTTATAATCGTCCTACTCTATTGAATGACATAACACCCCTATATCTACGTTCAGCAATACTCGGTATCAGGGGACTTATATTGGGGGCTGTTAAGCACGTTCACACTTCGCTCCGCGTGGAAAACATGCCAACCAGAATCCTACAGCTTGCCGTTGCATCACGTTTCTGCATGCTGATCATAGAGACTGCTGTGATGTTGCAAGTAAGCATGTGTGACAAGCTGCATCGCATGTTAATTTGAAGCTGTATATGCCATGCGGCGCAGAATTGGCAGCAAGCATTACGAAACACGTTACCAGTTCGACTAGCAAAGACTTCATTGCATCTTTTGATTTCTAGTATATAATGGGCGATTGCGGCCAGTTAGTTAACCTACTCGAGTGTGCCACCGGAGAACTCCAACGGGCCGTCGCTCAACCAGGTTTTGGTTACAAATTTGGCTGCAGATAATCTACCTACGTTGTACGTCAATCTTCCTTTACTAACAACTTGCCAGTACACACTGACTGGGCGAGTGCCAATTCAAGTCTTACACAGTAGGCTTGCGCCCACGTTTCATTGCTTATATCAACAATTTCCTTGTCTACCCATGAAAGCCGTTTCAACGGCTGACGAAATAAGCTTCTCCCGTCAGCGCTGTCTGTAGTGTACACTACTGTATGCCGTACGATTCGGTACATGCAAGAACAAAGCGTCATCGAGGGAATGACAGGGGCATCCGTGATTATGGGCTTGAGCACTTGCATGACCGAGCAGGGACACTAACGCACGACGGGCGCGGCTATGCATATCTCGCACCTAACCAATCATGCTTTTTACCCCATGCTCCAGGGTGTCCATGGCTCTGCAGGATTGAAGGGATTATTCCAGAGTTGGCCAGCCTTGCCATGCTAGAGAATGGGTATTTTGGCACTGCTATCCTTTTGCTCACTATTTCGGCACCAACACCCTTGAGTACACCGACGACTAGGATCTGGACCAATCAGATCAATTATTTCATCAACACCTTGACATATACCCAATTCTTATTTTTCTCTACTGCTGCGGTCTCTTATATTCCTACCATTTAAAATTTTCTTAAAAAGTAAATATATCCGTATGTAGAACTAACTACTAGCTTTTAATAAATATGCTTGATTTATTATTTAAATCATTTAATCAAAAGTGTTGGAATATTGAAAGCTGTTGAAATGTCACTTTTGATGTGGGTCCGATCGGTGTACTCAAGGGTGTTGGTGCCGAAATAGTGAGCAAAAGGATAGTCAGGGCTTGTTTCAGACTCTCCACCCAAGCTGTGATGTACGAGAACAACAATTGGGGATCGCAGTCAATGAATGAATGTTATTACCGTTGGAAAGTTAAAAAGCATGAAAAGCATAACCAGCCTTTCTTAAGGGTGAGCTCGCTTCGGAGGATCTTTCAATTCCCCGACCTCCTTAGTAATAAGCCGGTGCCGACGGACAATCACGATAGCTTGTGCCGACCCCTGCCTAGGATATGCCAAGTATCGATCTGACTTTGCTGGTCTCCGGTCTGTCTCCGACCTAAGGAACTACTTGCCTTCACAATACAAGCAACATAGTAGGTAGAATAGGTATCAGTTAGACAGTGCGAAGGGCTTTTGAGCGTAGTATGTCATTCTCGATTCCTATTTTGTGTACCAACCTCTCTGTCACCCTCCATTGCTCGTCCAGGCCAATCAGAGCCGCCCACGTCGACGAACACAACCCCAACCAGCTGATGTGGACACCAGCCCTAGTTCGGGACTAGGAAAGTTGTCTCCAACAGCGAGCCACCAGGCCAACTAATCACCGGCTGTGGACTAGGTAGCTAACCACAGCACCATTGCGAAGATGTACCGAATACTGTATACCTGTCACGCCCTCTCTCGACCTTACAGAATTCAATATTACAAATTGCAGAAAAGCTGAGCGACCACTTAGAGATAACATCTAACTATACCTTTATTCCAACGATGACGAGCGGCCAGCCCCGAATCCTTCCAACGGGTGGGCCAAGAAGTACCTGACATTGTCTATACCATAAGGGCCTGCATATCATCATGGCTCCGTAATTCTCCTAGCAGCCAGCGGGCTGCAAGAGCGGACCGTTATCCGTGCTAAACGGCTTATAGCTAACTACAAGTAATCGGGCCAAGGCGGAGGGGAAGAGGCGTGGTGGTGTGAAGGAGAAACAAAATTTTTGTGGCGCCATGAGCAAGTGCCTTCTTAGCAACTTACAAACGTGTACCACCATATGATTTCTCAGGATGGCATTATAGGGATTTGCTGGCCCAATTGGATCGAACAACGTGGGAAAAGGTGTCCAGCGTGTTCGTTTCTCCACCAACATCGGATTCAATAGACTGGATTGGAACTAACTTACAAAGATTGCTAAGTCTATCATTGGTCATGACAATACAATGGGCTCTGATATCCTGAATGTAAGTTGCATATTCGCCAACTTAAGAGAATATAGCGGTTAGACAATTGTATAATAAGCCATTGTTGCCTTTGTGTATAGAACAGAAACCCAGCCCACACTGAGGAACGGGGGGTAGTCGCAACTACTACACTGTCAAAATAGCGATTAGTACATACTGTAGGTAAGGGATGCCAAAGTTAGCTAGCCAAAGCACCCCGCGTAACGAACGGGTCCAAGCTTCTCTTCACCGCCACTTCATTGCCAGCCCCCGCTATACTTAGTGTCACGTACCTACTATTTTCCAGATCTAACATAACACGCCCCCCCCCTTCCTCTCCGTTCCGACTCTATACCGTACTAAACTAGACTTGGATTAGACTAGTGTACGTGATCCTAATTGTATACCCATGTCAAGTATCAAAAACCCCCTGTCCGATGATCACCGGTTATTGGTCTATACAGCGTACGAGAAGAATCGCTCACATGGGAATGAATCTTCAAGACAGAATTATCTACCAGTAACATGAACAAGATGCCTAATTATATTTCATCGTTTCTTGGTGAGCTGTCATTCCTCTTCCACCAGCTCAGACTATCCAGGTTTCTGTTCTCATCGCATGTCGATTGGTGTGACAACTTACCATAAAAGGATCCTGCCGTCATCCTATTCATTATCTAGTACCAGTGTCCTATTGGAAAATCCCTCCTACCCAATCTGTTTCTGACCAGTGATAATTTTATCTATACTAGCCTGGAATCACGTCAATACAAGTAGGTACACAAATGCTTACTTACCTGGCCTCAATATTAGGAGTGCACCAGTAACCGATCTACCAGCCTGACCCTGTAAGTAGGTAGCAAATAGTTTACTCCTGACGAAAAAACTAAAGAAGCTATACTCCTTGCGAATGAACGTCGGCGTTGAGTAATGGCTACTTGTTGCCAAGCAATCTCAGGCGTACTCTCGAGGACTTTTGTCTGCTTCAAGTCAATGATCGTCATCAGCACACGTCTAGGGCTATTATCCGAATGAGAGTGGGCATCGACCATCGTCATTGGTCCAGAGCATCTCAGATGTGGTTCGCAAACGAGGAATTCTATCCCACAAAGACAAGTCCTCCTATGTCGAATATTTTCAATTACTGCCAGTAGCGTTATTCAATCTTCTTACTCGGTAAGACAGGGCTCGTGAGACACCCGGGATGCGTCCACGCGCTCAACTATTCGGCAGTCCTGCGATGGGTTGTCAATAAGCAATTATTCTAACATGTCTCTCATCGAAGGTTGTCGTGGGATGTGATCGTCGTTGAAAAACCCATCGGCTTCGATCTGACATCGTGCATGAGCCGTGGGCTAGCCCGGCTGTCCATCTGTATGCCAACCCTAGGATCCCACAGCTACCGCAGTAGTGGCCTGCTGTGTGAACGTGTGACGCATGTACCTACTGTATTATGTACTGATGCGTACGGGCAGGAAGGATTACCGCTACATATCCGCACTCTACATTACTAGCGGCGGAAGAGAAGACATGGGACCGATAGATCACGACCATTCGCTCATGGCCCGCTGTCTAGCGTAGTTCCGTCGCTTGTTGCTGGTCTTTGACCTACTCCGTACACTAAGTAACTACTGTACACTATATCAATCGTGTAAACGGGCTCTCCACTTTCTATACAGTTACCTAGACGCAACGGGGTCGGTGCGGGCAGGTACTGTAGTTAGAAGATATCCTAATTAGAGTCGCGAACTACTTGTGTAAACCCCGATCGCGCAGAAACCCGCCAAACTCTAGCCACGGATCCTGGATCAGTGTCTCTGTACTTATGGAAAGACCTGAAACTTAGTAACCTATAACTACGGTGCCAGCACTAACTAATGGATTACTTGCCTAACTATCTACTTGTAGGTAGCGAGCCCACCCAAGATTCAGCTAGCCCGGGAACCTCGTCAACGTTACCATGCGGATACCCAGCCGCCTTAGGCATGTACATACATAGACGGGAAGCGGCGCCGCAGCCTTCTTTACTCGGCCAGCAGCATCAAGCAGAAGCAAGTATGATCCGCATATATGCTGTAGCTCATTCTTGAGTGCCAACCTCCGAGAATGTCACCTGCAAGGCGTCAACATAACTGTGAAGTCCCATATCAAAGCCTGCCCAGCGACTACATCTACTCAGTAGGTAGCTTGGATGTGACGACCAAGTATAACAACTGGTCCTTGTTATTTCCTGGGCCATGGAGGTACATATTTACAACATGGATTCACATCAAATAAATATATTAGGGGGTTAAGATGGAGTAACCACCCAACCACGCTGATCGTATGGGACCGTTATCGTGTATCCTCTGGTAACAATGTCTTTCTTTGTGACAAATCCCACGAGCTGCGACTACGCTAAATAACAGGGGATCCAAAAGTTACCCGAGACCTATGTGAGTCAAAATTGCTAAATTTGACAGCAGGACCACGCTGAGACGGAACGTCCAGATCAACGCCAGGAAGAGAGCTTGTGATTACTGTATGGAGAACCAGTCTTCTCTCCAGCCAGTGCATATTCAATCGAGCCTCGGTTCATGAGCACAGCCTTTACTCTCGGTCATTAAAAGATTGATGAATCCTGGAGATGCAACGACTCGTAGATCTCGAAGCGGGAACCCTAATCAAGATCCAATTTGTTTTGGTTCACTAACGCTACGCAGGTTTATCTGCATCCCTCAGATGAAATCCAGGGTCTCGATCTAAGCATACTGTACATACAGTAGGGCGGCATTGCCAAAGTAGCGCGATGCGGTAACAATGCCTATCCCCGTACATCTCTAGAACGTGGCGATGCCTGTTATGCCGGTAAAAACAATGCACGGCTGCGGGCTCCTGCGCCTGCAACGACGGATCAAAGCACAGGACAGGAACTTATTCGGAAAGGGAACCCGAGTTAACAGACTACCCCAACCATAGTCCCGCCAACGTTATTCTCCCCCTGAAGCAATTGCTCGTAACCTAGCCTCTTTCTACCAGTGCAGTAGCGACGCCGCGCGCAACACAAACAGAAACACCCGTACTGGCCCGGTTCGTTGCATGAACCCCAGACTTGCGAGAATACTGAGCTTGCATGTTGAAGTATGTACGTCAACGCAACGATTGCCATTACAGCATATACTTCCACATACATGTGCACAGGCATCTTTACATGCCGAGGTTCATGGGGTCTAGTCTATAGCCTTCTTGTAGTAAAGTACGACATGTTCTAAGACTTGATGGCCAGGGGTGTCCTCGATGCAAAAAATAAAGAACTTTCTCTCCACGGTAAGCCGTTGACGAGGTCGCTGACCAGTAATAGAAGAAAGAACAAGAATGGTAAGATGGTAAAAGTGAATGAGAGCGCGAGGTCAGAGTGCATCTTCCATCTAAGATGTAAGCTCGTGCAATGAATTACCTATACTAGCTTTATTGCTGTGGCCCTCCATTGTATGTAGCACCGGCAGGGTCCCTTTCAGCCCGGCTGCTACCTGCTTTGCATGAAGAAACGTCGACAGGAGGACGTGCACTGCTTGCATGAATTTGCGGGGAACGAAACCACGGACCCAGACCAGGGCAGGGCAATGAACCCAGACCTCAATCTGCGCAATCGTTGAGAGGAACAATAATAACAACACACATCATACCCAAGAAGTCCCTGAGCAGGCCCTGAGTCCCTGAGTCCCCAAGTCCCTCAATCTCGTTTCTGGCTAGCTGACTTTGACTTGCCGACCATTGGGCCATCAGCGTCGTCTTCGCTGAGCGCAATTATGTTGGCTGATTTGACATGCATCTTATCTCTCAGCTTGTTAGCAAACCACGACCCTCCATCCTCGTCGGTCATGGGCCCATCGCCGCCACCACTGCGACCCTACAGTATACTACTACTCTACTACTCACTCTACTTACACTAACCTAGCCTATTCCCACCCATCCATCCACGAAATACATGTAATAAGGCCCGTCTAATCGAAGGAATGTAACCCGCGGTGCGCGCGCCAAAACGCACAGCCCACATCTTCCCCGTCCCAATCCAAGTCCTCCGTGCATTTGCTGTGAAGGCAAGAAGAAAGCAGGCCAAGGTAATCCCTGTGTCGATAATCCCCGGCTCCTTGGCTGCTTCTCTCGCATCGAGCCCACCCGATTGGTCCTCTCGAGGCTCACCTTATCAGAGAGTTGCGATGTGCGGATTTTCGTGGCGCGGGTGGACTCGAAACGGCTGCACGCAATGCCGTCCGAGCAGAGGCTCGGCACAGGAAAAAGAAAACTTGGAACCTGAATATCATTGTTTGATATTCGAACGAAAATGCAACATAGACAAACAAGCAAACACACGATATTTTTATCATATCGTGATCAATCCATCGGCTCAGCCCGACATGCAACGCAGAACAGAACAAGTCTACTGCTAGTAACTAGTACTAGTAGAAAGTAGGTAGGTAACATGTGTCATAGAGTTTACTAGCTCAACGCTTATAGGGTGGGTTGTGTTGTTGCTGGGTAGCCAATGCCACGTTTGCTGTGTTTGCTCGGTTTAGAGACACCACATTGCGCCAGGCTGAAACAAAACAATAGCAATGGGAAAAAGAGGGCAGACGAGCAAACTGAGGTGACCTTCCAAGCCGTAAATTCGCTAATATTTTCTCTGTTGTCTTTGTCAATGAAAAAGTCATGAGAGCTTTGTCCTTTTCGGAGCTCCACAACAGCCGCATCTTTCACCTCCCCCGACATTACGGTAGTATCGCATCATCATGCCGCCCCCCAGACCGCCCGTTCCCCAGGCCGCCGATCCCGTACATGGACAGAAATTTGACCCCTGGAATTCGTCATCTACAGGACATCAGCGCGCCGAGAACCGCCTAGGCGTCAGCACAGGATGGCGTACCTCGCGGAATCGGAAACTGATGAGCCAATTTACTGGTGGTGCCGGTGGTGGCAAACGGGTATCAGATACAGTAGGAGAGGGGTCCTCGAATTATGATCCACAAATGAAAGCAGTGATCACGCCAGAAGCGCGATCACGAGCCAAAAGCTCGGTCCTGGACATGCTCGCGAACCCTGGGACGATGAAGCCGTCATTGTCCTCGTCTGCATCTGGATTACCGCCGATGGCCGATCCGGTTCCAGCATCAACCTCTAGTGAATCCCGGAACGGCAAGTTAATAAATCCGGGTTCTCGTGAGATGACGACTGAAGAGCGTCTCATGGCCCGACGTAGGGAGGAGGATGCAGCGAGAGAACAAGCAAAGCAGTCTCGCAAGATATTTGACGGTGTTGTTGTCTACCTGAACGGGAGTACTCACCCTCTCATCTCTGATCATAAACTGAAGCACGTGCTTGCTGAGAACGGGGCCAGTATGTCCAGCCATCTCGGACGTCGAAAGGTGACACATGTCATTCTTGGTCGGCACGCGGCGGGAGGATCTGGCAGCGGAGGCGGTCTAGCGGGCGGGAAGCTGCAGAGGGAGATTTCAAAATTAGGGGGTCCCGCTGTTAAGTATGTCGGCGTCCAGTGGGTTCTTGAAAGCATTAAGGCTGGCAGAAGATTACCAGAAGCGCGATTCGCGGACCTCAAGGTCGCATCAAGGGGCCAACAAAGTGTCTATGGCCTGTATTCAAAGCACAAGGATAAGTCACCTTCTGCCATCGACGAGTTTCAGCCGCCGCCGAGTGGGCAGGCTTGAGATGAGGATGATTTGATAAGATCTTCACGACTGCATATCAGGTTAGGATGGAAGGGGCATCTGCATTCTAGGCGTTCAGGGGAACTTGACTTTGCGCATTAACGTACAGGTGCATGGAGAAACAAACGCACTGAACCTAGCCAGTGTAGTTCTAACTAGTTGATACTTATGATGTAGAGAATCAACACAAGCCACAACATCTCTCTACACAAACAAAAAAAGGCCTTGCTGGCCGTGTGAATCTTTTAGGTTTGTCTCGGTATACCATGAAAGCAGAGGGCATTGGTTGTGCTTTTTGAACCCAATGTTCCAACTTCCTGCCTGGCCGACAGACGCGAGTCACCATAGGGTAGCTTGCGCCAATCAGGGGTACCACCTAGTACCGCGAATAGACTCAGCGTCCGTTCACTATAGGCTGTGATGTCCCGTCTGCGTCTATTGCATAATTTAAAACAAAGTAAATGGGTTACTAGTTTAAGAAGAGGAGTTTCTTCCACCGTATACGAGATTAGGTTCTTGATGTCTCAAGTTTAAGGCTTGATTCGGAGTGGCAACGGACTATGAAAGTTGTTCATCAAGCAATTTGAAAACCCTCATAAGTTACCGGCTTTTTAATTGATGAATATCTAATAATAACCATTTTGAGCTACGGGTCGCTCCGCAGCGGGCCGTTTCTTACAGTTTGAAACATTCACGCCACCGCTTTGTATTTAGCAAGGTATTATTATCACCCCGCATGTCTCAAACTATGACGGGAAGTGGAACGCTGAGGACTTAATTTAATCGACATAAAGAGAGTATTTTCCGACTTGGTGTAAGCGTTCAGCCGTGCTTTTTGTGATTTGGCAATGTGGCGGCAGAATTCTCGCAGATGCTGTATGACAACCACTACTAGGCTATCGGCACAGCTATTCAATTATAACGTCCATGTTCTATAGCGCTCTTTGACTGGGAAGGTATCCGATCAATCCAAGTTCGAGATGTTATTGTCACACGGACTGGCCATAGATTAAGTAATGGAACTACCCGTATACTAGGGTATGGTCGGCGATATCATGTAACCAATCTGTGGAGCGGTGTTTCGTATATTCAGCTACCCGTGCCTATTCTTGGATATATTGGTTGCTATTATCGTAGGCTTGAGCAAACACGATAATAGCGATACAGACCTGAATTATCTAGGCAAGGGAGAGCGAAGCTATTCATTTATATATACTTAGACTCGCTGCCTGGGCTCGAGAGAGGAACTTAGACCTCTCCTCGGCGCCCAAGAAGATTATTGCCATACTGAATACCCTTCCAATCTCTAGTACTCTAGTCCTTGTGACATATATTCACCACTACGAAGACACTTTTGCTCACTCTGTTTCCCCTATTCTTATAAGAACCAGGTTGTTATGGCCTTCCCGAGTAGTTCAAATGTTGAAAGACATCTAAATAAATTTCGTGATTGTGCTGAACTTGCCGTTCATATCAATCTGTGGAATTATCGGCGAAAAATATTCTGCCGTATATAATCATCTAGTATCTATTACGTAAAGTCAATTGCAAGGCTGCTATGACACCTGAGCTTTGCTAGTCATATTACCAAGGGTCTTTCGTAGGCTCTTATGAGATCTACAGTTGCGGATCGTACATCGCACTTTATTCCAATACCAAGCCGAGGTCTATTTAAGACAGCTGTTGCGCGAAGGGCCCCGGAACATCTTCATGAGCTGAGTTGGGCTGGTTGATTTGTAGGATGTCACTTCTATGGAATGTCCCAGAATATGACCGCAGCACTGTGCAGGTACGCCATCGAAACGTAGAACGTTGTCAAGTCAGGCATCTGGCTGTGTATGGCTGTTATATGTACACCGCGATACGGGTCAATAAGGACGGGGAATCATGGGGGAAAGATATTCTTGGTCAACGGAATGGTGATTGTATGATCACATAGTATCAGTTTCTCTATTCTCGATAAGTGATACAAGGATGACAGTCACCTCGTGTGTTGAAGAGCAACATGAATGACTCGAAGTCAAAAGAGTCTTGCGCATATTTCAGCTGTTGTCTATATATAGACATCTTTCTATCTGTACAAGAAGCTTAAAAGCCCAGGTTATGTGATTGCAGGGAAAGGGAAATTACATATTGAAACAACAGACTACCTTCACATCCAAGGATAGAGGCAAGAGGCTCCAAAATCATTTGCTCAACACGTCGTCTGGGCTTGCGACTGATAAGAGACAGACACCAACATAATGTGACTACGTGAACGCGTAGCGAGCGAGAACTCGTCGATGAAGGATAAATTCTGACCTGGGTTTTTTTTTTCCCTCTATGGTCTTCTTAATACTAGCAGAATGGGGAGGGTCGTGTAGGATTTGATACCAAATCAGGCTCTCGGTTCAACAAATGGTTAGTGAATAGTGATGTATATTAGCTTGGAAGTCTAGCCTCCTGAGGCAAATGCCATTATCGCGTATAGGACCGACAGTAACTTGTCACGGGTATCTGAGGTGAAAGATAATTTAAGCATCGTGTGTGATTTGTGCTGTGTGAAAGTATATGTAGTACTGTATGACATCGATAACATACTCTTTCTTTCAGTTCTATGAGTATTTGGCCCAAGTATGATGCAATAAATAGCTTCTTGTTTTGACTCGCGAGAGTGGTGGCAACTATTCTCCTTGAGATGTCTCCACCGCCGCTATAGATATAGGTATATGCGTTCAGTACACTGGCCTTTACTTGGATAACGTATCTCTGGCCAGAGCTATAATTCAGGACTTCGACTCGTAAGGATCTTGGGCACCGTGACTCGAGTGTTATGAGAGGGATCAACTGGCTCTTTATCGGCAATGAGGCGTAGGCTTGCTGCTCTAGCTTGTATCAGCACATATATAGTTGAGTGGATTTGGATCAAAGGACTGGCGAGTGATCTTTTCCGCATTTGAGCGGTGGACCGCCTGGGGGCACGCCTCTGGCTTAGAGGCTTTCACGGTGAGTTTGTAGAAGGTATCATGAGTCTTTAAGTTCTAACCTTCTTGGAAGAGGCTCGTATAGGATAAGAGAATAGTATCCGAAGTATCTGTAGATTAAATAGGAGCAACATGAGGGTTTCCGCGCTTGACAACAAAGAAGTTTCTAATGTAAAGCTTAGATTTCATGACATGTAGTCGTGCCTGGAGATCACGTGGAAAGTACACTGGTCAAAATAAAGAAGTAACCAATCAAAGCTCTCTTGCCGACCGAAGGCCAGAAGTCCCAAACATTCGAACAGCCTTCTAACAATGCCCCTTACTAAGTGCTAGACCCTGGATAGCGTTGCATTGCATTCGATGACAGGTCTCATGGTTACGGGTTCGATAGTATTCTGCCTACTGCTATAAAATAAGCTGTCGTAGTACCTCGGCCTCTATCGTCGGGTTAACCAGTTGGAGCACCCCCGAAAGTTTTTGCACTTTTGACAAGGATAACTGGATCTATAGGGGGGTATGCATGCAGAACAGTTAAAGGCTTAATTTCTTGAGGACTTGCGTGATCCTCGGTCATTTAATTAGACGTTTGTTTTGGTTTACGCGTCGGCGCCAGGGAAAATGTAAGACTGGGTTTTTCTGTCTGTGGGTTTTGCATAAAACTTCTAGAAGCTTACTTCTTCTACGTGCTACCTCCTACGATTAGGCTACGATACTTTTATCCTAGGGTCAACATTGTAACATACAGACTGAAAACAGCACAATGGTCTGATCCTACCCTACCTTCTATCTGCGGAAGTTTCCGTCTTCCCGTCCAAATTTCGTTTTTCTATAGCTTGTGGAGAAATTATTACATACTCTCCTATAATCTAAGACAAATGCTTGAGTAACACCACTGGTCGGCTGTTCATGCATCTAGGGCCTCGAGAGCCGAGGTGATGGGCTATGTTGCTCCAGATCAAAACAAAGAGAAGACTACATCCAGATATTCGCGCCCAAGGGGTGGCTGTGTGTATGGTTAACAAATACCAACGACGCCTAATGTGCTTGGGTGTGTCTCCATGCGTGCTCGAGGGGAACCTGTAGAAATGACTAGGCATCTGATCGGTCGAGCGTTACAACAAACCCTCTTTGTACATCAGCACTACTGAATAGCTTGAACGGAACATGGGCGATGATGATACTAATGGCCATATTTGCGTGTCCCAGGGAGCGGTGAGTCCTCGGCGGACGTAAATAGGCATTCAGTTTCCGCCATATAAGGTCAGATGGTTACATCGTCGCACACACCTTGCGCCTAAGTAATCAAACTCAAAGAACCCATGTATAGTAAAGTTACAGCGTGATAGTCATGATCGGGGCTGAGACGGCTAGTACGGACCCTACGTGACGTGTTGTTCAGACAAGGCATATTGTTAGTATTACAGAGCATCCGGATGTGACATTATCGTTCATTGGACTACAATCTGTAATTTTGAAGCTAGACTGCATCCGTCAACCGTAGGCATTGCCTTGCTATGCAAGCGAGCATGTATCGACGATAGTATTCTGCTGTGTCGATCGTGTCGTAGCTGAAGTCACTTCATGAACGGCAGATCCTCGCAGATCTCGCAGACCCTGTCAACTAATTTGAAGTCGGCGGTTATTACTTGCATAGCCCGTGGGTCGCGGACTGCTGCCTTGCCTAGCAGATTTTTTTCCGGCAACTGGCGCCAAACCCGGCCCGGCTTGTTATCTAGCCCCTGTTGCCGGTGACTTCGTACACCTACTCCGGACCCTAGCCAAGTAGGCAAGCTAACTTTGACGTATCCAAGACCGATAGAAATTACGAAATTCAATTAGATCTCACTTGATCAAGTAGAACGCAATTCAATTGAATAAACGGTGGTCAAATCAGTTAAAAATGAGCTGGAAGGTAGCTAAATTGTCGGATCTCCGATCAAGCCCCTGTTTACCCCTTACACAATTTATGAATGAAAATTAGCCTCCTATTGGCTGATTATACAGTCAGCCACTCGGGTGCTTATTTCGACTTGTCTTAGACATAATCATGGTGAAATATTACCCTGTTTCGGGCACCCATTGCGAGCCGTCCAACTTCAGGCCATGTCTTGAGGCTGAAGCGGAGTAAGTGATTTGCGCCATACCGCCAGAGTGCACAGGCCTAGATACACAAATATTCAGTTCAATTTTGATAATTGAAGGCCAACTAATACGGCCCGGCTGCTAATACCAACGCTGTGCCGCACTTGATTCATCTCGCTTATCAGTCCATGTTCACGTTAAAATCCACATGTGGGAGGTTAGAAAATGTCAATTAGTTACTAGATTCTGTTGAAGACTATTATCTAACCACGTGTTATCCAGTGTAACTATTGTTGCACAGGCCGACCGCATATTCAATATGATCCCATAGCCTTCTCACTATGACCAGTTATCTTCACACACCTGGCACGCTAGTCTATTCAAGGGCCAATTGCGTAAAGGTCAGCCCTTGGCTCTAGTTTTGCCTTGTTTATAGCGTAGCTAGGGTAGTCCGAATTTTATCGTATTTTGTACACCGGACACTAGTATATTGACACCAATTCTCAGTTATTGCTCGTTATCTACTAGCGAAGTTGCCTACTCGACGAAGGAAATGTCGAGAGGATTCTTTCCAATTATCAAGATGTGTAGACTGGCATTAAGACTTCACAAAGAGAAAGTAGTGGCTTCAGATCAAGGATAAACGTCTAAAATTCTAAACCATCCGTCCCGTCTGTCGACTTGTAGTCTAATGAATACATGTTCTATAGGATATACCACTGTCTCCCCTTAGGCTTTCCCTTCTGGCTCTTATTCTTTCCCTTCTCCTTATCACCTGGCTTCTCTCCGGAGGGATTTCCGTTTTGGGTATGGTTTGTTGTGTCTTCGTTTGAGGATTTGGCATTTGCTTCGGCTTCAGACGAATTGGCATCAGTTGAAGCTGTGGTGATAGTAAGGGCAAAGGCGACGAACCTGGGGAAGTCATCTTCGTGGGCAATACAGCGAATGTGTGAACGTCGTGATTTTATGATCGACTGTGGCAATAGCTTGCTCTGTTATCAAACATTCAGATGGGAGGCTCTTGCCAACATAGCTAAAGGAGCGTATACAGTTATAACAATAAGGAGATCGCATCGTACCTGTATGATGACTGAAAGTACCGAGATAGTGCTAGAGGACTAGAGGAGCGAACTGAGTAGTTGACGATAGTTGGAAGAGAAGTGAACACTAGGAGACTGCTTTTATACTTCGACGAGTATGCACAAGTGGATACAGATTTCTGCTTGACGTACACTCGGGGCGTTTGGAAGTAATAGATAGTGTAGTGGAATAACCGGCTGCCATACCGTGTATGCACGTCCGGACAAGCCAGACCCATGACATTCAAGCAGTAGACTAGAAACTAGTCGATCTAATTAAGGCTGTGCTGGAGTGCAGCCGTCGTAGCGAGCAGTCATGGTTGAAGATACGCGATATGATACCACTCTGAAGGCATTGGGGACGAGTAGTATAGGAACCGGAAACGATGCTCTCGTTAATTGATGTCGAAGAATCGGCAGAACTAAGGCTATCATACGAAGAGACTAGAAGACATGTGGGGAGAAGAGGAAAAGATAAAATAGTCCAGGGGGGGGAAGTGGCAGAAAGCTATAAGGCAACTCGCGGGGGCAACGGTCAGGGGTTATTGTTTTCTATGTTAATTATCATCCTTGGACATTGTAGCGTGTCCTCCAAACGCGCCCCGACGATACCACTCTAGCCCTCGTTCCTCACCTAGCAATGTATTTATTCCCTTTTCCGAAATAATCGATAACCAGCTTTTGCTCGGCAAGTCTTCAAGATCTAGAAGCTCTGGTCCAAGCCTGGGTTCCTGTTCTGTTTATCTCCGTCCCGCCTAGGTAGTCATGGCTCCGACAACGATAAACAAGCCCTGCCCGCTCGCTAGGTATACTTGTACCCAGCGCCCGGAAAACTTAGAACCCCACTAGCTCCCCAATCCCCGGACCGGCGGTTTGTTCAACAGCGCTAAGCTCTACTGAAGGCCAATCAATCTCGGTGGCCCTAAGAACCTTCCTTATAATTCCCAGCTTTCGCCGTAACGTCTTCTCGACACCAAGTCCGTATTTTCTGCCTCTTAACGGCTCGGTATGTCCTGTCGTCTGTAGATGTAGCCGCAGAATATTTTTGAGCCGTAATAACTGGAATAAATTGGTGCAGTATCGAACCTATTTTGCCCACTGTGGCTGTTGGTGTGGCTTGACGCTATAGGGGAGTGGCAGAGCACTGGTTGGTAAACATCCATAATCACCCATTCCCAGGTGGTAGTCGAGAGGAACGGAGCACATAGATATTACTTTCGGCCGGCCGTATATGCTAGGAAGTCGGAAATGTCACATGAGCCCGGCATGAGGTGCAATCCGGAGCAGTAGATCGGGGGCGCTAGGTGGCCCGTCTGCGGGTAAGGTTAGCCCCTGAGGCCGGCAGTTTCCGGCACATGCCCAGACTCAAAAGGGTCAAAGCCCGCTGTACGGCTAGAGCTGTGTCCAGGTTTGGTTCGGCAACCTCGGCTGATCAACTGGGTTGATGGCGTAGTGGAGGGAGGATCCGTGCAGTCCAATCACCGTCCCTCAGCTATCCCATTGCGTGATATACTACTGTCTGCTATACGAGGAGAGCCAGCGGACGGCAGAGGGAATACTTATTGATACTGGGGAGATCGTTGAGGATGTGGAATAAAGATACAACTGTCGCATCAGTCCGAACGGGACAATGGGATGCGGAGATGCGATATTGGACCAACACGTCGCTGCGATATTGTATGTGCGAGTTATACTGTCACGAACTCGAGAGAGTTGGCGAGGAATGCAGATTGCGGGGGATGGCTATGCAGCCAAATGGAGTTTGTTCCTATTTCCACCTGTCAAACACATATGTCTCCAATCGGTGTCCACACAACCCGGCTTAGTCTACCAGTATTTGTAGGCAAGGAACTAAGAAGAGACTAGTTATGTAGTATCCAAGTATAGAAATTTGTGGTTTCCGTAGCTGGATGCATCAATCTACATACGTAGTGATATGGTCACGGGGACCTGAACGGTAGAATACTGCTGAACCGATCAGTGTGTACCTATTTCTACTGAGATAGAAGTTGTAGGCCAAGAATTCTTTCCTTTCGTCTGTCGTCTTTATCCGTTCCATAGTCCTTAAAACCGCGAGTGAAGATACTAGCATTATTTCCCGCTGTTTATACCACTCTTCGCCAAACCGATTCTGGCCCCAAGCTGCGTAGCTCTCAGGAGTATGTGATTCCGGCTCGAGTATGCCCGCTGGAGGTGCATCGGGGTCGTAGGTTTCAGCATGGAATGATCTCTCTATCAGAATCTCCCTTCCCAATACCCGTGCATATGTCTGGACTATATAATTCTATCTTTTCTAAAGCGGAGACGTGTCTTTTTATGTTCGGATGCGGTGGTGAGGTATTTAGTCATTACTTGGTAAGCTTTTCCTTGTTTCTTTTTATCTGACTGCGCGAGGCCGGCATTACTGGCCTAATAGCAGGCGGTCGCTTCCTTATGCTGCATCAATATATCTGCGTCATTAAGTGAGCACTGCACCCAAGACGACGATACCAGAGGCTCTTCTGCTAAGTGTTTGTTTGCTTGTTTTCAAGTTTGGTCCGCGCAATACTTAACTTGCGAGTTACTTTCATGATGTTTAAACTAGGTATTGCCTTTGCCTTGGCAAGGTAGGAAGATAATATTGTGGAACGAAACCCCCTAAAATTTAAGCAAACGCCTGGGGGCGGTCACTAGAGTCGTGAGTGCGACGGCCAATCTACACTATACATACTCGAGCAAACCTCGAAACTCTCTCCGCTTTCGTTACGTCGATCCACGCAGGATACCCAATTTTAACCCCTAACAATCATTATGGTATTATATCGGCGTATTGGAGTTCTCCCTCAAGTGCTGGGATCAAGGCCACTCTCAGTCAACTGAAATAACTTCACCCAGCGACACCCCCCTATCCGACAGTTACGTACCAATAGAGTATGTAGTGATTGAGCAGGTTGCAGTACTTTCATTTCGCTAAAAGTATATTTCGAAGGCTATTCTGAGAACACAAATCATCCAAGTCTCTCTTTGGCCCCAAAGCCTCGAATTCGTATACGGTTTTGCAAATACAACGGATCAATATCCCCAAATCTGTCTGGATGTCTTGTGGTAAAAGCGGTCAGGCTCCAGTCACCGAAATGCCCACGATGAACGAGGGGGCCAATATCAGCTCCGCTATCCGCTGTCCGAGAGATCGCCTACACCTATCGCACTACACCAAGTCTTTGCCAATACCAATACGATCCATTCATCTACTAAAACCAACCTGCTCGCGTCGACTTTGCCCATAATTCTATCCTATAGGGAGATAGGAGCCCCGGTTAACATTACGACGATAAGGCTCTTTCTAGTGGCGTCCATAGACCCCATGCACCAGAATGTCACGAGAGACATTCCCAGGCGCTAATAGGGGGTTTGAATATGCAAGTGTATACCAGAGCCACCAACAATGCTATTCTTTCGCTTTACGGCTGCAGCCTCGCCAGATCAAGACTGCCGTCGATGACCATAAAATAAGATATCTCTCTATCATCGTCAGGTGCCATGAAGGTCTAAAGACTTCCCTATTCATTTCATCATGGCGTCCAGTTACGATGTCGAAGCAGGAATACATCTGAGGACCCTGGGGCCTCGTGACAGCAGCCGACCCCAACTCCAACGTTTGAACAATACGAACATAGATCAACAAAACCCCAGACACGATGGCCTTTATTCCAAGGTTCTTAGAGGTAAGTGGGTTTTTTTTGTAGAGCTACATCCTGTTGATAAATTGTGTTTAGACAGACAAGCGAACGGAGAAGAGTCAACACCAGAAGACGAATTCTATGGAAGTGATGAAATTGGTACGAGCTGGGGCTTGGTCCATATCCAATAGTTTTTCCTAGTTGCTAACTTGGCATAGAAAAAGTCACTGTCAAGGGCTTCCCTTCGATCGCTGCGTTCCATACCCGCTATGCGAATATGAGAATCTGCCGAGCTTTTGACGCGGTGACACAAAGGCTTATGACGATATATCAATGCCAGCTTACCTGTCTTCTGGGTGCGCTGGTGGACCTCGACGCTGAAAGCGCAACTCGGAGCCCGGCGTCAGGCCAACAAGGGAGTCAGCCTACTCCCTTTGACAAGGAAAAGTTTATATCACGATGTCTTCGATCCCCCGATCAAATTTCCCTTGTCAAAGTTCCGACGAGAGATGGAGGGAACGAGGGGAACGAGGAAGACGATGAACAAAGAAAGCAGCGTATTGATGCAGCGAGAGAGAACCTCCTTGCAAATATAGAGCGCATCTTCGACAAATATCGTATGCCTCTACTCGCTGTTACCCATGTTATTGCCTTGCTAATGCATCCTCAGGTGACCAGATTAACTGGCAAGATTCTTTGCGCAAATTCCCCCGAGTTTCATCTAACATCCATAAGAGGTTGTTCAAGCATATAAAAAGCATGGAAGGCCTCGACCCCGACGTAGTTGATTACCTACGAGCGTACGATGACCACATCTATGCCGATGCCGACCCTCTATACGAGCGTTTCCATACCTTTTTAGTCTACGTTCGGGGAGCATTCGTCGTAAGTAGTCTCACTTTCTGTCATTCAAGGAACCGTGTTTCTTTCTTATCGGTACGATATCATAATATCGTTCGAGTTGTCGGTTTGCACACTTGGTTATAATTGCCTAGGAAAGGGCTTTTCTATTCCACAAACCAGCCTCGTACTAACAGATAGCATATCGATATACAACCAAAGAACTCAGCTAATGACATCGCCGCCGATAGAGAAGTGTTAAATATCTCAGCTTCAAGACAGTCTTTGCAACTGAAGACGTGTCTTTCTGGAAGGGAGCCTACAACGAACAGGAGATTATGATCTTTGTCAAAATTTTAATGGTGCTCGCCTGCTCCACGCTTTTGTTGGTACCAATCGGTATAATTTATCTTCTGGAGCCTGGGAAGGCAGTCTCATACGTCATTGTAGCTCTATTTGACCTCTTGTTTTCCTCTACGCTCATTGCATTCGAAAACAGCATGAGCCACGTCCTTCTCGGGGTTGTAGCTTACTTTGCTGTATTTGTCAGTTTATTTAGTGCAATTTAGTACGAATTCATAATTCCGTTCTTTTATTTCGTCTTCTCTCTTCAACTCTTTTTATATTTATATGGACTAGAATATAATAACAGTTATGATTTAGCATTACGTGACGGTAAGCACTATGTTGCAGAATACCTTTATGTTAACGAGCTTTCGCCCAGACCTTCGTACTCTTGTATTTAATAGGCTATAAGTATATATATAATGGGAGGAACTTATAAGCTCAGGCCTTTCAATCCTAGAGCATATGTACCCCGCATTGTAAGAAGATCAGTGAGCCCATGTTACCTTCAATGCTGAGTAGTGGTTGCTCCGACTTCGCTATGTTCATGGCGCCTATCTTTAGTTTCCCAGAAGAACCATCTAGCTCAGGCAATGGCGAAACCCTCGTTGAATCTAACACTCGCCGTGCACCTTGATCCTGTCTATATATGCGGGAGGGCCCGTTACCGACACAAAGATACCGCCATGATTAGTCTTCATCATGCCGCTTATTATACTTTGTCCTCATTGGTAGAGGACGATCGTTTTGAGATCCTGGGCGCTTTCAGTCTATCAACAAAGGGTCAACCGCTGTTGCGGCCCTTTGTATCACAAAGACAATGAAGCTGCCTCACTAATCGCAGTTTACTATTTCGGCTCTAATCTTACATGCTTGACTCTTGAATTTCTTAGCGCAACTACAGCGAATTTCTGACGGGTCTCAAATGCCTGCCCTCGCATTAACTCTACGGCAAACCAAGACAAGGCATGAGAAACTTTCTCAGCACCCCACCTCGCGGTAGGGGTCGAGGAGGTAGAGGCGCATCAACACCCCCGCAACCAGCACAAGGGAGCGGGGGAAGAGGAAAGTTCTCTGATAGTAGCAGTAGTGGTATAGGTAGTGGTGGAAACAGTCCCGATCCCTTTAGCTCGCCACTTCGGGCACCGCAGCGGGCGAATTTTTTCGCCAGACCACCCCCTCGGCAGGGTTGGGCGCCTCCGCTGCCCCAGAATCGGGATGATAATGGTGAACGTGGTCGCTGGGGGCTATTTGGGAGAGGTGGGAGAGGTGGGATGGGTGCCAGAGGTAGGAGAGGCGGCGAAGGGTCGTTCGGTCTATTCGGTGGGCGCACAGCTGCGCCCATGGATGACCCGTTTGGTGGATCGAGCGTGGCAGGTGGTGCGGAACGACAAGACTGGCTGCAACGCGCGACGAAGTTATTCAATGATGAACCTAGATTCACGGTCGAGAAGACGAATGTGTCTAGGGGTGGAATGCTGCTGCATGTCATGGAGATGCTGGATTCGGGGCGGATGTACAGACGGTTCGTCGTCAAGGCTAGTAGCTCTCCGAGTTCCGCAGGAGTGATCAGGAGGGAGATGGGTTGGACACATGTGAGCATACTTCCCACTGTCCCGCAATCTAGATACTGTTATACTGTAGTGTTTGTGGGAAAAAGGTGATGTGACTAATAATAAACAGCGCGTCCGCTTCGCGCGACACATCGTGAATTGGATGACGTTGACTCCTGATCCTATGGCGCCCGGACTAGGCAATGCGGGATTTAGCCAGCCTTACTTCTTTGTGGAGTATCTGGAGAACGGTACTTTAGGAGAATTTCAGAAAAGAATAGAGAATGTAACAACGTTGACGCTACCAAGTGGATTGGTGATACCATTCATGTTGCCTAATAGGCTGCTTTGGTCAATCTTCCTCTGCTGTGAGTGGCGTTGACCCTCATGCCTAAATGATCGAACTAATTATTGATAGTGATACGAGCATGTGTCGGGATGGCATGGCCGCCTGATGGACCGGATGTCGTACTTGAGGTTCCAGCACCGTCGGAGCCGTTAACTTTGGCGCATATGGATTTACACAGTGGCAACGGTCGGTCTTCACCTTCCATTAATAAAACGCGATATCTTCAAGACTAATTATAAACTGTGAATAGTAATGTTCGGAGATCTTGACGAAATGGAATTAGAACATGGAACAGTACCAGTTGCGAAATTGATCGATCTAGGAGAGGCGAACGAGCGACCTGCCGGTGAAGCCACAGTCCCACCTGATCCATTGGCGATGAACAGATATGACAATGTGTTACTCTTGGCTACCCAGTTTGTGAACCTGCGTTATCCATAATTACATTCTTGAAACCGCTTACATGCTTTTGCAGTCGCCCTGAAACCGGCCGGCGTAATCAAGGTATAGACAAGAATATCCTTGATGTTGGTGTCTTGATGGCAAACCTGATTACCAATGTACCGGGGTTCGCCATTACATGCCGGAGAAACATAATGGACACTAGTATTCATCCTTATCTAGACGAGGATTTGCGATTGCTGGTGCAGCGGTGTCTGGCTATCGATCCAGAGAACAGACCCAGGCTAGAAGAGTTGGTCGAATTAGTGGGTGAAGCGAATAGTCCATTCTTCAGAGACGAGAAGTATTACAAGAAAAATCAAGGGCTTGCAGAAATAAGGGCGGTCAATCCGGCAGAGGAGCTAGAGACAGATGACGCATTAAATGTCATTGTTCAGAACTACATATTCAATGCGGACCCCAACGCTTCATCGACCATATGAAAGGAGTTAGTTGGTATTCTCAGGTGGTTATACAACTACATTGAATTAGATGAACACAGGAGAAGCAAACCCCGACGTTTGCCGCAAATGCAAACTATGCGACACGAACACAACTCCCATATTTTAATTGCATGACGCTGTATCCCTATTTTGGTTAAAAAGATCGGACAACACAACACACAAGTTTGCTGCTGAAGCAAAAGCAAAAATAAAAGATTGAACCAACGATGGCTAAGTGACTCATTTGGTAATACAATGACCAATCACGCGCAGTGAATCGAGCTATCCAGCTTTCTGCCTCTCAGCGGCGGTCAAATTTGTCTCGGAGATCAAGGCATGCCACCCGTACAGATGGTGGTACTAGATACGCGACTGGGTGGCTACTGGCCGCCTCGCAAAAAAACAAGCTCAGGTGATTCTATTCACTGTGTGACTAGAAGCATTTTGTCTTATTACTCGGGAAATTTGGAAACAATGGAAGACACATTGGTTAGAAGTTTTGATATTTATAAAACCCATAGAGATCCTAGCAACATGAAAAGAGAGAGCATCAAGCCTGCGAGCATTGCTTATCACCGAATCGACATATTATTTAAAAGTTTTATATCAAGTCCTCAGCAAAGTCGGTATGTATTCCAGAATGAGGTCAACACTTCCAGGGCTGAGCTAAGCATTGTACGTAAATAAAGGATCAATGGATAATCAACAAATTACGTACAGCGACCCAGTGCGATCTGGAAACAGAGAGTACCGCACGTCAAACGACGGCAGGCAATGGGTCCGCAAATTGCGTCAAGGAGCATGGGGAGCGTGGCAGCCATATACTCCTGAGGAATTGCCACCGGCTGAGCAATCCGCGACTTGTCTTTGGCTCGTTCGCCAGAGACAAGCTGTAGGACCATACCATTGGTCGTTAGCCGTTGCTTCGGAGGAGGGCGGTCCCGGCGAAGTTTATCAAGTCAAGGGTGATGCTATTCACATGTACCACGATCATGCAAGGGAGAAGAACATCTTTATGTCTGAGAGCTACTTCGATTCGTTCAATTTGGGAAATCTAGACAACAAAGGCCGAGAGATGGTTGAACACTGCGCATACAGCCAAGCACCCCCATCTGCGCCGAACGCTGCTGCAATTAAAGAGAATTGCCAAGGTTGGGCGGTTCGAGTTCTTGGAGACCTCGAAGAAAAAGGGGTTGTCAGTAAGGGCACTGCAGATAAACTAGCGCCGTCGATGGAGCCATTAAACCGTTAGAAAGGCAGTGCTTGAGTTGACCGCGAAGGTTTTTTTTGTTTTCCTCTACTGTATATGACTCGCGTATTACGCAGTTATATTGCGATTGTTTTTCTCGCATATGTTTTAATTCTCGGACATCACCTTTCCATTCCTTATAAATTGATCAATGCATTCATGATTAAGCTGTCCAAATCTAAGTCGCAGTTCACTTGAAGGAAGTAGTAGGTTGGTGGTGCTTGTGTGTGTTGCTGAGCCTCGCATACTGCTGACTCTCACCAACTGTTCCAATACAAGAGGTGCATGACAATTATGTAGCGTGGTGCATCAACTTAGGGTTGTGACTAGAGCCGTTATGGTTGTGCTAGCTCTCCGACTATGCTCTAGACATAGAACTGTTATCTTTGCCCCGTGATCGCCTCGTTTCCAACAAAGCCGAGGCCACTAAGAGCGGCGGAGCAAATAATAATTCGAATACAGACTGATATTTCTCTTGTCTTACTAGGATAGTACAGTACTATTTTACAGACGCTGACATAAGGGAAGGCGGAAATGCTAAACATCAACTCAGGTAACACCCAACTCCGCCGCTGTTGCGTTTAAACGCAAATATAGTAAACAACTACATATCGGAAAAAAAGTTTTCGGCAGAGAGGTACGCCCCAGGCTATGGAATTCAAAAGAGAATCCGTTTGGCTTTGTGTATCCCAGTTATATCCCAACTCTGAGGTTTCGTTCGATCCATCCATTGCATATAATCCGCTTCTCCCCACTGTGTCTGTGTCTTAGCATATTCCCAATAGTCGGGATACCATCCAGAAAATTCCCAATCTATTAATCCGGTTATAATACCAGACTTGTCTACTAGGACGTTCCGCGGGGCCAGATCAGCGTGCGTGAAAACGGAGATAGTAGATTGCGGCAGGTAATCCGGCAAGTTCTCACGGTACGAAGCGCCGCCAGAATGCAAATAACGCTCGTTGATGCGTCTTCTAAGGGACTCATCATCCAGAAGCGGCGCTCGGGGTCGGCCCAGATCTTCGAGTAAGACATCGTGACAAGCAGAACCATCTGCGCCACATTGGTAAAGATGTTCCAACTCTGAAGGCTTAGGAATATTTCTTAGTTGCTCGACAAAGCCCCAGAGTTCATTACAAACGCGCTCCTTGTTAGCGTCGTCTAGATAGTCCCATATCTCGTTTAGTGGTGAGCCAGGAAGCTTCTCCATCCAAATCTGGCCCCATGTATAATTCTCGATAGATTTGTATTCCGAGTCGTATATCTCAGGAACAGGAATGGTTGTGTATTGCTTGACAATACGAATAGCTTCCTCTTCATTCTTTCTTACACGGTTGCCACGTTTTAAAATCTCTCCGTCGTCTAGGCGTACTTCGGCTCCAAATTGTTTGCTAATGACACACGGATCATCCATTCGCGGCTTCCAAGGTAGCAGGGGAGACGGGTCCTCAAAGCGTGGGTGGATGTCCTGTGATTCTGATGGCGATGAGATTATATGTGGTGGAGACTCTGGCAATGGAGCTTCTGCTGGTAAAAGCACCAGCGGCGGCGGCAGTGTTAAGAGTACCGGCTGTGGGAAATTTTGCGAAACCTCTGGTGCTGGAGGTCCTGGTGAAGTTTTCAATGACGATTTTGATGGCAAACATAGTAGTCGTGAAAATATTGCGCGTAAAGAAAGTCTTAGTGTTGAGAGGCTGGATGGTAAAGGCTTTTGTGGTGCATGTATTGGCGGTCCAGTTCTCTCGGGTAAAAACATATTTGCGACTAGAGTGAGAAATCGACCTGGGCAGGGACTGGTAGTAGAGGCGAGGGGAACAATGGAGACTCTTTATCTAGAGAAATGAAAAATAATCTTGGTTGAGAAATGAGGGAGAGATAGAGGGATAGAAAAGAGTCAGCAAGGAGTGATGGAATGCATGTTTGGGTAGAGAACGTCCGTTATATTATTAGTGCGGGGCCCACCTCGACCTGATTGGGACAATGGGCATTTGAAGCTACTGTTTGACACAGGGCAGTGAATGAACGTTTTGTACTCATACAAAAACAAAAAAGACACTTTACAGTCTTACAATCTCTATTCCAAAACTAGCTTATCTAAAGAACTAATAGTTAAAAAAGGTGTGCTCAATTGATACATGAATCTGGAGACTTCAGCCGTGGAAGGCGCTGTTAAGGGCGTAACATGTTTTATTGCGTATACTTCCACATTGAACATGATATCTTAATTATTAGTACCTTATCAACGTACAGCAATAATGCTAGGTAGGCCGAACGTTATTAGCAAGTACATATTAAACAGATTTGCGCAGTTCATATGGCTATCCTAATATCTATTTGACCAGCGCATCTTGCCTCTAATACCTGGATAGATAACATAGGAAGGACTGGTGTCCAACGCATGCTAGAGTCACGTCGTGGCGGAGAGTCTATGGTAGCTTATTGGGTAACATCGCGAAATTGTCTACTGTACCGCAACTTAGAGATGTTGGGTCAGGCAGCAAGAGATTGGACACGTAGGGTTCAAGGTGCGCGGTTCGAAGAAACTAACCAACCCATCATTTTTCTCTAGCCGACGACTGCTAGTAAAATTATAAACATTGCACTTGAAATAGTGTGGATGTTGACAATGCTTCTTCATCTAAGAAAAAACATGTCCGGCGCCTCTCCTTCCTCAGACATCTTCAAGATACGAGACAAACAAAGCGAATTTGGGGTTTCCCATTACAAACACTAAGGAAATCTCCCTTGTCTTCTCATAACCTCTTAATACAAAAGATTCATGGGTTCTCAAAGCGAGCTTCACGAGGAAGATCTATCTGCGAACCACAAGCATGTACTTGCCGGCGTCCTTGCTCATAGCAGCGATCTAGTCGACAGAGTTGTTGCTACACAGGGTACGAGTGGGTGGTCAGAGGATGAGTCTAATGCAACTCAAAAGTTCTTTAGGGCGATAAGTGAAGAAGTCGGAAAGAGGCGTCTCTTCGTCTGCTGTGATGGCACCTGGGTAAACGCTTCGGGTACAACCGCGCCGCTGACCAATGTAGCGAGGTTCGCGCGAGCAATTGATCGATTCGGCCTCAACCCCGACTACCCTGCTCGTCCCATCGCACAGGTGATCTACTATTCGGCAGGGATAGGCTCGGAGCCTGTCCTAAAGACGAGGGTTGATAGTATCTACTCTGGCATTACTGGAGCAGGTTGTTACATGATGTTGCTTTATTCACTCTGGCTACAGTTTGTATGCTAATGGGTTGTGTCAACAGGCCTAGAAGAAGACATCCTCAACGCCTACTGCTTTCTCTGCAACAACTACAACTTCAGCTCCCAAAACGACGAGATCATTCTAACCGGCTTCTCACGAGGCGCCTTCACCGTCCGATGTCTTGCTGATTTCATCAGTCAAGTTGGCCTACTTCAGCGCAAGACCTTGCCCTTCCTGTCCGTGCTGTTCCAGCGGTGGATGGTTATGAAAGAAGAACCGGACAGGGAAAGAATGAAATCAGAAATCAGAAAGATGAATCAAACCTTTTCCGTCCCAGTTAAGATCACTGTTCTTGCTGAATGGGACACGGTGAGCGCTATCGGCCACGTTGGTTGGAGGAAGAAGTACTCGTTCATGAAAGAAACGGTGCCCGAGAATGTTCAGAACGCTTTTCTAGCTATCGCCCTCAATGAGAGGAGAGGGAGCTTCAAGCCGATGGTTTATACCAGGGCACGTCGTGGAACCAACGTGGCGCAGTGTGTCTTCTCTGGCTGCCACTCTGACATTGGTGGTGGAAACCTGGATGCTGGGCTCTCTACGGTGTCTCTGCTATGGATGGCGGCTAAGATACAGGGGGCTGTAAGTAATTTCCAGAATTTGGGTTACGATTATGTCTTAGAAGCATCGTACAATACTTAAGACGGTGGGAACTAACTCTAGGTGCTGTAGTGTCGGGCCTCATTTGATCATGGGGCTCTCCTCCAAATGGTGCAACCCCCACGGCCTAACGCAAACTGGTGGTATGGACGGAAGGATGATGAGACAATGGCAATGAATCTTCTATGGTCCAAAGGTATAACTGATCGACTTCGATGCCTCAAGAAGACTTTTCTAACTTACTGTAGGTAATATCAATGAAAGTCTTCAAGGCGTGTGGTATATCCCGCACATTTTGACGCTTGGATGGTGGAGCGGGTCGCGCAGGAGACACTTCCGAAGGACTTTCAAGCCTCAAGAATACGATGGCAAGCACGAGAAGAATGAATCGATTGCAAAACACAAGCGAAAGCAAATGAGGTCTTCTGCAAAGTTGTACAAGGCAAGCTACGACTACGAAAAATCGGATGATGTGAATAAAATGATTGGCGAAGATGTGAGCGAAAAAATCAAAGAGGGTATTACAAGAGCGGGAAGAGCAAATGCAATGGGAGACACGGAGCTTCTCACGGCCACTGTCAAGACAGCCATCCATGTAAATGACACCGACAAGAGCGAGACAAGGGTTACAGCAATCGTCGATGCAGCATTCAAGGTACATCCGGATAAGGATCAGGCCGCAAAATACCAACATGGGATGACACAGGTCGGTAATACTGTAACTGAGGCGATAGCGCAAGAAGACAGGGAAAGACCGGATTATATCGGATGTCACCCTAGGATTCATTTCACTGCGAAGGAGCTGCTTAAGGAACTTAGATACAGGACAAGAGAGGGGGTCCTCGAGGGACTGTCTGAGAAACTTGGCTGGCTTGGACACGAGCGTCACCAGCTAGTTGATTATCTACCCCAGGAAAGCTACGACGAGACTGAAAAGGAACTATGGGATGAATGGAAAAGTCAAGTAAACATATGGCATGCCAGCAACGAAGGGCGGGCAGGAGGCTGGGATAAGGATGTTATGTACTGGAGCGATGTACTCGCGAGGTTCGAGAAGGGAGGCGACTCGAAATCTTTGGCGCGGAAGGACATGGTGCAATGGGAACAGTGTACAGATCAGCTGTGCCAAGTCGCCGATGCCGCAGCAGCGACAGCTCAGGCAGGTTTGCAGATGACGGTCGCTAACATTGCAGAGGCAGCAGACGACCTGGAGTCCGCAGCCCACACAATAACGAGGGTAGCGGAGATGGCAAAGGTCGTTCAAGGTAGCGAGGACGCCACAATGAGGAAGCTGTGGTCCACAATGGACGAGGTCAAAGGCGCATTCGGACGGCTGCCGAGTGAGATCTTGGCGGGATCATTGGCGAGATTGCTCGTTGGAGTCGCACAAACTATCGCAGGAGGGGAAACAAGTGAAGCTGAAGCAGAGCATAGCACTAGTGCAGCTTGCGTGGAACAAGCGGTGTCACCACACACGGATACCCAGACCGCTATCCGAATGGCCACAGGGCAGTTGGCTGGCATTGCCGGCGTTCTGGCGCAGGCATTGCAATCTCCTCTTGCTGCCGATGTTTCTCCCATCGTGGTCCCTCCTACAACTCATACTTCAGGTCATCATGGCAATAATGATAGCGATGAGAAGAAGAATGATGGTAGCGATTGGCAATACAAGATCTCAGAAGCTAAAGAAGCAGCCGACCGCATGGTGGAGAGCGCAAACGTACTGCAGAATGTCAGCGCACCAGATACCGCTGCCTGGGAAACGATGAAGAGCTATGCTATGAGAGCGAAGGAGGCGGCTGAAAGGGCAGCGAAAGCCATCGCTAACGCGACGATACAGTGGAAGCTCACTGACGAGCAGCGAAGAGAAGCTCTTTGCTACAGGATAGCTTATCCGGATAGATGGATTGCCGGAAACAGTGAGGAGGAAAGTTTGGATACCTAAGCAGAATATTGGCGCTTTTGAGAGATCGCTTAGCAAACGACGTAGATAATAGCTTCACGCTCTCCAGCTTTTGGTTTTGAATAAATTGGATGAGAACTTGAAGCACATCGTCTCATTAGTAGGGGTTAGTAGGGAGGAGAACGCCTCTCATTCTATGTTATGCAATTATTTCTCCGTCGTTTCTTATACTCAAAGAAGACATCAAGATTATTGTTTTCCCATGCTTGGCCCTTGTTTCGTGACGAATAGATCTAACGCAATGCTTCCCTTTCCCGTGGCGCCGGTGCGTGCACCTTAGGCGAAGAAAACTTTTATATGGTAGTTAAAAGTGCTGGGACGTCCTGGAACGAGAAAACTAATGGGTATCAATTTCGATCATTATGGTTGGTATGTGTGGATCAACACTACATCCACGCAATTGTAACTTTTCCTTGGGGTTGAAATTCCATCTAGCACCACTACTCGTACCTCTTCGTTGTGACCATGAATCCTGCAGACATAATTCAACATGCAACTGACAGCCCGAGCCAACAAGTAAAGCCAAAGTGATCCAAAGCCATCATTATGGGTGGGTGCTGAGTCCAAAGTCGTCTTGAGGATTGCGCGGCACTGGAAAGGTGCCGTACATATATGTGCGGTGACCGTCACGACAGAATCTCTAATTCGACTCGGCATCCTCTTCGTCACTAGTGGCCTCGATGTTCATCTTCGTTTTCTTACGTTTCTGCTCCTTAGATGGAGACTTGGTAGACGACTTGGGCTCAGAAGTGCTGGGGGCGCTCGCGAAGATGTCGGGCACTTCGTGTCCCTTCGATTCGAGCTCGACGTTGATGGCCGGGATGGCGGTGAGAAGAATATTGTATTGCTCGAGGGGAAGCATGATACCCTAAAATTCAAGGGTTAGTTATCCCAGGCTCTTGATGTGCATGATCGACGGGACAAACCTTCTTTCCTGGTCTCAGCTCTCCGTTACTTTCGTAGTATTCTCGAATGTTGATGTAGTTTTTACCCTTGAAGTTTTGGATCGTGACCCTACGTGTGGTGCCGAGCTAAATCATGAGACATGATTAGTTTACGGAAAGTCGCGACCCAAGAAACGTGAGAACACATACAGGCCAGAATGAGTTTCCTTCACTGTCTTTGCCCGGGCCCTCCTCAGATGTTGTCTTGGTCTTGGCCTTCTTGCTTGGCTTGGCGACTTCCTCATCACTGGAAGCTACGTCCTCTTCAACATGGCGTTTCTTGCTGGATCGACCCATTTTGGCGGGATGGTGTGGCGTGGATAGATAGGTGAGGGGATGACTGGGAGTTGAGGTTCACTGGAGATACCTAGAAGGATCAGAGGTAGTATTGTGCTTGTTCAAATTTCTCGGGATAAAAAAGCAGTCACTGATCGACCGTGGGGTTGACGCGCCCAAGTCGATTGAAGACGCGGTTGCGCATACCAGATAAACCAGGCAATTAAGTCATTCCAGTGCCTTAACGTGCAAGTACCTTGCCGGGGTGGGTACTTGCCTGTAGGTCCTTAACAGAATGTACTCTCATTTACTGGGGGTGAAGGGCGACCCAGATGCCAAGACCGGCACCTGCAGTCTAGACAAGGCGTAAGAGTTCGGGGTCCCACCCATTAAAGCAACCTGTTAAAGTTGGTGGATTCAGGGGGTAATTACCTACCTAATTGCTTCGATGCACGCGAGGCTGTCAACTACTAGGTTAGCCCAGATAGTGAGGAGGCCCTTGGTGAGGGTCATCATCCTTTCAGATTCTTCTAAGAATTTCCAGTTTCCGCCCCGGGCCTACACTCGTTTATTTATTAGCCAGCCCAACCCGTATTTCAAATCTATGTTGTTCATGTACATGTGTTGTGATTGCTGGGCAACTCGGAACCTTCTTTATCTAAGTTTAATCTGTCTTCACACCCAACAGCTGACTAGACCTTGACATGCTGCCATCTCGACGTATACGTCTCTCTTAATCTATCCGCTCCTACAATATCTGTCGAACCTCCATGGCCACCGTCGAACATGAACCGCCGGGCGATTCTCCGGCCGAGTCCCAGAGCTACTCTAGCATAAATACGAATCCAGCGACCCCAAGCTCCGGCCATACGCCTACAACCGACTTGCTTACAGACCCGGCGAAGGGCGCGGCCCAGTCTTCTTCTAGCCAAGAGGACGATGTCGCAACGCGAATATTTCAATTTCTCTCGACTGCTACACCCGGTACGCTTGGCGCTATTGCTGTGGCGCTCGCCGCCGTGACATACTTCATCCTGGGCCGAATAGGTCTACTACTGATTGGGGCTTTTGCTGGCATATTATCATTTGTGGCATGGGAGTCGCGACATCCCGAAGTGTCGCGAGCCGTACGAGGAGAACAGGGTCATGCTTTCTTAAACCGCTTCCTCGCGAGCCAGTACGGTGACGTACGGTCGAAGTCCGAACTCAACGAAGAGAGAGATTCGATGGCCATTGCCCAAAGCTTGGACGATTTCCAGCCTGAAACACGGGAGGCCTTGCATGGATTGGTCGATGCAGTTATTCGAGACTACGTTGACTGGTGGTATGGCCCAATCATACCTTCGGACAAGTCGTTCCCGCTCGCTTGTCGCAAAGTCCTCACACAGTTCATCCTAAATCTCGCCAATAGACTAAGACGTAAGCGACCTGCCGATGCCTTTGTCGACTTTGTCACCCATTCGTGTTCTATCATCATTGTCTTTTTTTCGGAAATGGCTGCCGCATATGCTGAACTGCCAGCAAACACGCATATGACCGCTGCCGACACCATCTACAACTACTTAGCTACTCACACCGAAGCGCCCCTGTCCAATCTCCTCAATCAGCGACAACAGGCAGCAAAGTTCAAGATGGTGGCAGAGGATCTACTGAGCTTCTTGGAAAAGTCGAGCTACGACTGTGACCCTGCTAGAGCTTTTCTCAGGGAGATTCTATCGACTATCGTTCTCGAAGGCACCTTGCAGACTTGCTCCAAGGCGGAATGGATTAATGCTTGGATTGTGTATTTGTTAGAGTCAGGCGAGACGGATCTTTCCCAGGCAATCGATGAGGCTATCCAAGATCAGAAAGCATTTGGTGATGTTGATGGGAATGTTGGCAATATCGGCTTATCGAGAGGTAATCGCAATTCATATGAGCTAGACAGGCAACGTCGGAAAGACATGGTGCACAAGAAGAAGCTTTCAAAAGCAGACGAGGAGATGGAAAAAGCCACGGAAGAGATGAGAAGACTCAACGAAATGATTGCCGAGGCCGAGAAGACAAAACAGGCATCACAACCAGTTACTGGCGAGAGTTCTAGCCCCAAAGGCATCTTGAAAAAGAGCACTGATGAACGAGACTTGAGTATGAAAAGAAGCTCAAACAGTTTCTCCACAGAGACCTCAGATCCATCAGCTATGGGCTCTCAGTCTGTGCGCAATTCCTTACAGATAGGCGAGGCCGAGGTTGCTCGACACCATCGTTCTCCAATGTCCCCCAGGTCGCCTGCTGACTCTGCGAATCAATCTGCACCACCAGCCACCAGCCAAGAGACAGCCCCGGCTCAACGGTTTACGAGTTTCGATCAGCTGGTCCCGCCAGCTAAGGATGAAGAGGATGAAGATAGCGGATCTTCTAAGCCACCACCTCTTACGATTCACAATGCTTCTATTACTATCCACGATGATGTAGGCACCGATAATGGCCGACTACGAAATAAGCCAACGTGGGAATATCTTTTGCAAATCGAACCATCCTCTTCGCACTACTCCGGTTGGATGGTCATGAAAACATATATGCAATTTGAAGGTCTACATGAGAGTCTGCGACGGATAGCACACATCTCAGGCGCAACGGCATTTTTAGAAGCTCATTCACAGTTTCCGGGTTGGAAATTGCACACACGGTCGTCACTGCGAGGGGAAATAGAGAGATACATGCGGAATGCCTGTGGTGAGAAGTCTCTAGCCGAATCGGAGGCTATGAAACGCTTTCTAGACAAGGGGCAAGATCCTAAAATGGGCGTCAACCGCGGCTTCTCTTTTGAGTCAATGGGCAAAGGAATGCTGGATGTCATTCAAAACGCTCCGAAAGGGGCATTAGATAGCGGTAAAGTGGTCATGGGCGGAGTAACTGGAGTCTTCGGCAACATCGGGTTGGGCCCGAAGAGATCCACGAATAGCTCTTTACAGGAAATTCAAACTACGCAAGGGAGCAGTTCCCGTAGCTCAAGTAGCACCCGGCCGGTATCTTTGCCTGTTCTCCCGAGAATGGACACAGCCTCGGTGATGAATGGGCCTAAAGTGTCAAGGGATAGCCTTGATAGCCAGAGATCATCTGTAGTCTCTGTACAGCCTGGCAAGATCCCTCCGATGGATCGACGACACAGCTCGCAAGCAGATTTGGATCTCGACAGCAGTCTACATCCCGCCAGGGCCGATAGATGGGAACAAAAATCGTCAGTGAGCGCGGCCAGCAGTCGTGTACATAGTCGGGCCTCGAGTACCGCTGCAGCACGTTCGCCTTTACGGTCGCCCTCAGAAGTTAGCCTCAGTAACTTAAAACTGCCACCCCCACCCAACGAGATAACAGATGATTACGGCTCCCCAACAAGTACACGGCCCAGTATGGACGGTTATCCGAGATCTAGCAATTCGTTCGCCTCCCCAATTCGTACATCCATTGATCAACAGGCGAGGTTATCACTGATAAACGGTATCACCAAGCGACCCGTTAAACAGTTCTTGCCATTGTCTGAACAGGAAACGCGAGTAGCAATCGAACTTCTTTTTGCCGTTATAAATGAACTTTATACCTTATCCTCAGCATGGAATATTAGGAGGACGCTGCTAACAGCTGCGAAGTCTTTCCTACTGCGACCCGGAAATCCTTCCTTAACTTCCATCCAATCCTTAATTCAGGAATCGCTTCTCGACGCCAACACATCAGATGACGGGTTGGCCACGCATTTACGCAAGCTTCGAGAAAACTCACTACCCACGGAAGAGGAACGTAAGGCATGGCCAAGTGAGCTCACTACCGCAGAGAAAGAAGAGCTTCGTGAAAAGGCACGAAGGCTGTTCATCCAGAGCAGCGTCCCCGCTGCCCTTATGGGCATCATGGGCCAATCGGCTACTAATGAAGCGCTGGGCCGTGTTTTTGACTGTCTTCAGATTGAAGAAGTGGCCCGAGGCTTGTTCTTCGGTCTTATTCTGCAGGCAGTACGCATAGTGACGCATTGAGTCTCCCTCCGAACGACGCGGGGATTATGAGGCCATGTATTACGAACAACTATCACGACTTTGATGTACACTAACTAGTAGAAGAAAACGCGTAGACGCGTGGAAATATCTCGCGTAGAAAGTAACATAATGCAATCAATTCAAGATAAACTACATGTCCAGACCACCGATGTCCTCTAAATTCAGTTTGAAGCTGAGATGGGGTGTGCGGGCATGCAAAAGACGGAGATATTTAGACGGACTTCCGTCTCCGAAGATAAATAGATATCATAAGTCACCCCATCGGCCCCATCATAAATTTGGGTTGGAAATCGATTTCCAACCATCGGTCGCGACTCGGAGCGCTGCGGGGCAGCTGGAGAATGGCGGGGTTCAATACCTCTTTATATGACCGTATTGGTAAGCTTCGATCAGTTTACAATGAAGCTCTATCGTCTCTGACGGGCTCCCGACTCCACCTGGTGTTCACTACCAAGCAGTAGAATCATGATTGATGAGATTATAAGTAGTTGATAGTGTCTAGATGTGGTAATTTTTACCTGCTCAACGACTATACTTTTCACCTGCCTACCCCTCTCACTATTTTCTTTATTCGCCTAATAACCGAGCCTAGCCGTCGCAATGGGCTCTACAGACCAGCAACAGCGCGGAATCCGCATCGCGATAGATCGTGGTGGCACATTCACCGACTGCGTTGGTACGCTGAATGGCAAAGATGTTGTAATTAAGCTATTATCAGAGGATCCGGCAAACTACGAAGATGCGCCGCTCGAGGGGATACGGCGCATTATGAGCCACTTTCAGAAGCGGGACATCCCGCGTGGCGAGCCGTTAGACACATCCGAAATCGACAGCATACGCATGGGTACCACGGTTGCAACAAATGCATTACTTGAACGCAAAGGAGAGAAGATCGCGTTGGTGGTCACCAAAGGATTTCAAGACTGTCTCACGATCGGCAACCAGAGCCGACCAAAGATTTTCGACCTCGCTATCAAGAAGCCTGATGTCCTGTATGAGGAGGTTGTTGAGATAGATGAGAGAGTGACACTGGAGGATTATGCGGAAGACCCAAAGAGGAATATCACCAAGGCCGAGGTAAAGGCAGGTTCGGATCTGGTAATGGGTTTGTCGGGTGAAGCCGTCCGAGTCCTTCAACGGCCGACAGAAGATAGGATTCGGGATCAGCTTAAGAGTATTTACGACAAGGGCATTCGGAGCATAGCTGTATGTCTAATGCACGGCTACACATTCCCCGACCACGAAGCCTTGATCGGTAAAATCGCAAGAGACGTCGGCTTCGAGCACATCTCACTTAGTCATGAGCTGATGCCTATGATTAAACTCGTCTCTCGCGCAACAAGCGTGTGCGCCGATGCCTATCTCACCCCAGCTATCAAGAAGTACATTGCTGGCTTCCAGAAGGGGTTTGCTGGTGGACTAGGTACACGGAGCGTTTTGAAAGAAGAGGGCGATAAAGGCGCGAGATGCGAGTTTATGCAGAGTGACGGCGGATTGGTCGACGTAGAGAAGTTCACTGGTCTGAAGGCGATCCTTTCGGGTCCAGCTGGTGGCGTGGTGGGTTACGCGATCACAAGCTACGATGAAGAGACCAAGATTCCTGTCATTGGATTCGACATGGGGGGCACCAGCACAGATGTCTCTCGGTATGGTGAAGGGCGATATGAGCATGTTTTTGAAACAACAACAGCTGGCGTCACCATTCAATCACCCCAGCTCGATATCAATACCGTCGCCGCCGGAGGTGGAAGCCGTCTTTTCTTCAAGAACGGGCTCTTCGTTGTTGGTCCCGAATCTGTCGGCGCTCACCCGGGGCCTGCCTGTTACCGGAAAGGTGGCCCTGCTGCAGTAACTGATGCCAACCTATTTCTTGGTCGTCTCTTGCCTGATTTCTTCCCTAAAATCTTTGGGAAGAATGAAAACGAGGGTCTCGATTACGAGGCGAGTAAGAAGGTTATCCAGGAACTTACCGACCAGATTAACAAAGAGACCGGGAAGAATATGAGCTTGGACGAGGTGGCGTACGGCTTCTTAACCATTGCAAATGAGGCCATGACCAGACCAATCAGATCTATCACGGAAGCCAAGGGGCACGACTCCTCGAAGCACCGTCTCGCGACATTTGGCGGGGCAGGTGGTCAACATGCCGTGGCAATTGCAGAGGCTTTGGGTGTTAAGCAAATATTGGTGCACAGATACTCTTCTGTGCTATCAGCATATGGTATGGCTCTGGCAGATGTTGTGGATGAGCGACAGGAACCCGAATCCAAAGTGTGGCAAGACAAGGGAGAAGCCGTGAATGAGCTGAAAGGAAAGATGGACAAGCTCAAGGAGAAGTCTAGACAGGCACTCCGAGATCAAGGATTCCAAGATGACGAGATCATCTTCGAAGAGTATCTTAACATGCGTTACCGAGGGACCGAGTCTGCTCTCATGATCATCAAGCCTAGCGAGGAAGATGCTAAAGATTCGTTTGGTGGTGACAACTGGGCATTTGGTAAGGCGTTTGTGAAACATCACAGGTATGAGTTTGGTTTCACTCTCGATGAACGGGACATAATTGTCGATGATGTTCGTGTACGAGGAATCGGCAAGAGCTTCAGGTACCAAGACAAGACAGTTGATCAGCAGCTTAAAGAGGTCAAACGTCAGTCTATTGGGGATAAAAAGGCGTACGGCAAGTCTCAGGTGTATTTTGAAGGGGGCCGCCGAGAGACCCCTATCTACAAGTTGGAAGATTTGGCTGTTGGCGATGAGATCAACGGCCCGGCCGTTCTCGCCGACGGAACGCAGACGATTGTTGTCACGCCCAACGCAACCGCTTTAATCCTTCAAACACACGTCATCATAAATCTTGGGGCCGATACCAGCAAAGAAGAGTAAGTTTCCTCTAGAACTATCATGTTGCGCAGCAGGCTAACTTGTGACTAGTTCCCATAAAAAAGGGGCAACCGAGCGAGAGGTTGATCCCATCATGCTCAGCATCTTTGGTCACCGCTTCATGGCCATCGCCGAACAGATGGGCAGAGCCCTTCAGAAGACGAGCGTCAGCACGAACGTAAAGGAGCGCCTGGACTTTTCATGTGCTATCTTTGATGCCACTGGAGGTCTAGTCGCAAACGCACCACACTTACCCGTACATCTTGGATCCATGTCGACATGTGTGAGAACACAGGCCAAGATATGGGAGGGTAAACTCAAAAAGGGAGATGTAATTATCTCGAACCATCCCTCATATGGTGGAACTCATCTGCCAGATATTACCTTATTAATGCCCGCCTTTGACGAAAAGGGGGAGAAAATCTTGTTCTACGCTGCGTCACGAGCACATCACGCAGATATCGGTGGTATTACAGCTGGTAGTATGCCGCCTCACTCGCGCGAGCTGTTCCAAGAAGGCGCGGCGATCAAGAGCGAGAAGATTGTGAGCGAGGGTAAATTCAACGAGGAGAGGATTACGGAGCTGCTGTACAAGGAGCCGGCGCAGTACCCCGGGTGCAGCGGTACTCGATGCTTGGCAGATAACATCAACGATCTCAGAGCACAAGTCTCTGCGAATCAAAAGGGTATCTCACTCATCGAAAGTCTGATACAAGAATACGGAGAAGAGACGGTCCAGTTTTACATGATCAACATACAAAATAATGCTGAGCAATGCGTTAGAACCCTGTTGAAGGATGTGTACAAGAGATTTGAAGGGAAGGATCTCTCAGCAGTAGATTACATGGACGACGGCACGCCGATCCGTCTGCGTGTGACGATAGATCCGGAGAAAGGCGAGGCTATTTTTGATTTCGATGGTACTGGACCCGAGGTCTACGGAAACATTAATGCGCCGGAGGCTGTATCATACAGCGCCATCATCTACTGCTTGCGGTGTCTGATATCAGAGGACATTCCCCTGAACCAGGGATGTCTTAAGCCAATCCATGTCAAGATTCCGCCTAAGTCGCTTCTATCACCATCGACAGGTGCTGCGGTGGTCGGCGGTAACGTGCTAACGAGCCAGCGTGTTACAGACGTCATCTTTAAGGCTTTCGAGGCATGCGCAGCCAGCCAGGGCGACTGCAATAACCTCACATTCGGGTTCGGCGGCAACCTGTCGGGCGAGACAGAGGTGAAGGGCTTCGGATACTACGAGACGATCGCGGGCGGTTCGGGCGCCGGGCCTACGTGGGAGGGCACGAGCGGCGTACACACGCACATGACCAACACGCGGATCACAGACTCGGAGGTCTTCGAACGCCGGTACCCCGTGCTTCTTCGCGAGTTCTCGATCCGCAAGGGCTCTGGTGGCAGGGGCCAGCACCGCGGTGGCGACGGCGTGGTACGCGACATTGAGTTCCGCATCCCTGTTCAAGTATCCATCCTCAGCGAGCGCCGCGTATACCACCCCTACGGCCTCGCGGGCGGCGAAGATGCAGCATGTGGTCTGAATATCTGGGTGCGACGCGTGGCTAAGTCAAATCCGGAGAAGGACCTCGCGACTCAGAGACAGCACGCGACGGACGGCGACAAGCAGGAAGAGATCGAATACGAAGAGCGCAGAATCAGCATGGGGGCTAAGAATAGTGCGCCTATGAAGCCGGGTGACAGGATCATTGTCAACACGCCTGGCGGAGGCGGATGGGGCCCTGTCGGCGGCGAGAGGTCCGTTGCCGAAGATAGAGATCATACTAAGTCGTGGAGAGGTGGAAGTCATGCTGCGCGAGAGGAGATGGCTCTGCAGGCTTAAGGAGAAGTGTGTACGGATATTTACTTAGGACGCTAGATATACCTAGACCTTGTACTTGATACAATTAGATGTCGCATTACTATTTCGTAGGAACACCCAATACAATTACCATATACGAAGTAGATCACATGTTGGTTGTGATTCTTTCGCTTCGTATCATCTTCAAGTTGTCGCTCAGGATTTTATAATGCACGATTGAACATCTCGCCCGCATTTTTCAATGCATGTCCTTGATAGACACCATAAATAATCGAGAGGCCGTGTCTTCCTATCATGCACACCCTTATTGTTTTCACCACCTCGTCTTGATGTGCTACCCGTAGACCTACAAATACAATAATTGTCTATTTATTCGATTCTTGAATTCGATTCTTGAGGTGGCTGTCGAGTGCACGGGATTGAATACACTCAGTGCAATATTGAGTACCAGCTTTTCTGGTGACATTGACCTTGCCATCAGGACCAAATTTGAAGTAAGCAAGGTCAAGTTTATGTTTTTCAAGCATTTCTTGAGCCAGCCGGTCGTGTTCGTCAGCTACGTTCTTAAAAGTCCAAAATTTCGAGCAAGCAACGCATTTCCTCCATCCTCTTCCATACACCGCTTTTTTAACAGTAGTTGTAGACGGAGGCTTGGAAAGATTCGGAAATTCGAGGCCAGCGGCAGCACAGAGGTTAGCCCAGGGGAGGCTACAGTCTTCTCGCCCAAGGAATTCGATTATCTGGTCAATATTGGCCTCTGTGAGAGCCCGAGGACGACCTCGTGTTTCGTCGCAGAAAGGATTATTGTGGAAACGATGATCCGAGATATCCTTTAATACTCGATAACCTGTTGCATGGGTGAACCCAGTATATTTGAAAATATCGTTGTTCGAAACTGGAAGCTTGAGATCGTCGCGGAATTTGATGATCGTACGAAGGGCTGTTTTCTTCGCCGTATCGCTGTGTTTTAGATGATACTTTATAGTATTTTTTTGCGCTGGAGTAGTTGGAGTAGCCGGAGTAGCCGCTGAATTATCTTCCGTATTGATTTCCATTGGAAGATAGAAGGTTGTAGTATTTTCTTGAATTAATTGGTGTGTTTTGGCGTGGTTGATATAACTACTAGGTAGGATATTTGGAAGTTGCAGTCTCATACTTTCTTTCACCGCCACGCGCTCAATCTAACTACGTAATGGCTCTTGCACTTTCTGCTAGATTTCACCGCCTTCCATGACTCAATAGCCTTAGCCAGGAACGGAGCTTAGTAGCCAAATCGAGACCAGGGTGGGCATTTACCCCTCCTACCTCATGTGGAAAACACACTGAAATTTCCGCTACCCCTCCAACCCAATTGCAGGTGGGGCAATCCATCTCGATAACCAGAAGATCACCTTGTTGTCCTTGTCGTGTCTCGCTATTTGTGTCGTGTGTTGACTACATCGTTAAGTTGTCAATAGAAAAGCAGTGTATAACCAGCCACCAAGATGCTCGACATCAACGATTTCATCGCCTCTCGTGGCGGCGACCCGGAGAAGATCCGACAAAGTCAGAAGAAGCGCAATGCTCCGATAGAGATTGTAGACGAGATCATCGAACTTTGGGAAGTCCACAGGACAACACTATATGCCGCGACGCAGATAGGTGCTGAGCTCAAGACCGTGCAGAGTGGTATCACCGCGCGAAAGAAGAAGGGCGAGGCCATTGACGACCTGTTGGCTCAGAAGGACGAGATCACCCAACGACGCGCCGCGCAGGAGAAGGCCGCCGCCGAGCTGCAGCAGAAGTTAGATGCCAAGCTCAAGACTGTAGGCAACTACGTCCACGACTCGGTGCCCGTTAGCGACACCGAAGACGACAACGCCGTGCTTCGCACCTGGAACCCCGAGACCTCCCGCCCCACCAACGAGAACCTGCTGAGCCATCACCAAGTCCTCGCCCGGCTTGATGGCTACGACCCTGAGCGTGGCACCAAGCTAGCCGGCCACCGAGGCTACTGCCTGACTGGCTGGGGCCTGTTTCTAAACCAGGCTCTCATCAACTTCGGCTTGGAGTTCCTCTTCAACAAGGGCTACTCTCCCAACCAGCCCCCCTTTTTCATGGATCAAGCATACATGGCGAAGACGGCCCAGCTGTCTCAGTTCGATGAGGAACTGTACAAGATTACTGAACAAGATAGTGATCCGAAGTATCTGATTGCCACCAGCGAACAGCCGCTCTCTGCTCTGCATTCCGACGAGTGGCTCCAGACTACCGAGTTGCCGATAAAGTATGCCGGATACAGCACTTGCTTCCGAAAGGAGGCCGGCAAGCATGGCCACGATACCTGGGGTCTTTTCAGAATACATCAGTTCGAGAAGATCGAGCAGTTCGTTATCTGCAACCCTGAGGACAGCTGGAAGCACTACGATGAGATGATCCAAATTTCTGAGGAATTTTACAAGGCTCTTCAACTGCCCTATCGCGTCGTCTCCATTGTATCCTCAGCGCTGAACAACGCGGCATCCGCAAAGTATGACCTCGAGGCCATTTTCCCCTTCCAGAAAGAATACAAGGAACTAGTCTCATGCTCCAACTGCACCGACTACCAGACCCGCGAATTGGGCATCCGATTCGGCCCAAAGAAACAAAAGGGTACGCCTGATTCTGCGAAGAAGGTGTATACACATGCCCTGAATGCGGTATGTCATCATTTTCCATTCTACCTCCTTTCTCCCTCAAAAGCTCCTCAGAATTCCGCAGAGCTAACTTGTGACAGACACTTTGTGCTACGGAGCGGACTCTCTGCTGCGTCCTCGAAAACTATCAGACAGCCGATGGAATTGTTGTTCCGGAAGTACTACGCAAATACATTCCTGGACAACGCGATTTCCTTCCATTTACTAAAGAGCTGACGAAGGAGATCCCGATCAGAAAGAAGCCTTGAGACAGTAGAGAGGTAATTGCTGGATAGAGCGCTTTAGCTAAAGTGATATAGGAACAACTGCCGGTAAAGGTGACTCTATTATGCTAATGAATAAAGAAAGAATCTCAAAGACATACCATCTGCTTGGGGCAAGGGATGTATTGTCATGCATTGTACGACAGTCTAGAAGTTAGACCAAATTCTGACTCAATTTACTTGCCTGAGCAGGCTTCACAGGCACGCGAACATATGTGCTGCAAACGATGCAGATGTGAGCTGCTGGTCGCGACCTGGCTCCCCTTGCGTTGCCGGTGACAATTGCCATAGAGCTGCGTCTTTTTATAGTGATATCATGAACGACGTTTCAGCAAGATGTCGCGAGCGCGGACGCGTCAATCCATACGTGATTCAGACGACGTCTGAGAATATGCTAGATATAGACTTTTGAGTAAGATGGATGAGAGGCATTCCGTTCCACATAGTGCGCTTGACTTATACGATGTGCGGAGACAACTTTCTAGCTGTGGCCCGAAGCACTGAATGAGATTGAGAGGATAGCCCACGTGTTGACTAGGCGGATGACTTGCTAGTCGTAGTCTCGGCTACCCCGGATATAGATCAGTATTTTCGGTGTAAGCCTGCCGTTGTTGAGCGATTGTAAAGATAGTGGCTTCAGATATCATGCGTAAAGGTTACCCACGTGGCTGGCTGCTAAGGTTCATAGAGTAAAGCAGAGCCAAATGGTTGATAACTATAATAACCTTTTCAAATCGGTGACATGGGTTCTCGCACGCGCATTCGTGGTATCATTCCGATACGTAAATGCCTTGTAGGCGAGCCATGTAAACTGATCAGTCACTATTTATTATCGCCAAGGTTAGTCCGGTTCAATTGTTTGACTAGTTAAGTGCATTGCACAACTACAGCTAAGTCTTCTAATACTCGTCTCTCGGAGCTGCTCGACTAATTGACTTGACTAATAGCTTTGCATATTGGGAATACTAGGTACCTCAGCTTAATTCTTTACTAGAATAGCAGGCGTGAGAGATGAGAAATAGGTTGTTTACTCTTCTCGGTCTGTTTACTCAGTGAAAAGGCTTTTTAGTCTTCACAGGAGTATTATTATAAGGTTGTAAGTTTGCCCCATGCCTCAACATCCCGGCCTTCGCTCGTTAAACCTCTAAGTTCGGTCTTTCTTACGTAGGCCAATGAATTGACGACAAATTCTGGTGTAGCAAAATATTTAGATCACTAAAATAGCTGTTAAGTTTTCAAAGATGTAGTTGGGATTCTCCTTGCTGTGAGATCTCGTCAATTGCTCTATACCTATTTGAGCATCGTTTAATCTCTGAGGCGCCACGTTACGTAGCACAGTACACAAATTACAGTGTATGGACCCAGCGCCGGTGCAGGTAATTAAATACCCTGTTCAAGAGCCCCTGCCGATCAGAGATTCGTGATGAGCTAGTCTAGCTAGGTAGGTGCCAAGTAGTAGCGTGATAAACGACAAAATACCATATCAAGCGCGGCACCTCTCGCCCGTCTGGTTGCGGCGACACGCACCGCTTTGCTTTGCTAGGGAAGTTGGAACGTCGTACCTAACCCGATGCGCGTCTTCAGTCTCGTCGCCTGGGCCTTCGCGGCGGGTGTCACTGCCCTCCGAACCACGGAATCAACCGCCGGTGTTGAGTCCTTGGTTCGGCGCCGTCTGCCTGAACACGCTGAGTATTTCGAATTCGAGATTGTTGACTTTCTTGGCTGTAATGGAACACTCTCGGACGTCGAGAATGAGCGTGTGAACGACAGCTTTGTTGTTACGAGCACGGGTCAGGGCAAGATCCTCGTGCAAGGTAATACAGTTGGAGGACTATTTGCTGGGTGAGTACAGCCTCTGCTTCATTGCTCTGAGATGGTCGCCCAACTAAGGCATAGTGTCTAGCCTTCATACCTACTTATCAAGCGAGGCTCATGTCGACATCTGGTGGTTTGTCGGGAGTCAATTGGATGAGGCGCCAAAGCACCTCCCTGTTCTTTCTAGTCCACTGAATGGCTCCAGTGTTGTTCCTTACCGGTACTACCTGAACACCGGTGAGTGTCGATTATAATGTGTTAAAAAAGTCAACTTCGTCTAACGGGCTTCAAGTGACAACCTCTTACACTTCAGCGTTCTGGGGATGGGCCGAATGGGAGGAACATTTGGATTGGATGGCTCTCCGGGGCATCAACACTGCCCTTGCATGGATTGGGTTTGAGAAGATTTATATCGAGGTCTTCCGCGAAATGGGCTTCTCCGATGCTGATCTCGACGACTTTTTAAGTGGTCCGGCCTTCCTAGCCTGGAATCATTTTGGAAACATTCAGGGTTCTTGGGGCGGCTCAGCGCGAGAGTCGTGGATAGACGACCAGTTCTCACTGCAATTGAAGATTGTGGAACGCATGGTTGAGCTCGGCATCAAGCCCATCCTCCCAGCTTTCCCGGGCTATACTCCGAGATCGATCACTCGAGTCTTTCCCGCAGCTAACGTATCGAATGGTTCAAATTGGGAGGGCTTCCCGACTGGTTATACCAACGACACGTTTTTGGACCCCTTCGACCCGCTGTTTGAAGACCTCCAGGTTCGATTCGTTTCCAAGCAGAAGTCTTACTACGGCAACATCACAAACTTTTGGACCCTTGATCAATTTAACGAGAATAACCCTGCGTCTGGTGACCTAGGTTATCTTGAGAGCGTGAGTAAAAACACATGGAAGTCGCTCAAGGCGGCCGACCCAGATGCAATATGGGTTATGCAGGGTTGGCTATTCTCGTCCAACTCAGCCTTCTGGACGAACGATCGCATCAAGTCATTCCTAGGCGGCGTGACGGTTGATTCTGACATGCTGATCTTGGACTTGTTCTCGGAATCCCAACCGCAGTGGCAGAGGACTAAATCTTTTTACGGAAAACCCTGGGTATGGTGTCAACTTCACGGTTATGGTGGGAACTATGGATTGGTACGTCCTTCTTGTGATCGCTTCTCTTTTCGAAGATACTGACTTCTTCTGCAGTATGGACAAATTATGAACGTGACTGTAAACTCAATCGAAGCGCTTGACTTAAGCGATAATCTAGTTGGCTTTGGGCTTACTCCGGAGGGTCTCGAAGGTAACGAGATCATGTATGATCTCCTGCTCGACCAGGCTTGGAGCAAGACCCCCATCGATACCCAGACATATTTCCATGATTGGGTGGCCGCTCGCTATGGGGCAAGTGGTGTTCAGGTTCCGAAAGGCGTATACGACGCTTGGGAATTGTTAAGGCCGACGGTCTTTAACAATACCAACCTCGCTGCTAATGCTGTTCCCAAATCGATCTTCGAACTCGTCCCAAGCACAACGAACCTGGTAAACCGCACAGGCCACCATCCTACGCTCCTTAACTACGACCCCGCAGTCGTGGTTGCGGCCTGGAACCTTCTGTACCAAGCAGGCATAGACAAGCCTACACTATTCCACAACCCAGCCTATCAATACGACCTTGTAGACTGGACCCGTCAAGTCCTAGGCAATGCATTCATTCCCTTATATGAGCAATTAATTACAACATACACGACGGTGGAGGACAGTTCCTCACGCAACCATGGCCTCAAGTCTCAGGGCAAGAAGCTAACGCAACTCCTCCTGACCTTGGACGCAGTCCTAGCGACGAACGAAGACTTTCGGCTATCTACATGGATCAAGACCGCCCGCGCGACCGCTAACACATCTGATCCAAACCACTCGGCCGCTGCAGACTTTCTCGAGTACCAAGCCCGCAACCAGGTCACGCTGTGGGGGCCGACAGGGCAGATTACTGACTACTCCTCTCGATCTTGGAGCGGCCTCGTTGCGACCTACTATCTACCGAGGTGGCAGAAGTTCGTAGACTACCTGGTAGCGACACCACCGAGCGACTATAACCAAAAGACGTTTACTGCCGAGTTACTAGAATGGGAGCTATCGTGGGTCAACCAAACGACGGCCGGTAGGGAGTTGTTGGACAAAACGGCAGACTTACCAACTGTTCTGGCTACGACCATTGAAACCTGGAGTTCAGTATTTACAACATAGCCAAGGAAACAACGGCTATTAAGATACCCTAAGTCTTTCTTGTATAAATTTTAATAATAAAGTTCCAACCTAGACATAAATACTTATACCCTCAAATGGAGTCATTGCACCACTTCGACGTTGTGACGTTGTTGTCTTCTTTTGGGTGGCCGTGGTTGGTTAGTAAGGCTATAATAGTCCTGGGAACTACTTACATCAAGCGCCCCCACATGGATAATCTCAGGGGTCGGATGCTAAATCCGCGAGCACCTTAGACCTGAAGAGGCACTAACCAGCGTCATCAAGTTGCCCGGCTGGTAAACTATGCAGTGCTACCCGCGCAGGGCTACCAGCGTTCCTGGCTCTAGCAGAAGCTCAATCCCTGACCCGTGACGTCAGATTGATGAGCTCGTCGAGTGATTGTGATGACACGGAATCTCGGTGTTCAGCTTATTTATATCTTTTAAAAGTAGGTTTCGCCATCGTGGAATTCTCAATCGAATTTATAACATTGTCATCTGTTTTGTAGTTGCCCAATTGGTCAACGCATCCTTAATTATTAGCCAATTACGGACGTCGGTACCAAAACCTGTGGCTTACCGCTTTTTACGCCTTTAGAATTCTGCCGGCAGTATTTTACCCCTAACCCCTAACCCCTGCCTTGGAGCCTAATTGCGGTCTAACCTAATATTTAACTCCGTTAGCTTTGAATAATTTATTTTAATAATTTTGAACTTTAGACCTTCTTTTTGCAATGCTTATATACGATTTATTTATGTAGGTATAAGCCCTTACTTTTAAACTTAAAGGCTTTTTTAATAAAAAAATTAAGCAAAAGATTAGTATAAGTATTAGAACTATTACTTATATTTTTAACCGTACTATTAAATAAAGTTTAAATTTAAATAACCTAGTATTTTTAGATTATTTATTAATTAATACTTTATAGTTAAGCTAATTATTAAAGCAAGCTAAAGCTAAAAATTAGATCTTTATAAAAATATAACAAAATTAATATAGCAAAAAAAAAACCTATGCTTTATTAATTATAAAACTAAGCGATATTTTTATTATAATTATATAATAAGTTTTTTATAGCGCTAGTATAAAAAAAACGAAGCTAATATATAAACTAAAGCTAATTATTAAAATAAAAGCTTAGTAGTTAATTTAATGTTTTATTTATAAATATTAAACCTTTAATAATTAAAAGTGTATTATTTGATTTAATAAAACCTTTATTATTATTAATTATTAATAAAAAAAGTATAAAGTTTAAAAAATTTTTAAAGAACAATTTTTAAAGTTTATAATCTATAAACGCTAAAAAAGATTTTTTAAATTTATGTTTTAAAGCTGCTTTTTATATAATACTAAAAGCTTTTATTATATTTAAGAACTAAAAACTGCTATAGCTTATAAAATAATTAACAAATAATTAGTTAAACTAAATAAAAAACTTAAGCTAATTATAAAAATAAAATAAAAGTTAATAGCTTTAATATAAAAGCTAAGTTTATAAAACAAACTAAAACTTAAGCTAACTTAAAAATTTATTAAAAAAACTAAAAAGCTTATATAAAAACTAAGCAATAAAATAAATTAGTAGCAATATTAATAAAAGGTTTTAATACTTAAATTAATCCTATTTATTAAAAGCTTTAGCTTAAATACTTTAGTTTAAAAAAACAAAGCTTTTTTATATGCTTATTATGTTTAAAAAGTAGTTTATAGTTTATATAAAGTATAGCGCTTTTTTTAGCTAAATAATTCGCTAAACTTTAATATAATTAAGCTAGCGTAGCTTTATTTAAAAAGGATTATTACTAAAAAAAGTCTTTTATAATTAAAAGGTATAAGTAAAAAGGTCTAGCTTATAGCTTAAAAAAATATGCTTTAAAAAATAATCCAGGCTTAGATAAAGCGTATTGTACACTATGTACACAAAGTAATTCGATTAAAAGGAAGAAATAAATATAAAAAAAGTAGAAAGCCAGAAACAGATAAGGAGGTTAGTCAGGGGTCAGGGGAGGGGTCAGGGGTCAGGGGTCAAGGGGGTCGAAGAAGGCGGTGAGCCACGGGTTTTGGTACGGACATCTGTACTCTTAATCAGGTTGGAGCTAGTTCCCTCATTGGACGTTGCACATCAAGCAGTTGCACCGAATCCAGACACAATGCCGACAACTAGAGCAGCCGAAAAGACTGCTGCCGCTAAAGGCGGCGACGAGAAAGGCCAAAGCAAAGGTGCTGGCTCGAAACATGAAATTCAAGAGAAGACCGCACCAGACTCAAAGCGTCCAAAGAAGGATGACGATAAAACCCAGAGGACCATTGAAGATACCATGCCGAGGTTTGTTAGCCTCTATTCTAATAAAGGTATTTATATATGCTTACACGTCAAGTCCTACTGAGGCATATGGCAACGGACACGCAACCTCAAAATCAAAGGAGGAGCCAAAGCCCAAAGACGAAGAGAATGACGCTCAGGGTCATGACCAAAAGACTGGTACTGCCGATGAACCTGGTGCACGTGAGGGAGAAGTTCCATCTAGCATTCTTGAAAAAGGAATCATATACTTCTTCTTCCGCGGTCGCGTGGGGATTGACGATCCCAGCGACGTAAACGACATCCAACGAAGCTACATGATCCTTCGTCCTCTCGATAAAGATGCTAAACTTGGCGAGGGTACTATCAAGGATGCTGGCAATGCTCGACTCATCGCGGTGCCGAAGAAGGTATTTCCGCGAAGTGGCAGAGACCGATGGCTTGCCTTCGTAGAGAAGTCTGACGCCTCCTTGAAAACAATCAAAGACGAGTTCCTCTCCTCTTCCGATTACGAGACGAAGACAATGGGTACTCGACATACCCCTGCCGCCACTCCGGCCGCTGAAGGCATTTATGCTATTACCACAACAGGCAGAGAGAGTCACCTAGTCTACATGATCACCTTGCCATCCGAGCTCGGCGAAGTCCAGACCGAGTTGGGTTTACGAGAAAAAGGAAGCTTTATTCTCAGTACTAGGAACCCAAAATATGATGCCCCACGCAATGTCGCACTCCCACAGAGCGCTGATTATCCCAAAGAGTAAGTCAAAATCGCAACCCAATATATTCTAATCAAAATGCGCTAATATTATGTATCTCAGTGTTCAAGATGAGTTTCGATCGCTCCGATGGATGCCGTCACAGCCACATCACCTCGATTACGTGAATACGCAGTTTCTGCTAGTTGGCGAATCAAGCGGCATCGCAAATGCTACAGAACCTCAGAAAGAGGACGAAGGAAAAGAGAATCCAGAAGAAGAACTGGAGAAATTGGAAGATGAGGATACACACAGAATGGAAACACTGAAAGACGATGATTCTGGGGCCATCTTCGCCGACTTGGGCGCCCTTGCAACGGACTACCCAAAATTAGAAACAACATTTTAATAAATAGTTGGAACGATGTAAATGATCCTAGTTTTGGACACGCTGGACTCTTCAGGTCGGCGATGTAATTGTATGTATTATGCTAGAGCATGAGCTCTTAATTAAATGATCAACTACCTTTGAAACAACCTCACATGACATAAACCATCCGCACCCGCTCTACCCATTTCAAGCGACAGGTTGAACGCTGATTCATCCAATGTAATCCAGTCTAAGGCTCAATTTCACAACATTGTTGTTCGTGTAATTTCAGGTGAAGAGCGATGAAGTCACAAGTCGACTTTACTTCTTTACCAAGGTCACCTCTGGCCATTGGTTAAGCCCCTTACCATCTAACAACTCGCCCCCCTTTCCCTTTAGAAATCGATCGAATAGAGCACCCAAGAACGCCCTCTCGATAGCAAGTATCCTAGCCCCTTTAATACTGCCCAGTCCCTGTGCATAGTCACCAAGAGCCCCGCTTGGCAGCAGGTCTCGGAATACGGGGAGGTCAGTGTAGCCGCCATGAAGTGTTCCATTAACACTGTACTCGCGCTTGAACCCTCGAAGATTCTTCCAAGCTTCAGCCCAAGTGTCGTCATTTTCGTCGGTGTGATTTTGCGCGCCATCGTGATTGCCGAAGAACACGAATGGCGAATCCGTGCCCTTCTGAACAACGTCGCCGTAGACCGAGCCGTCGAGGTTAGCGCCGACATAGAAGCGCGGATCGTCTTTCAATAGCTGAAGCGATGTTGCGCCTCCGAAAGAGTGGCCGAAAACGCCCACCTTGCTCGTCGTAAACTTCGTCTTAGGATAGTTATAGGAACTCGTCTTTGCCGATCTCGAGGTCTCCAGGCCGGGAATACGAGACGTGACCGAGGAGTTTGATAGCGAGTCTAGGACGAATCTCATGTCCTTTACTCGAACGTCAAGGTACTGTTCGAGTGTTGCATTGGCCTCGTTGGGAGAATCGTCTGAGGATACCGACCGCCCGTCAGGGTATTCAACAATGAAGCTCTCGTACGGGTGATCGACAGTGACCACGTTCCAGCCGTAACTGGCAAGCTCTTCCGCTATGTCAGAATGGAAAAGGCGAGGATTACCAAGGCCAGGGCTGAAGAGCACCAAAGGCAAGTCAGGCCGAGAGAGGGGACTGCCTGCACAGGCACGAGTGGTGAAAGCTTCCGCAATTCCAGTAGCGTTGACCAAAGCATCAATCGTAGCTGCGGTCACAGGGGGAAACTGCGGTGCAAGCGTGCAGTTTTTCAAGTGTTTCGACGTGGGATAGAATAGAGAGATAACAAGATCCCGCGGCTGAGGAGTTGGTGCGAACGGATCTTGTCTGGACGAATCTACCAGCTCAAGGACAGTGGTGCCGACTTTGTGCGGGCCAGTGAGCTCAGGAACAAGAAGGTTTGCTCCAGCCCCCAGGCCAAGGCCGAGAGAAATCAAGACTGATTGAAGCATGTTGAGATACGGCGCCGGGAAGATTTGACTTGTTGTTATCAGTTCTTGACTGAGTATGTAAAGCAGTTGATTAATTAACATTCTTTGTATAAGACGATCAACAGTCCCTTTTATAAATGAGTATTTGCTTGAGGCTGTTCGTCTCACTGCCCCAGGACTGGACAACCTGTAACGGCACCGACTGTACGAGAGAGCTCAACGCGTGTACTGAGGCTCAGAATACCGGAGCTCCAACACTTGGATCTTGACTAACGGCGCGGCTGGATGCACTTCTTCGAGCACGACAGTGACTGCTAAGCCTGCGCAGCGACCGGATTTCGTCATTTCTCATTCAGCTCAACTCCGCCACCGCCATTAACCCACCAGCCTTCCGGTTGACGGCGGATCTTGGCACCGGATTAGGTATTGAATGTTATCAGATTGCTACATACTGCATGTTCCTCTCTCCTGGGATGCCGAGTCCGGCTACTACGGCTAGTTCAACTAGCCCAGGCAGCAACTTAAAATCTGAAACCGTTGTTTTCTCCAACAGCGTGACTAAAGATTTCATGATTTAGTGCTCTAAAGGCCCGACAATGTCTCAGCTGTAATGCAGTGTTTCTCTTATTGATCTTAGTCACCTTTGCATTGAGGTAGCATACGCGTCCAATATCTAGATGTGGTTTGGATTTGACATTAGCTAAATGCCCGACATCATTTGGGACGACTTCACAATATCAGCCCCAGGGCCTCGGATGGCTGCCTAACACGTGGGTAACAACTAATTCTACGAGTAGTCGGCTCTCTCGTTAAACTCTGGCCCCTGAATGACGCTAATCTTTGAACCTCCCAGAGTTGGATACTACTCAATTGGGATGCCAAGACGCTTAACCACGAATCACATCATGACAACGGCTTCTCGCAGAGCGAACTTAACCATTTGGAATCAGTAACAAGAGTCGCAGTAGCAAACAAGCCACGGAGACTTACGGTAGCCTTTGAATGTTGAGTAAACATGACTTGGAAGCGGTCAGATGAAGATGTCGATGGCATCCGATTCCAAATATAATCTAATTTTATGGAATGAGCACGTACTCTTAACGGCGCACATTGTTATTGTCAGGCTTATATCAAACATTGATTCCCTTAGTTCCGTTCTCTACCGCCTAGTCGACAGTACCAAGACCATTCCTGTTCAGGTTACCGATAAAGAATATGCCTTCGGTTCGAGAGTGCCGTCATCGGAGTGTAAGAAGTAGGTCGTCAAGTAGTCGTCCTAGATCACAAGTGGGCAGCGGGAACGTGTTGGGCAGTGAAGTATTATAGAACGTTAGCATGACGGAACCTTGGTCCCGACCAATCGCGATTCCCTCTGCGCAAACCAGTAGGATAGCATGTGTGATTCCCATTGAAGAGTGAAGCTACAGACTCTGTCCTCTAGATTCCTATAGAGACTACATATTGCACCAGATCGAGGAAATCAGAACGATTGAAAAAGACCTGGGGTCTCCACTTGCCGTCTTTACTTAATTATCACCCCTCAATTCATAGTACACTGGTGTCACGAATCCTGTGCTTGTAGTGTGTAGAGACACTTGTTGTTGGGCAAAAGACTGCAGAACAACTTCGTGAACGCTACCCTACTATATACAGGAGTGTCTTTGTCTATGCAGCTAATGCCTTATCCATCTACCCATCCTTCTTGTCCATAAGCTTGTATGCCCTGTAATAATTGGTGCTCTTGAGAACACATTCTCGGACGATTAGGTTAACTCTGCGAACTCTAACTACAGCGAGCCATGCACCTACGGATAAACTAGAGCCGCCTTAACTTGATGAGCGTAATGATCTGACTGAGCTTGGAAGCAAATAGCTTTTATTCAGGTTATGGCTCCCTGTAGATAGCTTCAAAACGGTCACATGTTTCGGCTACCAATAGAAATCTGATACCAAACAAGCCACTCGTCCGCTAAGAGATGCTGCTTAAAACTGTACATGTTTTAGGCGTTATAAACATTCTGTAAATAAAAAGTGATAAAATAAACATACTTGGTCAATCCTATCTACTCGTTAGCCATAACTCTAGTAGGGCCTAGATGATCCATTTTGTTAATGATTTCTGGAAAAAGATTGCAAAACCCAACGCGGGACTCGAACCCGCAATCTTAAGATTAGAAGTCTTACGCGTTAGCCATTACGCCAGTCGGGCTTGCGTTCCGGATGTAACCATTGGTTCGCTTTAGATGTTAAGATTGTTCTTGTTCAGCTAGAAGACGTGCTGCGGCAGGAAGTCTACTGAGGGCTTGAGTCAGGTATAGCGCAGTTATCAGAAACAAGCGTTCATTCCGAGCGGTATAATAGAAGGGGAGTCTGAAAGGAATTGGGAATAAGCAGTGTGAGTGGACAGCACATGTCTGGTCTCTTGAGAGATGAGAGAAGAACACGGCAATAACTGTTGCTTAGGAATTGTCAATACTTTTAACAATGCAACTAGAGAGATAAACAGAGACTACCTAATCGTTGCTGCATAACGAGGCATTAATACCTAGCTGTAGCTATGCATACCTTTTCTTTGTTCCATGCAAATGATGTCATAAAAAGATGAAGAAATGTGGGATTAATAGTTAATCTAGGTCATGGTGTCACCTCCGCGAAGAACTCCAGTTCAAGACTCAGGGGACATGGAAGAATCTATTTTCTGATCCCTTAATCCCAACTCAGGGGCTTTGTATCTAATAATTCCCATTTATTGCAAAAAGAATATATCGGAGCTTGGATAAAGAATGACGTGGAATAGCATCCGGCAGCGCGAAAGTCGGTGATTCAAACGGTTTACCAGCTGGCTCTGGTATCTCTCTGGTATTTAGCGAATCGAAGGCAGGCGACGAACATTACATGATGAGTTGGCTATCATGTAGATAAGTGTAGATGAGGGAAAGCAATCGTCAATCTGGCGAATACATTGTTATTGTTCATACTCTAGATGCTCTAGTAACTTTGAAACTGAGGGGGAGCTAGCAAGAGGACTAGACATTGCACAGCGAAGACAGTCTATCGCTGAAAACTACAAGTCGTGCTTGATAATTGTTATAAATGTCTAGTGTCTAGTTGTATAGATCTAAAAATTGTTTACATTGTGTCAAGATATTTAATTTACTTCCAGTCAAGTTGATGTTGTGACAGATATTGATTCAGCAAGTCTAGAATTCATTTGATACAGTAATGAAGAAGGAGGCGATATAGTCGTGTTGAAAAAATGTATCTGCTTATTACATAACCAACTCCCATAGATAGTAGTTATTTCATACAAGGCCAATAGCCTTGACGCCTGGGCATGTACGTTTGACCTTGATTGATACAGTAAATGATGGAGAGATGAAGCAAACTACATCGATAGGCAAAGAGATAAAAGCACGCACGTTGGTCAAAACGGAATTCTCTTTCGACATATTAGATATGGCTGGTACGCAGAGGTCAAGGAGGTTATGATGATATTCGGGGATATAATTATTGTCTTATTAGTCTATGTCTATAATCATGGATATACTTCTTCTAACGGTGAAGGCCAAGCCATTCCCGTCAGATGCCTGAGCCCTAACGCCTTTTCGGATGCTAATGTATCATGAGGTAATAAGGACAATCACATAAGCAACCAGAACAATGCTAGTGCCGCTACGGGATACCTTATGTAAGCTCCTGAACCGTCAAGTATTGTTATACCTCCGTTGACCGGAACACCGCAGCATGGTCGGTTATAAGTAACATTGTTCATCCGGGCAGCGACTTCGAAAACCGAGCCGGGGAAGCCTCCGTAGTTGTAATAGTCGACATTGAGAAAGTTCGGTGCGCGGTCCCATTGCGCGAGACAGTTATCAGCTGCAAGCCCAAGACTTCCAGCTCCAGTGGCGTTATTCGTGACATTGAGCTCGGTTCGAGCCGGGACAAGCAAATCCGTGCCCAGGGCGGACAGTTGAATATTGAGGTTGTGGTTAATGAGGCTGAGTCGGTTTTTGGCATCGGGCACAGCTAGATTAGGTGGTCTTTGCACGTCGCAGGGGAAGCTGTTGTCCACTGGATCGAAAGGCGTTTCCCACACCTGCGAAAATTCGTCGAGAAGCCATGGATATTCCGTCTGATTGGCCATATAGTCCATGAACATAACGACTCTTTGACCACCCAAGATCATTTCGGTTAGAGTGGGCCAACTAGTAAGGTTCATCGGGACGTATGGAGGTGTATAAACATATTTAGTAATCCCGGATTGCTCGATGTATGGAACGTAAAGTGAGGGAACCGAGCTGATACCAATTAGATGATACTGCCTGCACCTATGGCATAAAAACATTTGACTTACTAGTTTCCATTGCCCAGTAAAATAGTGACCACATCAAAGGGATGTTGGGCTACCCAGTTCCTGACGTCTGTCAGCCAGTCGGTTATTGGACCGGCATCTAGAATATCACAACTTGTGTGACAAAAGTGCGGCTGCGTCGCATTGCTGGGCCATTGGATTTGAGCCTGCAGAAAGCGTATACCGTCGTCCAACTGCTGCGTAACATCGTACTGTTGATTCGCAGCAATGTTATTCGGCGTGATGAATGGAGAGTTGTGACAAGCCACCTCGGTGATATTGCTGTATTTTCGGGTACAGAACTCTACATAGTTATTGCAAGCTTGCGTGTTGGTCGGCGCGGGTGCGGGAGTGACTGTTGTTGTGGCATTTCCGGATAGCTTTGTGGTTGTTGTTGTCTTAGCCAAGCCAGTCAAAATCGTAACCGTATTGCTGGTCGTTGTTTGGGTTGAGGTGGCATTGTCGGTAAACGTCGAGCCTGCGCCATTAGACAGAGTCGCTAGACCATCCGTTCGTTGCGTTGACTGGGTTTTGAACGACTGATAGGGACCGGTAGGCGTGGCGGCCTCGGTCAGGGTCACAGTTGAACTGGTCTTGGTTGTTCTGTCATCGCTGATAGTGTTTTGAGCGAGCGTTCCGGCAATGGCGAGCAACCACCATGCCCCTCGACGAAGAGCCATTGAATTATAAAACGGTGGTGAGATGTGACCTCTCCGAAGTCAACGCAGAAACGAATAGGTTAGGTTAGGTATTGGGCATAAACATACACACCAACACCAATACGAACGACGACAACATCAGCACAAGGAGGAAACAGGTGGAAGAGTATCTTCGATTGATGGACCCTAGCAGTAGAAAATGACTTCATACTGCTGGCCGGGCTGTCTATGCTAGTTGGGTTTATTTGGCACCGAAGGTCCCCTGATGACTCGCCGGTTATCTCTTGCCGGCGGCCTTGAATATCTCACTCAATAACCGGGTACTTGATGCTACCTGCGGTATACTTGTCGTTAGTGGGTGGCCCCTTGACGGCGATTACTTGAAAAAGGTCCCAGAATCTACCCAACCCGGAAAAGTTGTGCAAAGTCAGATTACACTTGCATTTCCATGTTGCTAGGTAATCAATAAGCTGATCGATGCAATACGGATTACAGTACATGGCCAGGGTGACACGCGTCAGCGACACTGTGGATTTTCAGCGGCTACTACCAAACTTTACGTCAAGTCGGCAACTAAAGCGCACCGCTAAGCGGTCTTTTAGTGGGCTTATCTCAGCCACTCCCATCTACCCCTGTCCGCGTATAAGTGCTAAAAACTATTCGGGGCGGTGCTGAAGGGGTTTTCTCCATCACATGTTATTCTGATCAGGGGTACTGAAATCAACTGAAATCAGGTAATGTTCGAACACCTTACCAAATGGATTAAGGCCCGGCGAGTTTGGTATAAGTAGTAGTATAAGTACGGTTAGGGAGCTCACGTTTTGTAAGTTGGTACTGCATGCGTGCACCTAAGTTAAGTAAGTTATAATGTATCCGGTAATGACGATTGTCGATGCAGCAGTAAGTACTCCATAATAGCCCAGACTACCGGTAGGTACCTCGAGGCCCACTTCAGCATCCATGTAAGGGCTTCAATGCTTCTGCCTTGAGAAAGAAAGTTTCGTCTACCTCAAGGGTACTTGTAATTAGGTTATAGTCCCTGGTCACCATGTCATCAATCTTTGCTACTTGCAGATCAGGGACTTGGCCCTCAAATGCTCCATCAACCTACCTCATCGGCAACCCACACTTGTTTCTTTTCTAAACGTCCAAGGCATGAGTAGTGACTGAGTTGCATCACATGGATAGCTGGCATAGAGCTGGATAGATTGCCCGATAATTTTCACGAAGAGCTTCGGAAATCGGATCCCAGGCTGCTTCCTTAATATTTACGGACTCAGACTGAATACTCTTCGGTTCTTTGCTCAGTATGGCATTGAGTTCTTCGCCTTCACTACGCAGACGTCAAGATGTACCCAACCAAGATGTACCCAACGACACAGAAGCCGAAAAAGAGCGTGGCAGCTCCGAGGACGCCGAGAGCAAAGCTATACTGAAGAGAGGGACCACAACACGACGCAATGCCATCTTCATATTAATCTTTCTCTACCTCGTCGCTATAGTGTTCCTAATCCTGGTAAGGGTCAACGACAGCTCATCGGGCGGCTTATGGGTTGCTTATTGATTTAACCGCAAATACAGGTCGAGATCGGGAACACGCGGAAAAATGGAGTCTTAGGAAGCATATACTTCTTCAAACTGGACCTAACCAATATACTTGTCCAGTCGGCCCCGACGTCGTTGTCACTGCAGAACTCAATCGCCCGGACTCTGGGACTGCATGATTTCTACCAAGTAGGCCTGTGGAATTTCTGCGAGGGATATCAGATGGAGTAGGTGACGGATCGTACCATGGCTAAGAGAAAGAGATAGGCTGACATGACGAAAGCGGGATTACCCATTGTTCGACACCAGACGCCTCTTTTTGGTTCAATCCAGTCGCGATCCTTCTCGACGAGCTCCTGTCAGGCGCGTCCATTGCCCTGCCTTCCGAGGTCAACGACATCCTGAACATTCTGCGCATTGCATCCCACATCATGTTCGGCTTTTTCCTGGGTGCTGCCATATTGAATGCGATCCTACTCGTCAGCTCCGTGATTGTGCTTTACTCGAGATGGTGGAGCCTCCCGCTTGGGATAGTATCCGGTATCTCTGCTGTGATTGCCATCGTCGCTGCTGGTCTTGGGACCGCAATCTCGTATATATTCCAAGCTGCGCTGAATTCTCAGCCAGACCTTGGCGTGAGCGCCTCGGTTGGAACAAATATGCTAGCGTTTGAGTGGACAGCAGCTGGGCTTACCTTGTTGGCATTCATCATACACGCTGGGTTGGGCTGTTGTTGCACATCGCGCCGAGACTTGCGAACTGGGCGTAGGGGAGGAAGGAATGTGCAGGGCGAACCAAGGAAGGACAACACGCCTGAACCTTGAAAACATATATCAAATAGTTAAATCAGCCATATTTATATGTGGCCTTAGGATACTACTCTATGCGAGTAACGGCGTTACTTGCTTAGTATGGGGCTGGCGTTGATTCCCGAGGTGGTGATGCAGAATGTCTATTGGGTTAAACTGCCGGTTGGATATAGAACGGAAGAGAGGTATGGGCATAGGCGTCTGCTGGTATAGATAGGCGGATATATGTATATACTTATTATTAGGTAAGGTATCACTTAGATTAATTCACCAAGGCATAACTGTTACATGCAGTTACCATAATTGGCAATTGCTTGCAAGATAGTGTCAGTTGTGACGCACCTGTCAATGTTGCAGCCATCTGTTGGCAAATGCATTGCACGTTGAAGAGAATGAGTCACGTGATATTTCAATTTCTGGCCCTAGTGCGTCTGACTAATTTTAGGCATTTCAAAGCATAACCAATGCTCCTCTTTTACGGTTGTTCAAAGACGTCCCTCTCTCCATTCTCACACCCATCTCCGACTCTCTCTCCAACATCGCTTTCTTCTCGACACTCTGCCTGTTGCACCGCCGCATCGTAGCATCGACACATCGAAGGCATCGACGGCATCTACGGCATCTACGGCATCTACGGCATCTACGACAGGTTAACTACTACTACTTTCTCCAGGTAGTGCGCGCGTGTTCCCCCACGATACTGCGCTGTCATCATCGACTGGTTGGACCAGCCTCAGCGGCTAGCCTGCGCATCCTGGTCGCATCCTCGCATCTCCGCATCTTCGCGCAACCATCGCCTCCAGGACCAGCGTACGATCATTGTTTTGGCCGATTCATCGCGATTGTGCTTGAGCATTGTGATAGTATCCATAGGGTACGGTGGGCGGTCTCGGACTAAGTAGAAGACGAGATTCTTACGGCTCTCGGTTCTGTGCGTGTCGTCGTCGTGGCTTGGTATTGGAGGGATTTTGCCTTTTTTTCTCCTCGTTTTTATCGAGCTGACCTGGTGGCATCAACCACCTGTGGCTTTGTACATTCCTTCTTTCTCTTCTATTCAGAGCGTGCGCTCTCATTGTTCGTGAAGTACAATCAGAAATTGATACCCATCCCCTCGTGTTGTCAGCTCGCTCATAAAAGAAACAAATACCGCGCAAAACTTCGCGTTACATTTACACATCCACAATCCACTCCGCGAATACATTCAAAACTAACTAGCTTGCGAACGACTTAATCCGTACAAGTGCCAACATTCCCTGATCGCCTAATCTAACCATCTAGCCATCTCATCATAAGCTGTCGAGACCTCCCGGGTCTTCTCCGCTACTCACACGCCAACAGTAGGATAAAGTCGCAATATTGTTGCGATAATTCACCATGACTTCCTCCGTGTTCTTCAAGTTCAAGTCGCAGAAGGAACCGACAAGAGTCGAGTTTGATGGTACCGGCATCTCAGTATTTGAACTGAAGCGTGACATTATCATTAAGAGTGGTCTGGGTGATGGTACAGATTTTGATCTTGCTATCTATACCGATGACGGTAGTGAAGGTAAGACTATGCTAGTAGTACTTAAAATTTCAGCCTTTTAACAACCTCTTAGAATACGATGATGACACGACCATTATCCCACGATCCACGACAGTTGTGGCACGCCGTCTCCCCCCTCAGAAGCCTGGCGCCGGTCGCGCGGCTCGCTATGTGTCAGGGAAAATGCCGTCAAGCGCGAAAAACTCCAGTCGGAAAGAAGCCACAGCTAAAGTCACAAAACCGGCGACGACAGGCCTGGTGCAGATGAGTTCAGCGCTTACTGAGGAGGAGAAAATGATGGCTATGTTCCAGGCTGAATCCGACCAATGGACAGCACAACAGGAAGAGATGTCCCAGTAAGTGAGCAATGGGACTAGTTGTATTTGAGTACTAACCATGGCTACAGTAAAACCGCTGTATACAAACCCGGTAGCAAGAAACCGGCCAATGTTCCCGATCACGAACCCCCAAATGGCTACATCTGTTACCGATGCGGACAAAAAGGCCACTGGATTCAGCTGTGCCCAACAAATGACAACCCCGAATTTGATAATCGCCCTCGAGTCAAGCGTACCACGGGTATCCCCCGTTCATTTCTCAAGACAGTGGACAAGTCAGCGCTGCAGCAAACTGGCGCCGATGGCGAGGAAGTGAAGCCTCCTTCTGGTCTCATGGTTAACGCAGATGGTGAATTTGTGATTGCAGAACCTGACAAAGCAAGCTGGGAGCAGTTCCAAGCCAAAACTAAGTCATCGGCGGCGGCACAGAAAGCAGCCTTTGCCGAGGACAAGGAGCTCGAAGAGAAGGGATTACTGTGCTCCATCGACAACAGGATGTTCATAGACCCAATGAAGACACCGTGCTGTGAGAAGACGTATTGCAATGACTGCATCACTAATGCCCTTATCGAGAGCGATTTCGTCTGCCCTGGATGTCAGACTGATGGAGTGCTCATTGATGATCTGAAGTCTGACGACGCAGTGGCCACAAAAATTGAAGCGTTCCTTAAAGAAAGAGAAACTGCTAAAGTGAAAGAACAATCTCCTAGTCCGCCGGTAGAGAAACCTCAATCACAGTCACCTCCTGAGAAGAAAGAAACATTGCCATCAAATCCTGTCAAGACCGAATCACCCGATGCTCCAGAGAAAGCAAAGTCACCTACACCAACAACTGCCGAAGTGAAACCTCAGTCACCCAAAGCATCCAAGTCTTCCGTCACACATAGTTCCTCTACTGAATCTCATGATATACCTAATACCACGGAACCTACCACAAAGAAGCGGCCAGCAGATGAGCTGATGGAGAACCCCAAGATTCCCAAGGCCCCTAAAGCTATGCAACGTGCTCAGGAAGCCAAAGAAATGCAGAATATGATGCCTGGGATGAACGGAATGGGCGTAATGCCTAACATGATGCCATTTCCAATGAATATGAATGGATTTGGTCAGCCTAATATGAATATGGGTATGATGGGCATGAATCCAATGATGAACCCTATGATGGGCATGAATGGCGCATTCAACCCGGCCATGATGAACGGCATGTTTAATGGGAACTTTGGTATGAACAATGGTGGAATGGGCAACATGGGATTCATGGGTAATATGAATGGTGGTACGAACGGCTTCAACAATAACAACAACCAACAACAGCCAAGAACCAATTTTACGACTCCAAACAATGACGATGAGGCCTATTTCCGGAAACCGGTCAACCCTGGACGACACCAAAACCGGCAGCGTAGAGTTCGGCCCAGTGACTATAGAGAGCTATGACTGGCTACTTTCACGCTACCGTAATCACTTATTCTGGACAACCCAACACTTTGACACCCACTTCATTGTATAATATTCATCATCAATGTGCACCATTCGGCGTTTAGCGGTTGAGGAGGGGGAGGCAACCCCTACTTAGGCAAGAGAAAGGATGAAGGAAGGCGTTCGGCGTTCAAGGGAGGAGACCCGACCATAAATCTGCTTTATGGGTTCCAAGTCAGGAGGAGGCCCTACCTTTGTTTGCGACAAAATCCGTTTGTTATATTAAATGATACCAGACAGTCCCGGTACATGGACAAAGAAACCCAGCATAGAACTGGAGAGGATCGTGTGGTTCTGTAGCGTTCTCTATAGCAACATGACTATGAATGACGCAAGACTTATGACTTCGTGAACAATGATATCTTCCTGTGACATGACTCTGCATTTAGTGTCAGTTACACAATAAACCATTTCCGCTTTACGTATCTAGTGTACTTTATTGCCCTCAACGTGAATTATCTTCTGGTAGCAAAGCGGCTTCCGTTCGACTCCGCATACAAAAGACAACCCCTGGTTCAGTGCTTTGATTCGACACCTGCCTAACTAGGTACTTTTCACATGATCACATACTGTATTAAGAAGCAGCGTGTAGTACTTTTTTCATATCGTAAATAGATTCAAGCGTCCTCTATGAACTAATCTAGGCTAAGTAAAGCAAACGACAATTAGCATTCCGAAACGAATTCGGGAGCTATAGTTTTTTTCTTTGGTTTTCATTTATATATGTCGTTTGACTTCCCCATTCCCTTCTTGACAACAAGGTGGCTTGCGGAAAGCAAAGCTGCCGAGTAGAGTATGTGGCTGGCCCGGACTTAAAAATCCGGTGTCCACTTTGAACATGATTGGAAAAACATCCCCAGGAGCCGCGTCGGCTCGCTATATGGTGTTTTTTCTTGTCGCCGGAGCAGGTTCGTGTTGGCTCGGCTTGGATAAAAAATATAAAGTATATACAATGAATAATTTGTCCAAGCCAAGATGCTCGAGACAGCAGTTTGTGAGAAACATACGAAACGAGCGCACGATGCGGGACTAAACCCGCGCTCCCTTCCAGCACACTATTGTGTGCGAGGCAAAGCAAGGTAAAGTCGTTTTAGAACATTACCGAACCGCTACGTTGGAACGGGGGGCGGGGTTTCAAGTCCCATCGTGGGGGTCGCAGCATCGACCCAGGTGGGCTGAACGCGCAGATTGTGGTGCGACAGGTCATATTTGTCTGTTTTGGCAGGTCGGACTGCGAAGACTGCAAGACCGGCTTGAGCCTTCGCAGGATCCGATCACTGGACCTTGTCGACGCCAAACCGCGCGGATCGCAATGGAACAACAGGACGGCAGGGGAATAAAATACCCCTTTCGTAAAATGAGCGAACGGCCAGGAAGTCAATTGCTATCGTCGGCCTTCCGGTTGCTGATGGGAACAATAAGGGCAAGGGTATGCAGGAGATACCCCTTCCTCTTCCCCAAGATTAAGGCAAAATCATTAAAATTCTTCCTCGATTTCTTTTCTCTCTCTTCATCTCCTACTAGTGAGGGTTCATCACGAGCGGACGACAATACCATTGCGGCGCGAGGAGCGCGATACGTATTGTTCCTCGTCACCGGAGCTCTCACATGAGCTGTCATCTTCACTGTAACCGCAGCGGGAACCACCGCAGTCGATCTTGACACGATCACCCTTGCGCGTGATGCCATAGCGTTCGCAGGTGCAGCTGCTGTAATCTGAAGCTGGAGTGCTGTAGCCTGAGAGCGAAGAAGACGGTGATGAGCTGTCTGAGCGGTAAGAGAGGCTCGAGCCCGACGAAGACACGGGAGACGTGCTGAAGTCGGTGATGTAGTCATCTTCATCGAGGTCGGCGCTTCCAAAGCGGGCTGTCAGCTCCTCGATCTGGTCATCACCATAGTAGTCGGCATCCAGGATGTTGCGTGTTGCGTGGGGCGACATGGGCTTGGGTGCTACGATTTGCGAGACAGACAGGGGGCGGCCCTTGGGAATGTCAACAGAAAGGGAGCCGCGCTTGGACGACCTGTGCTTCTCGTGGGATGAAGATGAAGAGTGGTGGCGCGAAGAGCTCTTGCTGGAGCTGTGGGAAGACTTGGATGATGATTTGCTCGACTTGTCCTTGGGAACGTCGAGGATGTTGAGTGCCCGGCCAGTGGTAGGCTCGACAGTTGAAGCTTCACTGGGGTTGTGTGAAACGTGGTAGCCGTCGATGATGTAGTAGTACCAGTAGCGTTGGCCGGGTGTGAGGTTGCCCTGAAATCGGAAAGTGCCCTTCCATGATCCGGACTTCGAGGAAGACTTGTCCTTGGAAAGGGGGATTTGACCGACGTAGTTATCCCAAGAACCGAGCAGGTGGACGGACTTAACGCCGGAAGAAACGCGAAGCGAGAAAGACAGCTGGATGGTCGCCATTTTATTAATGTTGTTATCGCAAAAGTTGTCGTTTCTTTTAATAAATTATTCAAGGGACTCGTTTTGAGCAAGGAAAGCTAGTTTCTAGATTCTATTAGGGTATTCGGAGGGCGATTAGGGAGTTAGTTGACCGGCAACTGGGTATTCTGAGTATGATTTTTTGGTATAGTGGAAAAAATTAAGTTGAATATTATGATGCAAGATCGAGCACAGCTCTACCAAGCGCAAAGAGAAAACAGAAAAAAGGGGAAAGAGAGAAAACAAGAAACTAGCTTTGTGTAATTGAATGCTTGCCGAGGAAAGAAAGAGAGGAATTGGAACAGAAGGGGGGGAAGTAGGCTCTATTATATGGTTGGGGGCCCAAGGCCGCGGGCCAGAGGCCGAGTAGTAACAAACCATACCACCACAAGGCGGTGCAACCCTCAAGCCATGGCTGGATGGATGCTAACGGCCGAGCTAGGAAGTTCGGGTCACGGTAGGATGGATCTGGCCTCTCTTTGGTCCGTATACTGACTAACTACTGCTGTGCTCTCAGCCAAGATATCACGGTACCACCCCAAATATTTTCTGGGAATACAGAAACCCGCAAGTAGGCAGAACATTCGGTAAAGTGCAGATGAAGTCAGCAGTAGTCTGCTGCAAGCACTACAAGCCGGGCGGTTAAGCAACGTGAGGTGAGGGGGTGGAACCTTGGATGTGGGAGTAAACAGCAGCAATACTAGCAGGGATGTTGGAAATAGCAGCAATGGGAAGAGCAAAGAGGTACTACGTAAGGGAGTTCTTGGGGTTCTAGGCAGACTGGCGAGACTTGGTTGACTGGCATGAGAGAGACAGGCTAGCCGAGAAGTCGTGATTGGGCGTCTAGACGCGCGAAGTGATTGGCCATAGACGATCTGCATAGGACCAATACCATCAGCAGCTTATCACCACCCATCACACAGCGACGGCATTGTGCCCGCCAATGATAGCTGTCAACATCGATGCTCGGGTCCGTGGCTGCAGGATAAGCAATCCAACGCTCCGAAAGTCAAGTGGAAAATTTCCCAAGGTTACTTCCATTGACGAACGGGATTCACCATGTGGGTTTTAGCTGGACGACCAAATGCAGCATTCGGACAGGGGTATTGCCTTCCGATGTGAGTATTTCCCTGCCAGCTCGTGATGTGCAATGGCCGCTTTGATGCAATCGGAATCATGCAGGTCACGATGACGACTTTATTGTTACGCAAGAGGTTTATCCACTTGGAAAACCTGATGTGTAGAAGAGCAATATTCTTCAGCCGAACGTTTTCTCGTGGAAGATGTGAGTGGATCAGCTGCATCTCACCTAGTTTTCGCAACAGGGGAACACCGTCGCTGTGTGATGCTGTTCAACCACAGAATCTTGTCATTATCTCTCATGTTTTCCCATATGGGCAGCATCAATTTGCGAGCTTTTTCCTTCAGACAATTCACTTGGAATATAGTGCTCTCATTCGCTCCCCTTCATGTTTAGCCTTAACAAATCCTAATCAAGGCTTCGTGAGGGGAGGTATCGGCGAGATTTCGCCGGGTCGCATGTCTAGCTCTCGGTGGCCCGGCTCCGGGCGAGCAAAGACGGATGCCTCACCTGAATAAAGTCGACAAGGTCGGTGAGAGAGAGGTGTGGGATACCTGGTTGAGATGATGCATTCTGCAGGACATCATCTATCTAGCTTCGGCGGGTATGCGGAAGAAATCACAGACAAAAACAAGACTCCCGAGACCCCTCCCTCTGTCAAAGATCCGAGCTACGCTGGAGAGGGGGGTTGGTAGGTGCTGCAATGGGCCATCTCTATCCCCTCAATGGTCAATGATTGTTTAAGTGGGAAACCCGAAGCTAACTCACAAAGGCTCCGAGAGGGGGGGGAAATGACCGGCCGAACAATCGCCTAGACTTGGCAGTACATTTCAGCGCTCTGATTGGGCAATCTGCCCTGGTGAGTCACATGATAATGGCAGGCAACAGTGGCCTCTATACAGTAAAGCACTGTATAAGGACTGTATATAGCGTCCCTCTCTGCATTGGCTTCCTGCAGTTAAGGTGACATTCAGTATTATTTATCGTCTGATTCTTCCACGAAAGACCGCTAGCCTGCAGCGAGCTGGAGCTGAGGAGTGCTGATCCGATCTTCGATCTAGCAAGGCTAAACCTAGGTCGTCAATTGTCGGCATCTTTGACCGCCTGAGTCCAAGAGCGGTGCAAGTCCTGCCGCAGTTGACTGACTGTGTCTTCTTTTGCATACAACCTCGACAACTACTACGTACCATATCTTCTATACTCTTGAGCCCACATCTCGGCGGATCGTGTGGATCTGCTTGCTCTCTACACCCTCTTTTTGCGGCTGCTGCGTCTATCCCTTTCTCTACTTTCCGGATTCGGTATGTTTCCGCGTAGTCCCCCTGGTCATATCACACATGGTTTCCTGGTCCCATGAGCTCTTTCTCTAATCTGGATGCCGCCGAGCGCTTAATTTTCAACACTAACGCACTATCGCTCGGTTGTACTAGAGATAAGCCGACTATCATGGCTTCAATAGACGCGTCTGTGAACGAGGGGCTTATCAAGTCTGTGACCGAGTATGTAGAGTTGTATATGGCAAACTACGATGGTTCTCATGATTTCAACCACATCCAGCGTGTTCTCGGCCTCGCTAAACACATTCATACCCATACCCCTAATGCATTCGAGAGGGATCCGCTAGTAGTCATTCTTTCGGCCCTTCTTCATGATGTAGGCGACAAGAAATATCTGAAGCCAGGAGAGGATGCCTCGTCGCTGGTGAACGATCTTCTTGTCTCATATGGTGCCACCGAGGAATTAGCAAAGAAGGTTCAGGCTGTCTGTCTCGGCGTGAGCTACTCGAGCGAGATCAAGGATCCCATTCGAGTACAGAAGCTCATCGAGCTGTATCCAGAGCTCGCCATTGTGCAGGATGCTGATCGTCTTGACGCCATTGGTAGCATCGGGATCGGCAGAGTCTTTACCTTCACCGGAGCGAGGACTAAGGCCTCCATGGCCGAATCCATCCAGCATTTTCATGACAAACTATTAAGACTACAGGGCATGATGAAAACGGAAGTTGGACGACAGCTCGCAGAGGAAAGAACAGTGAGAATGAAAGAGTTTCTCAAGTGGTGGGGGGAAGAAGCAGCGTTTTCTGGATCAGATGCGGTACCTGCGCTAGCTTAGGTTACATTGTTACTCGTACTTCTGTTGCTAAACGCACTTGACATCCCACCCAAACAATTTCAAACATCATGAGCATTGCATAGCAAAGCAGAGCATGCAACCGCAACGATAGAAGTCGTATTACAAAGATCAGCCCTGTTTTGCCCCGGATCCGTTGGCTTCCTATCATTTATCTGTTACGAACTTTGACAAAGTGTCTTACAAGGCAACAATTATCTGCGTTGACTCTTGAAAATAAAAACTAATAGGTGGGATCTTCCTGACCGTACTTTTCGCGCGTGGTGATTCTGGTTGAGAACCGCACACCAGCAGCGCTAAATTTAGCTATCAAATCGCCGACTGCAATTTTCCATGAGGAATCCGCTGGCAAAATGCTATGAAGAGGTTGTATGACGGTGATGGAACGGAGGTTAGGCATAGTTTGACAACTGCACGAGAGCGTTTCTAAGCCGTCCGCCAACCAGGTTGGAAATAGCTGCCTGCCATGCGCGACATAGCCGTCCGTGATGATATCCTTATAGCTCGATTTACTAGGCATCTGACCACCGCTACGCTGATCGTAACCATAATCTTCAATCACCAGCGTAAGGTGAACGAGAGTTTCGGGAAGCAAAGAAATCAATGGTGTTTCCAATATGACCGGGTCACCACCAGTGCGCTTTGACTCGTAAGAATGACTGCTGAGCACCTCAATACCGACCGATAAAAGTTTGAGTGCTCGGAAATGTCGAAAAGATATCGGTCCATGTAGATTGGTTAGTGAAAAATACAGTTCCTCCAAGTGACCAGCTGTTTGATGAAGTGCCGACTCCACATCCGATGAGTCAGGATCTTCAACCCACTGCAATACTTGATGTTAGTTATTGGTCTTTTGAGGGCAGTTATAAGCCACTATATTCATGGGAAGCTCCTCAAAAATGATTACGATCATATTACCAGGACTTTCTACGGAGTCCGAGAGTAACTTACCGGCCAAAAAAACTCCCAGGTGAGCTTCTTTAATTGTGGGCAAGCGGCGAGCAGTTGGCCGACAAACTGTAGACCGACTGTTGAATATCCTAGATTAAGTGCCTTGAGTTTAGCGAGCCAACTAAAGAAACCCCTGTTCTTTTTCGACCTCACGAGGCGGTGCGAGCCCAAGGCTGTATCCACATCGTAAAAGCAGTCAATCTCATAGCCCGTGACATTTGCTAGGTTTAAGAACCTGAGGTCCGTCATACGACAGCCATTCGAAATATACGGAGGGAAATATAGCTGGAATAGCGGTCCCATTCCGGCCATTTCGTACAGACCTTCACTCGCTTGCCACTGGATTCGAAGCGTTTGCGACTCCTCTGAGAACGGTAGGAATTTTGGGGGTTCGGCAAAAAATGTCCGATCAGTATCCTCAATGAACGAAGGAGCCAATCTAGTGATATAAGCTAGAATTGATATTAATATATCCTTTAAGCGTGGTAGCATTACAACTATATATGAAGAGTCAGTAAGTAAATATCTCTTAATATTCAAGTAAACGGCAGAACAGCGCACTGCAAATAAGCTGGAACATGCGTTGCTCTTAATATTGCCTATTATGTGAGAGGCAACTTACGCATGTAGCGGATAATCTCGTGCGTCCATAATGGTTTGGCCGAAAACAGCTCCGGCGAGTCCAGATGATTCAGCTCCCGAGGGTGCATTTGAGTTGAGCCGGCTATGCCTGCAGGAAGAAGAGGACAATGGCGCTGTATGTTTGCTTCTATCTCTCCCTGTAGTCCAGAATCCATAAGCGGTACCAAGTTCGCCAGGTAACGTGGGTACCTGCGAAACTCCGGTTTATCGTAGATAGTCCGGAATAAGCAGACCATTTGCTTGGTCGACAATATGACCACATTCTTATAAAGAAGCTCCGTTGCAATTCCTCCAATACGGTGCGAAACCAAGGTGAGACTCCACAGAGCATGCTTGCAGAGCTGGTGTTCGTCGCGGAGAGGAAGCTCGGTGCCTGTAGCAATCACATACGGGACCAACTGGTCGCATATGTTGCGGATAATCTCTGTTGGTAGAGTCACGAAGACTGGCATAGTGGCAACGGCGTGGTTCCTAAATGGCCTATCCAGATTCTGTAAAGATTGCTTCAACGAGACGCAGAAGTATGCAGACTTCGTTAGGCGTGACACAGCTTCTTAAAAGGATGAAGAGGAATGCTGTGCACGCACGATCTAAGACCGATGAAGATACCTATCGGGTTTGTTTTGGGGGTGAGCAATCAGAACATTTCATCGCATATTGAATTTAAGGGATACAAGTACCGTTAATTTATTCTATGTAACCCTTCATCTGCTTTACAAGGACCCAAGGGACTAGGGTTGCATTACATATCCGAGACCCGTCGAGCCAGGACTTTAGTATTAAATAATCATAAGACCGCTTCAGCTACCCGTATATGCCCAATCAAATAGACGAGGCGATATGAGGCGAGATAGGCAAGATGAAGCAAACGAAAGCGAGGCTTTCTCACCACTTGGCTAAAAGGGAAGACTGGACCAGTATGGCCTTCTTGATGCCTTAATTAGATTATTGCAAATCGAACATTCTTCCAAGCCTTAGACTTATGACGCTTGTTACAGTCTGGTAGAATTGAGCTTCAGTGTGCGAGCAGCCCATTATGGGAAGTGATATCAAATGCGTGACTGCCGAATGAACTTTGATGCATCGTGAGAGCGTTCGTACTTCTGGAATTTGTTCTAGAGACTTCTGAGTAAGTAAGCAGCTGTCAATCGCAAAAAAAAAATGTAATCAAAGATAGATATATTGTGTTGATTTTGAATTCCTTTCTGACAGGTTTGATTATAATACCCGATGTCCTTCCTATACTACGGAACAGGTTTCAAGATCAGACCAAGCTTGCCCCTGTTGCTATAACAGACTAGTGGGGGTTGTTTGATTAAGACCAAACTAACAACAACTCTTAATATCCACGGTAACGAGACAATGATTTTTAGGTAATGTTTTCTTGCCCTCGTTTTAGGCTATAGATTCGCACATTCCCTTTGCCACACCGCAATAATTCTTAAGGCAAACTCCTTCTTGACAACAACAACGCAGAAACCTAAACACAGCGAGGAGCAAGAGAGAAAGCAATAGTTTGAGGCTTAATAACGAGTGTATTAATATATGAGCCTCTTTCTCACCGGAATAATTCAGTCCCGTAGTAACCAAAAGCTAACGAATGTACTAAGCTACTACTCTCCATCGTTCTCGTGAACATAAGAAATCCCATATTGTCAAAAGCCAAGAGCCTCAGAAACTCAAGCGATAGTATTCCATCACAGCCGCATGTGAACGTGCGAGGCACGATCTTCGATTGTTGAAGTAGGATCAAGTCACATAACCTAAAGACCGAGGATAGCGGCGAAAATTGGTCCGAGAAGGTCGCTGACGGTACTTGTAATGCTAGTCAGGATAGATTGAATAGTGGAAACTGCAGGGTCAGTAACCCCAGTGATGGCCGAGTCGGCGAATTGCTTGACAGGCGTGACAAATGGATTGATGGTAGCAAGGACTGCAAGGGCCTGGGCTCTGACAAGTATGCCCGCCACTATTGTATCAAATCAGCATCATTATGCGACATAGTTACGAAGCAGCATTTTGAGCGTAACTTACATCCGGTAACGTTATTTATGATATCATTGGTGGCAGTTTCCACGTTGTTAGTGATATTTTCCACACTTGCGACTAAGCTAGAGAGTTGGCTCAGTTCCGCTGCGCTAAGAGGCAGCACAACATTGGCAAGAGGCGTAACGGCGTTGGTTACGCTGGTAATCGTGGTGTCGATATTTGTCATTGAGCCTTGGATGGTCGGAATGTTAAGGGTTCCTTCAACTGCAGTATCTGGGAAAGAATTAGCTCAAGATTTTTCAGTTAGAAAGTAAAGGGAACAGGGGCATACTGATAATAGCCACTTGACTGGCAACGGCAGTCTGAGCTGCGTTGACAGCACTAGCCGCAGCGTCTAGAATGGCACCGCGACGGACTACTGTCGACGGAGCAGCAAAAACAGAGCTGATGGAGAGTACGGCGAGAGCGAAAGAAGTGAACTGCATTTTGGCTTGAAAAGTTTGTTCAGAGAAGGAACTAGTAGACAAGTAATTGGCTGTCTGGGGGCTTATTGGTGACTTGAGTATCGATGAGTTTGCTGGTGAGATGAATCGATGCTAAAGCGACAACCTCGTCTTTTTATATTCACGATTTCTCAACTTCCAAACTCAAAGAAGTCATATTACCCCCACGACATATTCTTAGCAGTGTGCCTCCTCGACCTTCGACCAACTCTCAAAATCAATATTGTTATGTCACAGTTATTGAGAACGATCAAGCCCCTATCCCAGGAAGCCCAGGCCAATGAATTCACAAGATACCTGATGACTGGGATACATCCTACTACAACAACATGCTCCTCGTGCTCTTGCGAGGCTGAATTGCCCGTGACCGAATAATACTAGGTGCGAACATAGTGCACGTGGCGGTTTGCCACCTTGAGTTGCCATAGACAATTCTGTTATTCCCGGGCCAGTACGGCATAAACTTTCTTATCTGCGGTACGTTGGGCTGAAAGAACAAAATAGTAAGATGCACATGCAATCTGGGGTTAAGGCAAAATTTTCCTAGGAACTGAGGAGCCTTGATGCAGTGAGGCTTAAAAACTACGTTTAACTAAGATTCTTTGACCGATTCTAATTAAGTCGTAACTAACGGTAACTGTGACGACCATGTCCTGATGAAGTAAAGCGGCAATGGACAACGAGTCGTAAGTTAAGATTTTATCAAATATCCTCAGAATTGGTTCTGTACTTTTGTTGAATGTCTCGGAAATGCCAAGCTACCAGATGTAACGAAACCCCCTGTCTGTGATCTACTGTGTTCGAAGGACGGCATCAGGGGTGATTTCCACCAATTAAGGTGGCTGCAGGTCAGAGAAATGTCGCCGCATGTACGCCGGATCCCGGCTTTCCCAGCTGTCATAATTTTACGCCGCATAAGAACTGGGCTCGACCGTTTTCTATCAAAGTAATAGTTGGCGGGATACGCGTTTAAAAACAATAAGCTTAGTTTCGTTTCGCACACACATTTGTTGTCGGCACTTGCCCAATAATAAGTATCTGTTTCTCTTAGCAGTTCGAAACGGTCGGGATAGAAGCATCGGTTTTACTCAGATGAAAGGTGAGTTTAAAGACTCGAGTGAGCTTTCATATGTACGAGTTCTATTGTTTGTTGCATTATAAACAATGTTGTTTTGACACTTCTAAGAAGACGACGTCGAGACCATGGTAAAGGGACGAGAAGTAGAGCTCGGCCAACTATTCCGCTCTCGGTTATAGAGAGTGTCGATCTTACGCACACCTACATCATGGAAAAAGAATGTTGTTCAGTGTAGTAACGTCATAACGCTGAAGGCTTTTCACGAAAAAGTCCAACCAATCAGCAACCCGATATGCCCCCAAGAGTCGTAGTTCGTATGACCTTTTCATATGACTATTTCTTTCCACAATCACATCACAGGCGCCATGACTATTCCTTCATATCAATCTCAACAAATCTTCGTGGAACAGCTCAACGTGTGGCGTAAGCCGCAAGAAAAAATAGAGATAACTCCTTGTCTCAGTTCAGGTGGTGAACAACATTTGAAAAACATCATTCCTAGATCGGACATGGCAAGTATAGAGGCTTAGATATCTAGTCCTGGAAACTTATATCCTGAGTGTCTCACAATAGACACCTAAAAAGATAACATGCCGATCGAACACAGAGAGCTGATCGAAATTCAGACAGTTTATCAAAGATCATATTTTCTAAAGATTCCGGTCGAAGCGCAAAATTACATCTGGGATATTGGCGCTTACATCGTCGTTTGGAACTCACGGTCAGCATCGTGTCTTTTGAGGGTGGTCAGGTATACAAACAATGTCAATGATTCAGCCGCATGGGGGTCTCAGCAAGTTGGGCCGCAATCTCGTAATTTTGTGACATAAATAATACCAAAAAAAGCAGTATTAAGGGCATGCTGATACTACTTTCCGTAATAGTGTCACTAAGCAAAGGAGCCAGGAGACAATGGCATTAAAGCCGGATCAAAGATGACGGTCTTTAGTCGGCGATAATAAGAATCCTGGCCACTTCAATATGGTTCGAGACCTTTAAAGAGAGCCAGGAGAATAAGCGACCATGAAGTCTTTGACATGATCCCTGTCATGCTTCCTACTGCCTCCGACGACATCTAATATAGAATAAACTAAGAGCTTAGTACATAGATAGTACTAATCAACAGCAGCAGCCGGACTCCTTTGCGCAGGAGTACTGATTCAAGACATATCCGCGGCTCAGCTACGTGTCACACAACTGAGACCTGGGATTGCATGTCATGTATATAAATATACCAGTGTGAGATTTTGTACGAGGCCTCGGCTTTCAGCTCACCCGTATTTACCTCATCTTCTGAAACATCTAAGAGAGATTAGAACGCAGGAATGCGCGAGATCGGCGCTTGGGGGCAAGGTTTTTCAAACGTATAGAGTATAGATTTCTTGCATGACTGAACAGGAGAACAGGACCTTCTTTACTTTCTTGGTACTCTTTTGTAATGCAAACATAATTTTAAGACATTGATTGGAAGCTCTTGTTATACCCATATCTCCCAACAGTATTTAGTTTTCAGAGAATAAATCTATTTAAAACCATAGTATAAGTAAGCTCTGGATGTACACTTGTAGGCAGCTATCTGCCACTGACAACGTACACCATGTTTTCCTGGTGATGACTTTATGCCATAGTCATATCACTAATGATATGATCACCTGCTATGATTCCAGAACAGAGGATATGAATAGCCAGAGACTAGTACATGATTTTTGCGCAGTAGAAGAGTTTATATGTAGCGATGCCGTCAATCGCTTCTCTCACTCCCCTCTCCCCTTAACCTTAATTGTAAGCGATTTTCATTACAAAAAAGTTTGTCGTGAAGGGAGGAACGAACGATTTTTTTGTTGGGTTTTGTAGACCCGGTACTAATAAGATTAAGAATTCAATAAGTATTTGAGAAGGCATTTGAATTATAACAAACTTTCTCTGGGGTTACGGGGACCCAACCCCCACATCCCGCTTCCGTATAGCCACATCTGGATACTATACAATATCAGATAAATACAGTTAAGTCAATGATTCGGAGATGTAGCTAAATTGATTTCCTTTCGCATTGATCGTCATTGATATTTTCAAAGATATAGTAGGGTATGTTACATGATTCGCAAAAAACTAACCTAGTTTGGTCATACGTACAGATGCTATGCTAAGACTGATGTTTAATCAAGGCGTGCACGATTTCAATACGTAAACCGGTACGCTTTTATTTATGGAGAACCTGTTGATAGAGAAGGTAGCTATGACCATCAATTAGTTGATCTCATCATATTATGAAAAGCCATATGCAGTGTACGCAGTCCAGACGAAACTCTACATGATTATGTATGGACATTGTTTAAAGTCTTTCTATTTCCTGGAGGGCTGAAAATCATAAATCTACTGGAAGGTGACGAGGTGAAACGTTTCTGCATAATTCTTAAGGACACTGTTACTCCCTTTCATTATGCTAATTATACAATAAGCAGAGTGATCGCTGAATTATGATGGTAAGGTTTAGTCAAACTCGTAGATCTCTCTCACGAGATTTTCCACCTCAGTGCTCTGCCCAACTTTGATTGCAACCCTGACAAACCATACAGACAGCCCTGTCATCCAATCATATGAGGTCTCTATTCTTTTGAGTAGGAGCATAGCCCAGGAGATGAATACAACAAGCGCAGCGGGACGAACTTCTCTCATAGCGGGGACGAGTTCATCTGAGACGATGGGTGAGCGGAGCCAGCCTTCGACAGCATTCCAGCCCGCCCAACCTGAATCGTCTTCTTTCGCATCGTACGCGTGCGATGCTGAACGGGCAAGTAAGTTTATAACACGCCGTATCATCGGAACTTCTTTTTCTGGCAAAAGTCCAACGGCCTCCAGCTTAGCCTCAAGCGTATTGAGGATCAGCCAAGTACCAGCAGGGATGCAACCTGGATTTGAAGGCATGGTGGTATTATCGTTTTCCTCGATCTGCCTAAGCCCGGATCTGACCTGCTCGGGTAGACGAAAAAGTGAGTCGGGGGGCAGAGTAGATTGTAGTTGAAGCATCAAGTCGGAGCAGCCGCGGAGAAGCACGAGATGTTCGACGATATCTTCAATTGTGAAGTTATAATTCGTCTCCTCGAATTTGATCAGGTCGCGGGTCACCTCTTGTTGTCCTAGAAGCCGACTGCATGCTATTATTGCGGTACTATTGTCTCTTGTTGGACATGCGACAGCGGCACGGTATCCTGATATCGCACCGGCGCAATAAGCGGCGGATGCCTGTAAGTGGCTGCGTCTTTCGGTGTGGGCAGTGGTTTTGCGTGCCTTGTCGATGGCGGAAACACATAAGATGCTGTACATCAGAAATGGGTGCCTGTAAGCTTCTTGTACAATAGTGTCTACCCAAAAGTTTATGCTCTCGTTGCCCCTGTTAAGGAACAATCCTGAGTGTCTTGTGTAGTGATGCATATAAAGAAGAGATTGGTAATCTAGGGGCGGCGCCTGTATCTCATCTTGAGCCTCATCCGTCGAGTCCGCTGGTGACGGCAGACATTGTCTCTTGAGGGCTAGTCGAGTCTCTTTCTGCGCTGAGCATTGCGAACCTTTCGGCCCTTCAATCTCAAAATAGCGGATTTTGTTGCCTCTGAAAAATGTTTGCAACCTGGCTTCGCGGTATTTGATGGCCTTTGAGTCGGGCTCGTTATGAATTTCGCTCCAGTGCTGGTACATGCGCTTGACAGACGTACAGGCATAACTGCAATCAGGGGTATCACACTTGAAGCCGGAAAAGACGGGCAACTCCGCAATTCGTAGCGAGTCAGACGCCGGAACACGGACGCGGTCGGGCGGGGATAAGTGTAAAGAAAACAGCTGATCTAATATGCCACGCCGCTGGGAGCGCAGAATTCGATGGTTCTGGAGATGGCTGGAGAAGGCACTCGGCTGGATAGCAAAGCGACACTCCTTACATACGACAACCCCATAGTTGGGGAGATGGATCAACAGTCCACCTAGACCCGTACCCGAATATTTGAGGGGTGACTTTATACTTCGGGTCATGCCTTGGATGGATGCCGCATGCAGAAAAGAGATGGTGAAAGCGCGACTACATCTGCTGATACATCAAGACGGGCGAATCTTGTAAGCTTCCATATTGTACATACGAAGGCTTCAAGTAAGGTTAAGATTACCTAAACAGGGGACCTCTCTATCCATCCACGTTACGTATTTCAGTTAACTAGTGGGTCTAATCTGGGCCAGAATGGCACCCCATGTTCCGCTATACTGTATCTGGATATCTCATGAATCTCTACCACTGCCTCGTGTATCTGTCATACTTCTGGCGACGAAGTTTTCAGTCAAAGTCTTGGATGATTTCTAATGAGCTTATAAAATGGCTCAGAGCAATAGGTGCAATACTAAGAAAAGAGCTGTAATGGCTTATAAAGACTCTACAGCAGAATGGCTATATATATCTGAATATACCAACCTCATCTCATTCAACATTTCTCTGAACGTACATTTACATACATGTTCACAGCGAATACAGCTACCATTCCCAACTCTCTTCAGCTCTTCACCGTCGTCGTCCCTCTATACCTCATCGATATCAGCCTCACGATGACTCCACAGCCAGTTGAAATCGTCGACGGCGTCCACCGCCACCCTCGTACAGGTATCAAAGTCGTAATATCTGGCGCTGGTGTTGGTGGTATGTTTGCAGCCCTCGAGTGCTGGCGCAAAGGCAACGATGTCGAAGTCCTAGAGCAGAAAGACGCCATGTCAACTCTTGGCGACTTTTTCTCCATTGGCCCCTCTGCCCTCTCGACGTTGCACTACTACCCCAAGATGCTTGCCGAATACAATGAGAGGGCATTCAACTCCCCCTTGTGGTGGTGTGATACAACTGGAAAAAAGCTCATCAGTGAACTGCCTGAGTGGAATCGCTCTGATGCAGCGCCGCACGCTGCTGCTAAAGACGTGCCCATTGTCGACTTTGTCGAGATCCGTACTAGGTTCATGCAGATGCTGGAAGACCAGATTAATCGTAAGTGACATCTGACATTGGCATTTTTTACTGTTCTTAGTCTTTGAAGCATAGCAGATTGCCATGTAGACCGAAAGGCTGTCTTGAGGCTTTGTGTGCCTCCGAAAGATGTTTGAAATGGTCATTGCTGACTCCGGGTCCTATAGGTTTGGGTATCCCAATCTTTTACGGCCGTAAAACTATCGGCTATGAAGAAGACGAGTCTTCTGGCAAGGCCCGCGTTTTAACAGCTAATAGCGAAGTCTTCACCGGTGATGTTGTGGTCGCCGCCGAAGGCGTCGGTACTAAGTCTCATGAGATTGTGACAGGCAGTCCGTTACCTTTCGTGCACAGCGGATACGCAATAATGAGAGGCGCATTCAGTCCCAGCTTGATTGCACCCAATTCAAAGGGTGCCGAGCTCTTGCTAAAACCCGGACAAACCCCCGAAGTTCGCACTTATTTTGGGTGAGTTGTATCCGAAATTGAACAACCCAGAAGACATGGCTAATAGGCTAAACAGCGAGGATATGCATCTGATTACCCTCTTCACCCACGAGAAGGTGGGTGTTGCGTTTACCCACAAGGAAGACGGCAGCGCTCAGGAGTCGTGGAACAACACGATCCCAGCCGAAGATCTCGTCGCAGTTCTGAAGGAGCGCACCAACTGGGGCGAGCAGATCATGGACTTCGTGAAGCAGATACCCGCAGACACGCTCATTGATTGGAAACTTACGTGGCGTGACCCTCAGCCTGTGTGGGCGTCCAAAGGGGGCCGCATCATTCAGTTGGGCGATAGCGCGCACGCTTTCTTACCTACATCGGCCAACGGCGCGACGCAGGCAATAGAAGACGGTATTTCGCTAGCCGAGTGTCTATACCAGGGCGGAAAAGAGCGTGTGCCCTGGGCAACTAAAGTGCACACAAAGTTGCGGTACCAGCGGGTTTCGGTGATTCAGCAGCTTGGCATCGTGTCCCGCCACACACTGCACCATATCGACATGAGTCTGCTCGACGAGGGCAAGAATCCGTTTGAGCACGCCTTCCACCTTGGCCGCTGGATCTGGCAGCACAATCCGGAGGACTATGCTCGGGAACAATTCACGGCCGCGCTGGACCATCTCCAGAATGGTGCGCCATTTGAGAATACGAATTTGCCGAAGGGACATGTTTATGAAGATTGGGATGTCGAAAGTGAATTGAAGAAGCAAGCAGCGGGCGTGCCGACTCAGCTCAGGTCCAACGGCGACTGGAGTAGGTAGATTTGTACTCTCTATGGGATTTTGAGAAAACACCAGAAAGGTTTGTAAACTTAATAACGCTTCAGATATAGACAAAACGAGGTAGATGTATTATTAAGAATAGATTTCTCCTACGCCCGTTTTCTTGATTAAATATTTGCAAGAGACAATATCCATTAAAATTACTTACATGTTTTATTTTTGCACTATAACAATAAGCATGGGCTTCATTCATCTTTGATAGGTGGAGAGCTGGAAGTGCCAGGAACCAGACAACCAGAACATAACCACCTCATTATCACCAAGTCGGCGGAATAACATAATCCTTCCACTTTGCGTCAGCCTCCCTGAAGGTCTCAAGACTGCCTTCTACCCCTTGTGGTCCAACGGACCAAACACCTTCGACGACTAGCTTGCACCAATGGTCGAACAAACGTTCCAGTCGCTGAGGGCGGTAGTAGTCGCCGCCAAAAGGCTTATATCCATGTTGAAACAGATCGCCCAATTTCCCCCATTCTATAACCGACCCGTCGCTCTTTCGCGCCCCCTTATCCGCCACGTCCCAGTCCCAATCATCGCCCTCAAAGCCGTATGGTAGCAACAGCCGAAACCCCTCCTCGGTATTGTCATAGGCACTCCTATCGACTGACTCGCTATATACACCGGCGGGAATGCGGGACGATATAAGCGAGTCGGCCGTCCCTGTGCGGAAATCCCTGTAGAATGGATTTAATGGCCCTGGTAAGTTGATCTCGAACTCGCCGCTCGCAGTAGAAAATAGGCATACTGGCGGTATGGCCTGTGGACCACGCGGAAGGTTGGTGAAGGGCTGCGTTGCTGCGAATTCGGCTGCATCTGCCGAGGGTATGGTGAGACCCGGGGCGATAAATCGGAACTGGGGGCGGTGGGCACGGGTTAGGAAGGAGCGCGCGAAGCAATTCTCGGGAACCGAGACTGCATCTAATACGGCAGGCGTAACTAATTGTTCTGGTTCGGCGGCGTCAATGGCGAGATCAGTTGCTGGCAGCAGTGCGATACGGGCCTCGATGGCGTCGCACAATCGATCCCACGAATCAACACAAGTAGTAACCTGGGCCTCGCTGTAGGGCTTCCATTCCCAGGGCCCAATCTTCTCACTGTCGAACTGGGCCGGCACAATTCTGGGCGAGGCCGTGACCTTTCCAAGATGGATAAGGTCGATCCAATTGGAGAGGATAGTTTCCAGCGGATGCCAGAGCTCCGGGTGTTTCTCGATGGGCAACGCATAGCCGTAATCGTCCATATGCATGAAAACGACGGCGCGATGGTAGCCTTGATGATAGAACACGCCGCCGCCGGATTCTCCGCCCTGGCCAATATTGGGGAGATACAAGGTTACTAGGCTGTCTTCCGGCTGATCGAATAAGTCGGCCGCCCAGTTAGCGAAGATCTCGTCCGGGGGAGAGACTTCGCTGGCCCAGAAGAAGAAGGGCGGGGGCTCGCGAATATAAGGAGGCGGTAGCAAGGCCGTCGCAAGGAAAGCGGCCACCGAGGGGTCGAGCCGTGGACGGAGAGCATCGGCTGTAGCGCCGTGAATGGTGAAAAAGGTGTTCGGATTGCTGTGCAGAATGGCCGGCGCACGACCTTCGGCAACCCAGGCGTAGTGCACAAGATAGTTATGAAGAGCCGCGCATCGCGCGTGATCCATCCCCTGCAAGTCGGTCCTTGCCGGATTGTGAGCCGTAACAAGCTGGCCGCTCACGTTGGGAAGTTGTGAGGTATCCATGATTTACTGAGACCGATGCCATTCCTCCTTGTCTCTGTATATAAAAAGTTGGTGCTAATAACCCGAGCGTACATGGAGTCGCAATTCCTTGTATTTATACTTATTTTAAGGTTTGCTGAATAAGTAGAAGAGTTGGCAAGTCTACGTAGTTAGAGGTATTTTTTGGAATGAACAGAAACCTGTTTAGTTCTGACGTGCCTTTTGTGATTACAGTGTTAAAATGAAAATCAGATTACAATGTCGTATCTTTTTGTTTTGAGATTTCAGGATTACAACGTAACAATAGAATAAATAAATCCCCAAACTGGCATGTGGTAGTATTTTCTCCACACTACCAACCTGCCAAGTCGGCTCCAACAGCAGGTAAGATGCTGCACATGCAGGCGGAACCAATGATAAATAGAGTAGGACGCCTCTTTGGAGGTGACATATAACAGTTGTAGCGAAATTGGTTCCCGAGCATACCTACTCGAGCTGATGCGGCGCTGTTGATAGTTTTGACCCCTCATGACCCGACCTATCGGCGACCAGCCACCTACAACCTCCCCAACGAACGAACCCGTCAGAATGCTTGGGACAACCCCTTCTTCAGCACCCATATCATACCCGTTCCCGCCCGCGGGGAATCCGTATGTGTTGGTTCTCAGGCTGCAGTAGGTCGATAACCCTGCAGGCTGGTGGCGGTAAGTAGGTAGGTATTTCAACGGCAGCCTGCTTTCAGCTCTGTCTTCGCATATTAATATCAAAGTCCCTCAATCATGAATTGAAGTGCGCAGACTGTATTTCAATGCGTATATCTCTTCTCTACAAGCTTAGCCTGCCCAGAGATTGTAGTAGTAATATTGGTTGACCGTCCTCCTCCTCCGCCCCCGATTTCCATGCAAGTATCATCCATCCATAGTAAGACCCAGGGTCTTGTAGTATAGGGACCCTTCCTTCACCATCCTCAAATGGCGACGCCTTGCCTTTCCATCATCCTTCTCTCCCTCCTCATCAGTCTGCGCATCCATCCTGCCCTCGGCGCAGTACCCCGCTTCGGGGCCGTCAACGATGCGACGCTGCTCGCGGGCGGCGGCGGCGGCGGCTTCGCGCCGCGCTGGTACATGGGCACTCCAGCGCTGCCGGCGCAACCCTTGAGTCCTAACCCGAGACATGCTCTGAGCGGCTATCGACTCGGCGCGCGACAGAGCAACATATGTCCGGCGGGGCAGCACAGCTGCGTGGAGGTAAATAGCCCGGGCACGTGCTGCATGAACGACCGGTACTGCTACTACAATGAGAATTGGGAGCCGATGTGCTGTCCCTTGGGCGTGCAATGCCCGGACTCGAAATGCGGTGCCGACCAGCTCTACTGCAATACCACGTCCACCACGACGGTGGCCATTGGCACTACCTCAACTGGGCAGCAGTCAGGCAACGTGACGTCCATCGCGTCGTACATCACGTCCACGGCGTGCTGCAATCGCGCATGCAAGTCGACCGCGTTCTCGTGCGAGCCGGCGTTTGGCGGGCAGTGCTGTAAATATGATTTCAAGTGTGCATCAGGCGGGTCGTGCATCTCCGACCCGGCCCCATCGACCTCTACGTCTATTTCTACGATTGTCTCTGAGGTACCGTCTGGATGTATCACTTCACAGATTACATGCGCGCAGACAGAAGGTGGCGGATGTTGCAATTCGGGCTCTATCTGCACTTTTCAGAGCGTCGCGACGGCCACCTCGGCAGCCGTATGCGCTCCGGATCCCACGCCTTCTGACGACGACAGTTCCAACGGCCTCTCGAGCGCCGCGAAGGCCGGCATAGGCGTTGGAGTTGCAGTCGGCGCCGCGATTATCATCGCGGCCGTGACCTGGCTATGCATCCGGCAACGGCGGCGATCGGGAACCACAGGCACCGCAAGCATGTCGGCGCACGAGATGCGAGGTAACACTGTAGCCGAACATGCCACTGGAGGTGCGAGGTCAGGCGTGGGGGAACAAGACGTGGGCAACTCCCTCTTGGTCGGCCCTATGACGCCCTGGACACTTCGTTCAGGTTTCTCGGACCCGAATGACACCCCCTTGTCTGGTCATGGACACGATTATATCGGTCCCGATGCGATAGAGGGGCCGTTCACGGACCGGGGTGGGGACGAACATCCTGTCTTCTTTAATCCCGGGCTCGCTACTACGCCACCCGCGGCGTCGGGTGATGGCGCACCGTACCATCCTGATCACATCTTGAGGCCGGTGGAGATTGGTGCGAGCGAGGCGCACAAAGATATCGAGGAGCAGAAAGAAGATGAACACTTTGTTGATGCGAAGGAGACACCAGCACAGGATGATGACCCTACCGCGGGTCCATTTGAACTCATGGGAAGCCTGGGAACTCCTTCACCTTTGAATTCTGATGAGCTCGGTCAGCTGAGGGATAAGGGACCGTCGCCATCTTCGCCGGTGTGAACAGAACTTAAGTAATGATATCATGACGGAACGGGATATATATATCGGGCGCGTAGATGGGAGAGCGTAATGAAAATTTCATATAATTATTTCAGCATCTTGTAGCTGGTACATGGCCTAAGCCAGGCATTTGCAGAACAAGAATCTAGCAGTGGATTATACCCTTTTCTTAGCTCAAATGGATACTTCATCCAATAAGTGACAAAAGCGCCCGTTGCGCCGAAACACCAAACCCCCCAAACTCCAGCCGACTAGTCTCGTGAGAGGATATGTACAATGAGTGTCGGTATGACAAGAGTTCTCACACCACAAGCAGCGCTTCGTGCGCAGTGAAATAAAACCTAGTAGAAAGGAATAGCGAAATGTAAGTCTGGCTAAGCGCATGCCATTATGAAACGACGCCGTTGAACAATGTATTCTGCTGCAGATCTTTGACTAGCTCCTCAACACTATTCAGGTGTCGGCTTAGTAAGGCCTGCTTCTCCGCCTGGCTGCGAGTGGCGCTTTCACCGGCGGATCGTGGTCGACCATTCTCGTCCCTGGCACCGTTACTTGTTGAGGAGAATGCCTTCGCGAGCTTGCTAGGGCTGCGCTGCAATAATCCTGGCATCGAATCGCGGGGTGCGGCGCTCGGAATTGATGGTGTCTCGGGCATGAGATAGAAGTAGAGAAACTCGATGAGCTTGAGCTTGACGTCGCGACTGGTGCTTCGGGAGCGGAAGAGCGATGTCACAGCGAGCAGGCCATCGAGGCTTTCAAATGTGCGCGTGTTTTGGGGTGTGTCAATGAGCGCGGTGACAAGCGTCAGGAGTGTGGCCGATTGGATGGCAGGACAGAAGTCGGGTTCGATGAGATCGAGGAGGAGCTGTTGCGCGCAAGTCGTTAGCATGAGGGATGTCGAGATAAAGTGTCGATTGAGGGGGGCGCTCTCACATTCATATACATCTCTCGCGAGAAGAGCGCCTTGCTGGGCGGATGGAGCAGCATGACTCCTTGGATCAGGTCCAGCGCATTCAGGATAAGCAGGTCGTTTGATCCGTCGCCGCCCTTTGCTAGCAGACGATCAAGCGTGTTGACGAGGCGAACGGCGACATTCCACTCAAATCCCTCCTGTAGCTTGAAGAATTCGTAGAAGGCCGGGTCGTCGGCGAGTTCGCTCAGATCCTTGCTGTTCGGGAGAGATTCCGGTTCCTGGGCCGAATCCCTAACCACGGAGGCTCGACGGTCTCTGCCGTCCTGTCGGGAGAGACAAATATTGGCTAGGAGACCTTCGACTTGGCGCAGGCCTTTTCGGATCTTGACGCCGTCGTACGAAGACAGATTGTCGAAAGCGAGGGACAACAGATTCTCCATCTTGGTTTGGTGATCGATCTTATCGAAAGTTGGAATTGTACATATACGGAAAAATGCCAAGGCACTGAAATACAGATACCGGCGAAACTGTTAATACAAGTATGACGAAACGAAAAATTTGGGGATATCACGGAAAAGTATGAAAATCCCTGAATAGAAGGCTACGAAGAGAATGCCAGCATATCGTGTAGATGCTGGATCCATTACTTTTGAATGCGACAGGTTAACATAGATAGCGACCTAAACGTCAGAGTCGGGGTGGTTGACACGGCAACGACCCGTAAGCTAAGGCGAAGTTGGAGGGGATGCTTATCGATAACTGTTTGCAGCCAGCACTAGACCTTATTTGGATATTGCAAGGTACTGCAGCTCACATGTCATTATTTCGGCTTCCCGTCTCACCCGGCAAGGCTGCATGTGGCATGGTATGACCCTGATACCATATTATGAATTCTCACATCCGTGTCTACCGGTTTCTTGTAGTGTGGTACGTGAGGCATCTTCCTCGACGGGATCTTCCATCTCCGTCCCGTCTCAAACACCCATTCTTCCGGGTTTTCCTTTTCCAAGTTCTTATTCTTCTGCGTCATGACGTGTTGAACGGATATTTATGTATATAGTGTGTACATAGCTAGCCCCAGCTGAGTCGCTACACCCAGCTATTTAAGAACCTTGTACCCTAGCTCTCCCCAGCCGCGCAGCTAACGTCCTCATGTCTTAGCGCTTTGCGACTTATTCCAAGCTTGTGCTTTTCGGACCAACTATCCAGATTTGAGCCGCATTTGGCTTTCGTGGCTTGATCGTCTGCAGGTACGGCACTATCCGAACAAACCCACCATGTCTCAACCCAAATCTCGTAATAACAAAAGTAGGCGTCATCACTGTAGAGGTGGGACTCGAATTCGACAGATGTGGGCTTATACTTAAGTGAAAACGGGTTTCTGCCTAGGGCTAGCGCTATTCAACCCCGCCGTCCGATGTAAGTAGTCATCGCGGGGCTGTATTGATCGATGCACAGCTACCTCAACACTTTTATTGTGCCTGTCAAGTCGTAACTCCGTTTCTTATAATCGGCTAGTATACTTCGCAATAGTTACACGTATAAGGTTCAAACTATTACAAGGTCCGCCATATACAGGTATCTAGATTTGCAGCGACGTATGTACCCGAACCTGGGCAGTTACTTACAGTTACTTGCAGTTGCCTACGGCTACCTCAGGTGATTCAAGGCAATCGTAACCAACCCACCTACTTTATGCAGCTGTGACTAGGGAGGTAGTATGGCAACCAGCGTCAACGCCAACAGCAGCCGCAGTGGCAGTAGCACTTCTACTATATATCTTCAGTCACCCAACGCAATCCCCCCCAGGACCTCGTCCACAGGCTACGCAACAACAACAACACTTACACCTCCCGCCAAGTCTGTGCTTCGGCCTGTTTCGGAATCCAACTGGTTGGCTCAGAGTATCCATAGTCATCGTAAAACCCCCTCAGCCTCAACTTCTCAGCACTACTTATACGGCATGGCTTCCTCCACCAACCCCCCAGATCCCGCGCGGTATGCAACCGAGGACTTTGATTATACGGCACGTAGGACATGGTCCGATCAAAAGGAAGAGGCCGTCTCGGCTCCTTACAACTATCTTTTCAACCAGCCAGGCAAAGATTTCCGCACGAGTATGATCAATGCCTTCAATGTCTGGCTGGAGGTGCCCAAAGAGGCCCTCGACATCATTTCCAGGGTGGTCGCTATGCTGCATACAGCGTCACTGCTTGTCGATGACGTACAAGACAATTCTCTGCTTCGACGAGGGCTGCCCGTGGCGCATAACATCTATGGCACCCCGCAGACCATCAACTCAGCCAACTATATCTACTTCTGCGCACTGCGGGAGGTGCAGAAGCTCAACAACCCGCGAGCCGTGGCTGTCTTCTCAGAAGAGCTAGTCAACCTCCACCGCGGACAAGGAATGGATCTGTTCTGGCGCGACAACCTCGAGTGCCCCACGGAGGACGACTACCTCGAGATGGTGGGGAACAAGACGGGCGGCCTGTTCCGGCTGGCCATCAAACTAATGCAGGCCGAGTCCAAGTCGTCCGTCGACTGTGTGCCGCTCATAAACGTGTTGGGAATTCTCTTCCAGATCCAGGACGACTACCGTAACTTAGCCAGCCCGGCGTACGGGGATAACAAGGGCTTCTGTGAGGACCTCACGGAGGGCAAGTTCTCCTTCCTGATCATCCACAGCATCCGCGCCAACCCGCGTGACCTCCAACTTCGTAACATCCTCAAACAGAAGACGACGAACGAGGACGTCAAGCGGTACGCTGTACAGTACATGAAGGGCACTGGCAGCTTCGAGTACACTAAGAAGGTCATCGATGTTCTCATCGAGCGGGCCAGGAAGACTGCCGATGCACTTAACGGCGATTCGCAGAAGAGTGCTGGAATCCACAAGATCCTGGATAGGCTCGCCGTATAATGCCGTGTCTACCGTCTATACACTATCGATCTTCGATGTCCAGTTTCGAAGTGCACGGAATGCGGTTCAAGATGGAGTGATTGAGTTCGTTGGCTTGGAATAGGGTTTGTTGGGTCATTGATCAAAGAGCCGAACTGGATTGGTTCGGAGTTGCGGAAATGGTTATGGGAGCGGATATGCAAATCCTACTTCATCAATTATTGTGGAAGGAGTATGAACTTCAGCGACCATGTTTTTTCAGCAGCTTTCGGTTTAGATTACTCGTCACTCTTCAAAATAAATAATTAAGCGAAGTTGATTACAAGCATAGACATTCTCTCGAACTAATATTTAGATACCTTCGTATGGCAAAACCTGGGCAATCTTACCCCGCGACACGTCACACTAGGTATATCGGACGAAATCACATCAGGGATCTGAACTGGGGTAACGTTCGGTTGTCTTCACCATTCACCACTATATATTGGTAGCGGCACGTAGCTATTCCGAGTACCTAGCAAAGCTGCCTTTTTGTCGTGGCTCGAAGTTGCTCGTAATGTCTTCCTCGCCCCGTCCGATCACTTTTTCCCGACCTTTCCAACATTACCTACAATTTCTATAGGTCTAAGTAACGTGCAGAAATCAGTAACGCCTGCCATCATGATAATTGTGTCGTCTCTCTGATAAAAAACCCGAGTTTTCTCCTTATTTTCTTTACTATTTGGCACTTCGCATTTACGCCGCAACCTTGGCACTGAATTTGGAGGCTGCCTTGTCGAACAGATCGCTCTTCTCCTCAAGGTCTGCGAGTAAGGCATGTCGGGGCGCGGACTTCTTTAGGGAGCTATGTATGCATTGTCAGTCAACATCTTTCAGCGCCGGCATTTCATGTGATGTTCACAGATTGTAAAGGATAATGGTGGAGGTGTCCGCGTACCCAGTAAGCTCAGAAGCATCTTTACCCGTGATAATCGTCAGTACCAATAAATTGGCTATGGCATCAGCGTAGTCTGGTTGTTTCTGCAACGCCTGTTCGAGGGCGATCTGAGCCTCTTCGACGCGGCCGAGGTGGAGTTCGCAGACGGCTTGTGAAACGAGTGTCAAGATCGAGGATGTAGCGGGCGCCTGGGCTAGCTCTTCATATACGTAAAAGGCTTGTTGGTACTTATCGCCGCCCTAGGAAGAAATTGTCAGTCAAAGCTGAGGAGGGGAGGTATAGAGAGCGTGGTGTAGGAGTGGAGCATCGTACCAGTCGTAACCCGACCCAGGACTCTGCTAGGTTCACCAATAGACTATCCTGTGCCCATCTCCGCGCTGCTGCTACCTCCTTGACGGCGAGGTCTGTTCGGTTCTGCTGGAGGTGGATTTGTGTAATGAGGGCGATGGCATCGACTGTACAAGCAGGTGTTAGCTATAGTCGGATACCCCCTAAAAGAACCATTGAATAGGATTCCATCTTCTCGATACTCGAGCCTCTGCATATTAAAGGGGTTCCTTGACATTGGGGGTATAACTCACGACTCCCCGAATGTTTAGACAATAGCGCAAGCGCCTCATCTGACTTGCCAGCCGCCTGCAGTACAATGCCACCTAGCACCTGGATGGTCTGATTGTCGCCCAAAACCCGAGCGATCTCTTCGATAGCGTACACGGCGTCCTCTGTCTGGCCGAGCGCGGACTGCGCCAAGGCGGCAACAGCTGTAAATTCGGGCTCCGACTCGTCCTGTACCTCGGCGAGCACGTCTTCGGCCTGTCCCAGCGCGATGCGTGCCCTCAGTGCCAGGACCCGCGCGGGAGTCTCATTCTCGGGTGAGAGCGCGGATGTGTCGAAGTCGATCACCTCCTGGTATTGACCCTGATGGAAGTAGCTGTGGATGTTGACCAACTCGCCTTCTGGGGAAAATGGATCCATGGTGAGCGGTCTGGGCCTGTGGGTGGCTTGTTTGGTAGTAAAGTTTTGATGTCAGGCACAATCGTTTCGTATCGCTCGAGAACCAACCCTCTTGTATTGCGGATTCATATAAAGTACATGAAGTTCCTATGCAAGCTCACTGTTGTAGCTTGGGTGATGGTGGCGTGTCGAGAGTCGTCTTGCCAGCTGTCAGTCAGTGGTGGGGCTCAAAACCAACCAATCGTGATCACTATCGCCCGTTTGCACACTGCCTACATTTACTCACTTAAGTATAACGTCGTATCCTTCCGAGGTTGTGTAGAAGGAATAAACTCAACGGTGTCTTAAGCATCTCCCTATACAAGGCCACTTTTGCCATTACTAGTTAACATAAAATGCTATCAAACCGCGATGCCGTACTACAAACGGCAGACCGAGCCCTACAATGCTAAACCCACTCTTGGCTGAGGTCTTCCTTCTTTGGTTTCTAAAGGAGATGAAAGACGAGCAACGGAATGTGACTCCTACCTAAGACGATCATCCCAGAGGGCTTCCGCAGTCTTCCTAGTAAGGAGTTCCTGTTACAAGGGCTAGAGTGCTAATAGATAGGCAAATTTGTACAGAACCAACCAAGTCATTTCCTACTTCAGTTGACTTCAAATATTCATTTAAATAATAGTAGGGTTACGATAATAGCCTTTATATCTAGCAGCAACTATGATATTTCATTCAAGGTCTACCGTGTGTTCTTAAACCTACCTGAGGCAGATGCATCCCGATGTGTGATAGAGCATACTTCATTCTATGGAGATTGCTCGAAGCAGCATATTCAGCTTCCTACCTGTCAATTGCGGAAAACTCTTTGAAAAGACAAGACAATAAACATCTGTCAGATCCTGCGTTGTTGTAACTAATTGAAGGTTAATTCTAAGGGCTGCAGGCCCGCTACCCAAAAGCGAAGCGAACGGGCGCCGGGCAAGTTGGCGGTGGGAAAGGTTGGGGTTTGCCTATTAACAATCTGTTTATGTTTGCTCATTATTTCAAGAAGCTTTGTAGCCATCACTGCATACATCTTTTGTTTGCTAAACGGAGTGGTTAGCGAGGGTGGGCCATTACTGCATTAGCTGACGAACTATTAAAAGACAATATCGCTTACACCAACAACACATTGAAACGAGTTAAAAGTATATAGCTTAAACTTGAAATTCTCTTTTGATTCACATGTTGTAGGCAGTGCTGCTATCTTTGCCAATGCAAAAGCCAGTTACTTTACATACGAGTACTCGAAGTTATGGGGCCTGTGCACCACGTTCCTGGAGAATCTGATTCTCGGAACAGATGAGGCCGCTCCTTTCCGTCCCGATTTTCATTTTGATGCACTCGAGTTTTGTGATCGCCGTTCTCGTGGGCGACTAAGAGTTGTTGTTTGACATAATACATGCAAGAGCTAGCTAGAAGGTAAGCTCCCGGGTAGTCTCATACGCCTTTATACTGGGTTTCTCTATGATACTTATGGTTAGTTAAAGATACACTAGATCGGAGCTGGTCGCAAAAGTGAAAGGACTTTGACATACAATCTTTCTTTTCCTTCTTCTTCTCCTTCTCCTTCTCCTTCTCCTGTTGCCGTCGAGCCTTCTCAGCACCAACCTTGAGTCCCTCCTCGTATGCGAGGCTGGCAGTAGTGTGACCGTATTGATGTGCAAATTCCTTCATGACATGTCGATGATAAGGGGGGTATTCCTCTTCGTCATCGGAATCACTGGTATTTCCGGTACGTGCGGCGTCACTAGTCGAAGTTTGGGTAGAAGAGGTAGCGGGATTCAATGCGGCATGCTTCAGCGCACCCTGCTTCAGACGTCTGAAAGTTTCGTCCAACTCTCGCTCCTTTTTGTCTCTTTTCTCCATCTCCTCGATTTCCTTCTCGGTACGGGGAGCACACGATCCAGTCATGAAAAGAACACCATCATCACGCATGACGGGAAGTCGCTCCTTCGGCACAGCATTAGGAATAGGCATCGGCTCGTGAGGAATGAACTGTGTGTAATGCTGCATGTACTCAGGAGGCGGCTTAGGGCGAGGTTCCTCAGTGTCGGTTGAGCTTGCTGTACCGGGAGGAGGTGGCTGGTACTGGGCTCTGGCTCTCTCATGGGCTTCTTCCATCGCCTGTAGGTCAGCCTTGTAGGCCTTGGAGTTGCGTCCACGATCCATTGCTATTGCGGTCGGGATAGGAATAAAGATATATATCCAGCTGTAACAATTATCAGTGTCATGCTTAACGTAGTAGGGCGAGATTGATCCAGATAAGAATAGAAGCACGTAACTTACTGGGTCTGGAGACGCAGATTCTTTAAGAATAAATGGCCTCAGTCAAGACTAGGTCAAGCAGGCTGCAACCGAAGACGCCGACGAAAGTACCGAAGTGCTATACACTGCTCTATTTATAAGAGAGGCGAGTGTCAAAGGCGGTGCGTGTTTCAAGTATATCTCTGTAAAAGTGATGTCAAAAACAATAGAAGTCCTCGCCGGATGGATGAGGATGCAGATTGGAATACGTGTAATGAAGGACGTTGTCTCTGGTTGTGATAGTGGTGAGGCAAGGAGGTACATAAACCAGTGTCAAGAGTAAGAATTGAAGTAGGAGGAACTCTCGCGAGCGCCAGAAAAGTATTTTTGTAGGACGAGAGGAAAATGATTCAATGAGGCCCCGAAGATTTCATTGGTGGTGTTTAAGAAGGGTGATCAAAAGCCTCCCAACAAGTATCAGGTGACAGATGAGAAGGGAAGATTTTGGGTTCCGCAAGTGCAGAAGGGTGTGTGCCATGTACTGGTTCTCCTCTTACTCTGGCATGCGCTTTTCTATTGATGGAAGGCGCAAAACGTACATAGGTACAACAGTAGGGTGGCTTGAGTTACTGAAACACAATTTCTGTAGCTGGACGATGTCATCACGACTAATCGCGGCTGGAGTAGTGTTTGAGCCTCAATCCAGATATGCGGCTTGTCACTATCCAAAAGCAGCAATAGGGGGCACCATTTGAGCTTTAACAGAAAATGCAAACTGGAGATTAAATGAGCATAATCTCAAGGACCAGCATTATGGTGACTGACTCCAAGTCTTCTTGTATGCACATGCCAGTCCGGGAGAACTTGTGAACGATTAGCTCAAACCAACGTATAAAGTTAGGCAATGTGCAGTTTACTGACCTTTGATATTTATTACATGGTGTATGGATTGCATAGGGTGGTTGTGGTTCAAAGATGCGTGATTTTGGGAACGGTGATGACTTGAATATATACTGCGAGCTGTATTGAGACTGACGTTGATATCTATATTGGCCTCACCAGCTCGGCATGGTGTGATTATTACATTAAAGAATTCATTAACAATCTGGTACAGGTGCTTGTGCACGTTCATGCGAATAGCTAGATTAACAAGTCTTCGTTCTTTGCTACAAGAAAGGAGCCTTGATGGCTGGAGACAAGCAAATATATCATCAATTTGTTTATGTTGTAAAATCTAGCTTGTGATGCTTCTTTCAATTTGATCTTAAAGACCATAGTATTTTCAAAAAAACGAGGTTCTTTACTGGCTAATCCATTGATTTCTTATCTGCCTTTAGGTATTATAACTCTTCCCTGCATTTTTTCGTTGGTAAGCTTTAACTTACTATTGCATTTTAGATCCTGTACTGCAAATCCTCACAGATCGGCAGTGATCTCCTTGGGATACACCTAAGTTTATATGAATGCTATCTCAGGAACCTCACACACTTATTCCGTATTTCTGCTTAAGAAGCGAGCAACTTCTCTAAAGACAGTAATAGCACGAAAATATTGCTTACCGCCGTATAAATTATAACTTATGATGAGGTACGACCTATGTAGGTTTGAAGGCAATGGCTGAAAGCTTGTAGCTTTCCATTACTTAGTCTAGTCATCACGAGGCACAGGCAAAGAAAAAAGAAATCTCCTATATATAGCCAGATAGCGCCTACGAAAGTGTTGAGAATCCTTCACACAACAACAAGTCTCTATTACTTACCCTCAGGTTCAGAGTTTTGACACTGGCCAAATAGAAACACATATTTAAGAGAGTAGCTGTAGCCCAGAACAGCTTCATTAAGCGAAAGGTAGATAGTGTCACAAGGGCTAGAGTACTAGGGCTTGGAAGGGTATTCAATATTGCAATAATTTCTTGGGCATCAAGGAGGCATAGAGGTCTAAGTTCCTCTCTTGAGCCCGGCAGCAAATCCAGGGAATTTATACACTAATGGATTCGCTCTTTGCGAACCCAAATCACTCCAGATCATCCAGATTATTCAGGTCCATATTGCAATCGTGTTTGCTCGAGCCTACGATAATAGCAAATATGATATCCAAGAATAGATACGCCTTGCAAATCGAGTACAGGATATCGCCGACCGGACCCTGGTATACGGGTACCTAGGACCACAAGAACTACCATAAAATTGAATTTCAGTATTTTAGTATCTTATAACCCGCGGGGATAAGCAATCGAAACTATTAAGTACCTAGTATGACGCAACCGAGATAATTGATCAGAAACGAAAATCGCGTTAAGCTTAGAGGTTCTGAGGGATCTCCATAATAATACGGGTTATGAATGTACATTGAATTTGCAGCATACACCGGCTAGATTGAGGTACTCGTTATTCCGAAGGATCAAGGCTAAAATCCGCTAAACCCGACTACTTCAACTACGTTGAGCCGGACAGCACCCAACCCGTCTCTTTAACCCGTTTTCAAAACCCGTGTTACCCAGCTACCACTCATCACCAAGCGTTGCTGCCAGAAATTGAAACGTTGTACTTGTTGCAAGTGTTGGTCTAATATGTCTGGTCAACAGACGACCAATAACCGGCCCCAGAGCCCCCCCCGCCGACCAAGGGCCTGTTTGCCGTGTACAAAGGCTAAAGCCCGGTGCCAATATGAACATAACGAAATCAGCAATGGATGCAATAGGTGTGTATTCGTTATGGAGACGGATGAATCCTTCCAATCCGACTTCAGACAACTACGATATTGAGTTGATTACTGACGAGGGCCGCGTAGGTGCCTGCGATTAAAAATCCCATGCATTCCTCAAACTACAAAAATTCTTAGGAGACCAAGGCAGGTGAAGCCGCAGAAACAATATAGTATTCCTTCTCATACCAAGACGTCCTTCCCGCACTATCTGCCTGCAAGCCCCGGCTTTGGCATCACCTGGGATCAGGCCGAAAAAGCTATTGAGGATTTCGCTACAATGTTCACAGCTCACTTTCCATTCATGATACTGGATCACGACATCACAGCCCGCCGATTATTCATGGAGAAGCCCCTGCTATTCCGAGCGATTTTAATGATAGGAATAGACTTCACAGTCGCCAAGAGTCGTGAGATACGGAGGAGTATAGATGCCTGGATTGGACAGCACCTGCTGGTAATGGAGGAACAGAGTCTGGGTGCCCTCCAGGGACTCCTTGTCTACATCATTTGGTAAGACAATCCCGCACCATACCATGTCATTGCTGATAGAATTACTAGGGCCACCCCTGATTTCTACTCTGATCACAGGGCCACGCAGCTAATATATTTCGCTATGGGGCTTGCACATAGTCTTGGCATCACGAAGTATTTCTTCCACCTAACGTTAAGCGCTGCTCGGCGCTGACTGGACTGCTTTTAGGCCGCCTAACACGAAAGATTTGGAAGGCAAGAAAGAAGCGGAGATCAACGAAGAATGTCGTGTTTTTCTAGCCTGCTTTTATGTTGTCTCCTTGTATGGCTAAAATATCTAGCGTACCGATTCCTGAACATACCTTGGCTGACTATTTGTTCAGCAACTCATTCCAATTCGGTCGACCTAACCCACTTTCAGCAACCCATGTCCAATACTGTATTGATTCACTTGAACGATCTTCAGAATTCGCAACTGACTTTCTCCTCATAAAACTAACCAAGTTCCGGCAATTCATCGGACGAATACCGACCATTTACGAGGGTATTTGCGATATGAAGTGGTGTCGAGACATCTCTCAAGACGCATCTGATCAATTGCAAGAACTAAGAGAAGATCTTGACGATTGCATAAGCGATGTAACTCATAAGCATCCAAAACTCCGTATTACGCACCCTTCTCTATCAAAATTTTCAAGCTGACCTAAAGTTAGTCCTACTTTGGGTTTTACATCACAGTGCTCTTATCCAGTTACATTTGCCTATGACGTATGCGACTCCAGACAGTGAAGGAACTAAACAACTGCAGCTGGAGTGTTTACAATACTGCTCACAAGCAAGTCAAAAGTCTGTGAGCATGGCTAAATCTTTTAGCCCTGACGGCCTTTTATATGCTCCATTCACTACGCTTACTGACCTCATCTCTCTATACATTGCTATATCGCGCTTGTTGTTAGTGGAAATAGACGGTTGGGATCTCAACGAAGCCCGGAAAAGCATCGACCTTAAAGCTGCCATCGATGAGATGATTGGCAAACTTACAATAGGAGCCAAGGTGAAAGCTGAGAGGGTTGCAGCAGCGGCGGCAGAGAATCCATCTAGCTACATACCGGATGGCCCAGATGAAGCAAAGCATGATAGGATTCAGGTTCTTGTGAAACTAATCGGAGGCATCAACGCCTGGCTGAATGACCAGGGCGCTTTTGTCCCCTGCGGAGAAGGGCCAAAACATGACAGCACTGACGAATCACATGCATCGAAACATGTTCATGTTACCCTCCAAAGTCCACTATGGAATTTCACTTACTTTTTCGAGTCCCTTCTGCAGGTGGGATCAATTTAGTTTTGTGAGATAATCTCACTGATCAATAAACTTCTCCTGAGGTAGACACAAGCATGACCGTTTCCAGCGCAATTCATGTGAATCTTGTAGATTCATGACACACTTGAGTGATGTCCATACTATTCTTGCAGCAGCCTGAGTTGTTACTTTGAGTCTCCACATTTTGTGTGAGACTTCCGGAGCGTCACCTAAGAATGGTGTGATATTTACAATTTCACGGTCAGCTCGTTGTAATCGCGCATAAAAAAGGACGTGGAGGAGAGTAATGTTAATCCGACTAAGAGATTTAGTCACTCTTGTACTCATTGTGTCACTCAACCTACGTGGCACCACGCATATGAATAGCAGCGGAACTTGTTGATATCAAATACCAAATTCTACTTCATGAGTTGTTTCAGGACTCAAACAACACTGATACCTTCTTTGTGAGTTGAGTGCTATTTATACCAAGACACATCCCACATAACAATTGTAAAACTTGAATACTGAAGAGCATGCATGTCTTTAATCAAAAATAAACGCTATCTTAGACTTTAAAAGTACTGCTATTCATCGGATGATAAATACCATCCAGCAACGTCTCCATCCTGTCTTGATAAAAATAGACGACTCGATCGAGCACCCAGCTCGACCAAACAAGCCTTGAAAATGCTAACCCAATCTGTGCTCATTATCTCTGCAACAATATCCTACTACCTCTGCCGTGTAATAGTTGCTATTTTTGCTGCCTTAGTTTATCTTCTTAGTCTAGGCTTCCGTAACATCGTCTCCGGAGCCGGCGATCATCGAAATTGCAATTCAAAACCCCCAAGTTACGACTGGATAAAGGATTGGAAACCAGAATATGATACACTGACAGAGCCATCATATACTACGCCACTTGATGAGTCGGACTATCCTCGTGCCAGAAGCCGAATGTGGCAACAACTCTGTTTGACGCTACCTAATCCTGAAGTTCTAGACTTTCTGCTCGCATGTGTGCATGCTGCAGTGCAGGTAAATGATTACGATCCAACTGAGGTAGAGTGGTTCACGCTACCAAATTCATTTCCACTACAGCCGTCTACTGTTCACGAAGTGGTCGACTCGTTTCCGCCACTCAGCCATACAAGCACAATCTCAGACCTCATAGGAACCGAGTACCTACAGCATGAGCGTTACACAGTTCTTAAGTGGTTGGATCAGTATTTCCGAGGTCAGATTATCCCGGCCAAAGATGGATTGCATGTGCCTGAGATTCCCTCTTCAAAGCAATTCATTCAACTTACCTCAGAGATATCACGCCAAGTGGGGTTCATAGATTTGATGAAAACCAGATGCCTAGAAAGTGGCCGAGCTGGGTTTCATGGTACTCCTGCAATCAACTTGCTCAACGTATTGTATGGGGGTCTAGAAGCGAGGGTTGATAAGGTCTTTTACGCATCACATCCTGAGCTAGCTATTCGTAAGTCAACTGTTACACTGGGTATTCCAATATTCAATATTCCTGCTAACGCTTGCGACTTTCCGCAGAGTACATCCACTACAAAGGTGCATATTTCAATAATGTCTCACCAGGTATAATGAAAGGGTGGAAGAATAGTGCGTTCGAGAATGTTGTGGTGCTACTTGGTGTTGAGATCGCTAAAAAGGACAATGAATGGACACCATTCGATCGTTACTACAGTGGCAAATGCTTTCAGAGCGAGATTGCTATTAGGCATCTGTTTGTGATGCCACACAACGTTCTCAAGAGCAGCGTCAAGGAGCACGGAAAGGGAATGAGGCGAGTGGTCATTCCACACGGGTCCCAAGCAAGGGTATCAATGGAGAATGTATATCAATACATTCGTCGGCCCACTAGCGAGGAGGACTAATATCATGAAGATAAGGGTTATTAGAGCACACAGGACATGATGCCTAAGCAACTCTTATCCTTAAGACATCTCATCTAACTGCTGCAATCACCCAAGTTGCCATGAGGTTCTGTAGAGATTCAGAACCATAGACCCAATTTCTTCGTTGGAAAGTGCTGTCCTTGGCGTCTGTTACTCAATTCTGTAGCTTTAAATCCAGAGCGCATCTCGACCCGCAGGCCTAATTATACAGTCACGTTACATAGTCTCAGATGTTTCATGAAAAGTTTTTTACCAAAATTCTGAGGCAACATTAATATTAATGTTGAGCAGCAAGGAAGGCGATAGAACTCACTTTGCAGGACAATGAGTTTGGTAGTGGATTATGCGTTAACGTCAAAGATCAAAGATGTGTTACAACCAAAGTTGCAGTCCGTGGTAGATTTTGCCCTCTTTCATGAAGCTCTCCTACATTCTCCAACCTAGTAGACATCCCTTTTCTGCAAGATAGATGAAGCCCACGAGGGTGGATGAAGATATCAGTTAACTGTGCAGTTCTCTAGCAAGCGACACAAGGAGTGGACAATGATCAGGTTAGTCGGTTCGACTCAGTTGTCCCTGATAATGAGTCTCTAGCTGAACGATCTCCGGGTCAACTTGGATGCCTTCAAACTGACACCTGGGTAACATTGTTTCTAGGGGACCCCGAGGTGCCTGTGCATATATAGGTGCTCCTATCCCCTACTCCTGAGCTCTCATTCTTTCTTTTCCATCAAGTCAAGATCATACTTCAGCGTACAAGGTTTCGCAAACCAATATCTAAGTGACGAAGGGTAAGTAGACAGCCTCCCATTTCATCCAATACTTAGCTTCCCTAAACCCAACTTATTAAATTTCATAAGTATTAACAAACTCACTCACAAGCACAGTCAAGAACATCCAGCTCAATAAAGCGTCAATAAGCCATCCATGCATCGAACACCAAACATGTCGGCTAGTAATAGCCCGGAGCAAACTCCAGCCTCAAACACGAATCAGCCAAACAAACCACACATGCATTCTAACCAGGTCCTTCTACCCTCAGTTATTATTTCCAGTATCCAGGTTGAGGATAGTCAAACTCCAGTTATAGATTTATATGATGATGATTGGGATTACGATATGCCGGCACAATCCAGCTGGGATACAAATGGTCACAACACTACTCCTTACACGCTACCTCTCTCTCGCCCTTCTTTGCCTCCCCTCACGGCGACCGTTCCGACACATGTACCGGCATGGACACAACCTACTCTGGGCACCGCTGGACCGAGCATCCCCTTGGGACCCCAAAATGCCTCGATCTCCAGAGCACCCAACACCTTCATCTTCCAGGCCCAACCAATCTCCAGGAACTACAGGGGTAACCATCTCTCGATACGTAACCAGTCCGCCAAGATACCGCCAGAGCAGAGCACTAGCGTTTGGATCACGAATCTACCGCCGAACTGCAACTATGCAGACCTCCTGGGTATGGTGCAGGACGCAGGCAAGGTATACGCAGCGGTGATTAGTCCCCCGGACGACAAATACATTACTTCAGCGGCCAAGATCGTCTTCTTCGACGTCGAGGGACGGCATCGTTTCGAGGCGCGCGCCAACGCGGGCCAGTTCGCTGTGGGCGCCTACGTAAGGACTCTTCGATTTTATTTTCTTCTTATCTTAAAGGGCTTGAAGTGAAAAGCCGCCTTTTGGGCCATGATAGTGCCTAGAAGCTTTGGAGCTCTTCACAAATAGACAATCACTGACTTTGACGATTCAGGTGCCGCGTGTGCGACCCAACCGCATCTTGACAGAAGCTCAGCCGGTCGGACCCGAGTCGCGCGTCCTGCACATCACCGGTCCGGATAATATCGTAAACCAGCATGTGCTGTTGGATTATTTCCGAAGATGGTGCGCATTCGACATTGAGTACGTCCAGCGCTGGCCGCTCGAAGACAGAAATGTGACCATGGTGTGGGCGTTCGCTAGCTATCGTTGCCAAGCGGAACGTGTATTTGCTGCCATCCGGGATATCAAGGCCTACAACTTACATTCGCCGGGAAGAGGGTTCTGGGACTCTGTTGTCGTACGCTTTGGGCGGGATCCTTGTGATCGAAATCCCTCCACCAGTCACTATCGTCTCTAAACATGTTATTAGAGATGCGGGAGAGAACCATATGAAGCGGATTGTTGCTCAGGTGTGGAGGATTGGATTAGGCACATTTTAGGATACGATGGGGGCCTAATCATGTATTACGCAGCAGCATTGCCATGGGTAGACCGGATCTCGGGTTGATTGATTGTGGCGTCTACCGTGACAGCGATGATTGACAATGTCACAGCATATCTCGCAATGCTAACACTATTAAGTAGTAATTCATTCATTAACATCATCAACTACAACATACAGGAACGCGAAGCTATTTCGCATGAATAATGGTATATCTCTAAGGGCATCTCATCATTAACAAACCAACCGAGACTCCAACAGATGAGACGTGATCGAACACCTTTGTACAAGATCGCCATGCCACCGTCATTCCTCTAATCCAGAGTGTCAATAAGCCTTCATAAGCAAGCCGCTGACCATCAAGGCTATGTCGCCGAAAGCAAAGCAACGCAAGAATTTAACCCGGGTATCTATTCGCCACGTCCGCGATAATTGCCCATCTTCTCAATAGAGCTCATGATGCCGCTTCGTCCGGCCGTGCCACTGCCGGGGCGAAGAAGGCCGCCGCCAGCCTTGCGCTCGCTTCCGAGACCACCAATTCTGCTGTCAGTGGGCTTCTTTACGGATCCAGGGGCACGCAGGCCGGATGGCCGTGAGATGCTGCTTCGGAAATTGTTGGTGGTTGGCGGCGGCGGCTGTGGCTTGGCGGCTGGGGGAGACGGAGGTGGTGCCTCTACATGACAAAAGCTCTGCATTGACATCATCTCTTCAGCTAATTGTACCAACTCGCCCTTCTCGACGCGCTCCTTCTCCAGTAGTACCCGTAGCTCTTGATTATCAGACTTAACACTGGTGATGACGGCATCAAGCTTCTGAATCTCCGCGTTCAGCTCCCTGATCTGCGTAGAATCCTTGATGGCCTGAGCTTTGCGCTCCTCATCGATAACGGTCTGGTTTGGGTCCACCTTGGTCATTGTGGCGTCACGTCCAGCACGGAGCTTCTCGTTCTCGTCCAGAAGTTCCTCAATCTTGTCTTCGAGCTCATGGACTTTCTTAGACCATCGGTTCTCATAGCTCTTTTTCAAAGCAGAGATCTTGCTCTCATGTTTGCTCTTGTAGAGAGAATGCAACTCGCGTGACACCTTTTCAACAGCGATCTCGACCTCGCGTGATCCTGGGACCTTGTTCTTCTCGGGCGATTTGTTGGCGGCGTTTGACGAGACATCGGTGTTGACTTTACCAGCACGCATGGCTGCCATCTTGCTTTCCGCCTCTTGAGCCATAATCTCAGCGGCTTCACGACGTTTTTCGCTCTCTTCAAACTTTGACTCAAGCTGATCCCGCTCACATTGGCTGCGAACAATCTCTTCCTTTACTTTACGCAACACAGACTCCATCTCTTTACCACGTTTCTCCCATTCTTCCTGCTGTTCCGCGAGACCCTCCTTGACCGCCTTGACTTCGCGCAGTTCCTCCATACATTCACCAACGCGTTTCTCAGCGTCCGCGACAGCCGTCTTCAGTGACAACACTTCCGCCTCTTTGCCGCTCAGCGAAGCTTTGAGGCTGCTAATCTCAGAGTTAAAACCTGATTTGAGCGACTCCAATTCTCTCGGCGTGATTGTGGGGATGCTGCGGGGAGTAGGCAGCGGAGGAATATCGAAGTCAAGAAGGTTGTTTTGCCGTTGTTTGGGCGTAACAGGAATCGTACCCGCCAATGACTTTGTCGGTGAGCCTCTTCGAAGATTCGACATCTGCTCGGCATATCTGGAGGAGAAATTATGGATTTGGTCCGTAAAGTCAAGCAGATTGGTTGAGACTGCAGAATCGCGCCTTGCAGCGGGCCTGGGCGTTTCCTCAGATGATAAATCTGATCGCCCGCGGCTGCTGGGTGTAGCGCTGACGTTGGCGAATTTCGTAGGGGTGTGTCCAATGCGGGCAAACATTGTCAAGTTGGGCACCGCAGAGAAAGTACTGAAAGTGCTGATCATTGTGTCATCTGGTCCGGCTTGCTCATCATCCTCGACTTGGTCTTGTTCTCGTCCAGTAGACATGAAAGTATCGTTGCCCTCGCCATCTACATTTTCCATGATTGTATCCTCGTCCTCAAATATTCTAATTGCTTGTGCGAGATCCTTATTATCTGCTACTGCATCTTCCAGAGTGATCTCGCGGTGTTGCACATCGGGCTTTTCGAGAGGTGGGCTACTATTGATCTTGACAGGAAATCGCTTGTCGGGAGACCATTTTCTAGGGCTCTTTGCGGTGGATATCTTGTCCAGTGATCGCACCTCACCGCTAGCGAGGTCTTGGGAGGCAAGAATCTTGAGAGGAGACAGTCCGTTACCAGATAAGACGCGGCTATGGCGTTGCTTATTGGACGAGACATTCTCCTGTTCCTGGTTCATCGCACCTGCATTGTTGTTCTGAGGTAGCGAGTGCAAGGGAGTAGTGTCGATAGGATTGCCGTCGTCACGGCCGCCATTATCGATTCCGGCGTCGAAGAGGCGCTGGATTGTGGGCGTAGGTGTTGCCATGGCCGCAGCGTTCAGCGCCGCGCTCTTTGCTAAAGAGAGTGGTGTGGGTGTAGCTGGAGCTGGTACTAACGCCATTCGAGATAGCGAAGGGGAATAGAAAGATTGAAACAACAAATCAATAGAGAGATAAACAGGATGTTCAATCTTTAAAGCACATTCTATGAGGGTGGTGATGAATGCTATGCTATTGCAACTGGTAACGAACAAGAGCAGATGGGAACATTGCATCCAAATAAAATGCACACAGCTGAGACCCACTTAGGCCTCGTTGATATGGCAACGGACCAGCCCAGGTTCTTCCCTGCGGTAGCCCGAGCTCAAAGTGGGCCACAGCTCATACTTTCTACCTTTTTTCTTCCTCCACTTAACAATTCAATCATTGTCAGTCTCTTGTCCCAGCAGGGACTTAAAGACATGGTCACAAAAGCGTGTTGCCGGAAACGTTTGGTAAAAAGATTTGAGTTAAACCAATTGTTTCTACAAGTCGCTTTGTCTCCGCTGCCGCAGAAACAAGTCTGTCTCTATCATGCGTGCTTCATTTGGAGAGACGAGAAAAGCAGTTGTCTGGCTGGTAGCGGATTGTAGTCATATAACTGCCTCGGCACGTGCAGAACAGAATAGCAACTTCGAAGCGATAACATGGATCAAGATATTGATCAAAACCCCGTTTTCCGAAGGTATCTTTGCTCTGAGTTCCTATTAGTTATCCAGCCGCTAGCTGTGCATTAGCCTGGAATGGCCCCCGGCAGTGGACAAAAGCATGTCGCTGTCAAGACAAATTTCAACTAAACAGTCGTGAATGTTATTATCATAGGAATGATCGCGATGATATCATGCGAACCCAGGAAATCCTTACAGAATATTTCAACAAAGATAAGAAGAATCGCTTCTATATGGAGAGTATCATAGCGGGCGGATTCTTCGGTTTAACATGGAAGTTGAGGTACATGACACCTGCCACTGATTCTAGTCCAACACCCAGTGCTCAACACATAGTCTGTAGGTACACATTAGTTTCATTTAATACTATTTGAAGCCAGACCTACTAACTGTAATATTCCAATTCAAGTATCTCGTTCCTAATTTTGTTAACTCTGGCATTTTTAGTGAAGACGGATCGTGATTACACACTCTACGTCAACTCGTCCAGGCGCCCTAGAAATGTCGGGCGAAGTCAGATACCAAATGAAAAAAAGTGGCTAGAAGTCTCTGATACCCTCTGCGGATACATGGAGATCGTGCTAGGTCTAACATATGAATAGGTTCTGCGATGGAGCAAGCATATTGTTAACGACGTCACGCCCACAAAAGATCCCCTGGCTCGGCGCTTTCCTGGCGTTCGTTCACATCGCAGTATGTAAATTACTCTAGGGGCTCTTTCGTTTGGGTCACGTTCCTGATTATAACGTAACTCATGGGCTTTTACCACTTTGTTCAGCCTTTTTGTTCTTACTCAGGGCCATAACCGCTGATTTGGTTTATGTAGTGGGTACCGACAACTGGCTTTATCTTGAATGGCTAGAGAAGTAGAGACACCAACACTGGTCGAAACTTGGGGATCGAGGCTGACATGATCGCAGTGGAACCGTCAAAAATCTTGTTGGTCGAGCGATACAGCTAGGAATTACACTGCCGAATAGGTTGCTTTGGAGGTTTTTCTTATGCTGTAAGTCCAAGGTGTAATCTTTTAGAGTAGACAAGCTGATACCTGTGTTAAGTAATTAGAATGTGCATTGCTATGGATTGGCCAGCTAAGAAACCAGAGGACGAAGACCCTCAGCCGGTGAGAGAGGTCCCCGACGGCCGTGCCCGTGGTGGACTCATCCATGGGGATATGCATGACGAAAATAGTGAGTTAGCATCAGTCATCTTGCCTTTCGCAATTTATCACTCACTCAAGCTCAGTAATGTTTGGGGACTTCATACCAGATGATCCTGATACGGAGCACAGAATCACCCCGATTCTGAAGCTGATCGATCTTGGCAGTATGCAGATGGTCGAGGGAGATGGGTAAGCCATGCTACGAAAACCACTCTTTGTTCACGTAACCAATATCTGGCGTTAGGGATGCTATGGACGAGGTTGTTCGCGACAACATGTTTGACATAGGGATCGTGAGTTCATCAATCCCACTAATTGTATGATGAATTGACTAAAAGGTGTTTGCTTACTTAGATGATGGTTGAGCTTGTGACGCTTAATAGCAATACGAAAAGAAACATACGTCCATCAGAATCCTTAGCGACGAAGTTTAGGATGCAATCAGACAGTCAGGTTAGTTGCTGAAGTCTGTTATCCCCCTTTTAGCATGTCCCAGAAAAACGAAGAGCCACAAACGGCATATTCTGCTCTTGCTATTCCTACAAAGCTTCCGAAACCCTGCGTGAATACTCTTATAAGTAGAAATTATTGACTCTCATATTATATAAGGAAATAATGACTAACGGGGGGATCATTCTTCCGAACGGAGACGTCAATCCATACCCGAAGCTGGATACAGCATTACGAGGTCTGATTTGTTCGTGCCTGGCCGCAAAATCCAGAAGCCGACCCTTAGCGTCAGCCTTAGCGGATGTAGTGACAACTTACATCGAAAATAGGGATGAGCAGTTTTACGCAAGTCGAGGGTACCAAGGAGAAAGCGACGATGACATAAAGTCGATACTGGATCAGCTCATTTTCAATGCGTCTTAATACTAGAGCTTTAATTGTATTGAATCACCGTAGAAATATGCCTGTACTTAACGAAGTAGCGACACGTACGTACCCAGTTCCAAATTTTCAATGCAGCTTTATCATTGATTATAAACATGCGAAATTCATGTAGCCTCATGGAATTGTCCATGCTTTGCTATTGTCAAAAAGAGGCCCTATAGCTAGATATCTTAGCTTAAATACAAGTTCTAAGCGCAGCCACTCACTGCACTTAAATCAGTTACAATACTTAGAGTGGTAGGTAAACAATCTGCTAAAGCTCAAAAGAGTAGGTTCCAGCTGAACTGGAAGACATATAACAGTTTGTGTGTAGATCTGGCTCACATAACATATCGCTGTGAATGTTTCGACATGTTAGGCCAATGTTAATCTTGTAAGAGATTTCTCAGCTTCCAAGACTGCGATGACGATGCAGTCACAAACGACGCTTAATGCTACTCTAAAGCTGTTCTGCTCACAGCTTCATTCATAGGCTGCAGAGCTGCCAAAACTGAGGATCTCGTCGAAACTTTTGCAATTTATGTTAGGAATTTTGGCATTAATTATGTCTACCTGATTGGCACAATGGAGCTAAATGTTATCAGGCGAAGATCCGATATCATAATGTACACCATGTAACGTTCAGACCGCCTCCAGGCCAGCTATGTCTGAGTTTTTATGCCGAAGGTCCGTGGCCTATCAAGCCCCAAGCAAGACAAATAATCGTGACGTAGCATATCGACGTGCAGGAGACAATTTGATAGTATATCTTGGCGGAGTCCTTCTAGATACTCACGATGAGCATAATGCAGTGGAACAATTGGCGAGCAGATTGTCTCTTCACCGCCGAATACACCTTCGCTCCAAGTCCTCGTAAGGGACTTGCCGATCCTAGGAGGCCAATATCTAATATCGACTTGTACGAGGCTTTTATAGTCTTATTCTATCAATGTCGAGGCTGACTGGATATCAATGATAGACACGCGAAGCCGACCATCATTCGTTGAATATTCAAAGCAACACATAAGAGATATTATGTCCACGTTGGGCAAGAACAAATTGTTATCTTTTTATCAGTATCGCGAGATGGGAGGGGGTGCGATTGTTCAAGATTCTCTCATCCGGCTCATTTCGTTTGATTCAGGAGAAAGCCTTGGGATACTACTCATTGCTCCGAAACAGATTGAAGTGCCAAGCTGGCGACTCGATCTAGAACCCGAGTATTCTGTACGTTGTATGATGAGTTGTCATTGTCCTGTACATGCCTTACTTCGTACGCATACCTGAACTGGTTCCGGCTGTTGTTTTTGCATTTAATAGACGCACCTGACACGCTCCCTTGTGCCGATGATCCGATAATGTATACAACAGCGACGAGCGGATATCAAGCCGTGATTCCCGCAATCTACACAGCCCATTAAATGGTGATAAAAGTCCTTCACGAAATGAGCCGAGCATCGACCCCATTTACGGACATCACTATGAGGCTCGCGTATCTTCCAGCTCGTTCACCATGCTTCGGGCTGCGTCACTACTTCGGCAGCCCTTCCAGCGGGTATACTTCAGTTCGCCAAGCCTCGAAGTTCTCTCAATTTTCGAGACCTTCTCGCGGTATGGCATCAGAAGCTAAACTGATGCCAACTTCCATACCTCAGTTGACAGCAGCCGACATTGACCACGCAAATCGACAGCATCACGTTAACAATGTCTATGAATGTTTACAGCAAGCAGGGATACTCAAAATTACCCTGGGCTTTGCTGACCCCGACAGCCAGTATCTCAAACAGCTAGTCCTCAGCCTTCATCGACATCACGATCATCAGCTTCCAATATCACATAGCGCGTCACGCGGATGGTTCTGGGATGTCCGACCGAGCACTACTTCTTTTCAGACTGCCAATCACCGAGCCCGATCGGAGACAATGGAGAAGTTTCCCTGGCACACCGACTGCAGCTATGAAGACGTACCGCCACGGTACTTTGCACTTCACGTTCTCCAGCACGATCGGTTCGGTGGAGGAACCTTATCGATCATGAATGGTGAGTGTAACCTTCCGTGTCTGATTTCCTAGTCTCACTGTGTCGTATAATCTAATCAGTTCAATTGTCGAACTTGGCAGCATCTTAGCTAACGTGTTTCTCTGCACGTAGTTCAACGGCTGGGCGAATCCCTCTCACCGTCCACCCGAGACTCTCTGATGCGCAGAGAATACAGCATCAAGGTTCCACTTGAATTCAAGAAAAATCAATCGAGTATTGTTGGAAGCCTAATGGCAACCGACCAAAATGGCCGGCCTAGCATGATGCGGTTCAGGAGAGATATCGTAACACCCTTGACAGAAAGGGCTTCAAGCGCGTTACAAGATCTTGATATGTTCTTGGAGGATCTTGAGACCCAATCGCAGTCGACAATGCATCTCGTTGCTAAAGATATTCCCGCAGGGAGTATTGTAATAATGGATAACCGCCGGTGGCTGCATGCCCGAAACAACATCAACGATCCGAAGCGCCACCTTCGAAGAGTGCGCTGGGATGCCGTTCCGTTCTAATGCATGCACAGATAGCAGCTGGAAAGCATGATGCCTTATGGAGAAATCCGCTAGATAATGACCATAAAGTGCTGACAGGCATATTCGTATTGAAAGACATGTTCAACACCGCGTATCAGCATTGTTTGTTCATTATTAAGATGCGCCACTCATCAACCTGATAACATGACCTTTCGAGCTTATCTAAAAAAGAAAATTGCAGTATGTTGATAATGTAGCCACAAAATGATGTGATGAGACATTGGTGGCTCTGCTGCAGCATGCATGACAGAAATGACTTATTCACAGTGCCTAGTCTAACCAATCGGGCATCTCTATCTCTACAAAGTAAGTCTGGCATACTGTAGTTTCTCTAGAGCGAATTTGTAAGTAAGAGATGTTAGCGAGAACATACATAGTACAGGTCGACCATGGTGGCGATATCAGGTCGCATCCTAGATAGCTACGCACGTACAAAACCCGCGCAAGCATGAAGGTAGGGCTTAGACGTTGCTGCATGGACGTTGCAATATCTCTTTCAACGCGAAACATATTATGTCCATTCAGATCCTCTCAGGTTTTACACATCATTTTTGAAAAATGGACGAGACAACCCCCCTACTTCAAGATCAATCTCATTCTATTCCACGGAAACGGCTCCTGTTAATCTTTCCAGTGCTTGCTTTAATACAATTTACTTCTTTTCTCGACCAAACATCGATCTCGACAAGTCTGCCCGCTATTGCATCTGCGCTCGATACTGGAGTGTCCATCTCCTTAGTCGGAGCTAGTTTTCTTATCACTAGCACTAGCATTCAGTTAATCAATGGAAGATTGTCAGACATATTCGGCCGCAAGGCTTCTCTTGTCACAGCGCTTTCTATTATGACACTTGGGAATTTGTTGTGTGGCTTCTCCGCAACAGCAGTAGAGTTATTCGCTGCCCGCGCCTTTACCGGTTTTGGCGCGGGAGCTATAAATGCGCTCGTTCAGATCGCTATTGCTGATATCACGACGCTGGAACAGCGCGGGTATTATTTTGGCATGGTCGGGATGGCGGTGGCCTTTGGAAACGGACTGGGCCCTGTCATCGGTGGCGTATTCACACAGACACTTGGATGGAGGTGGTCATTTTGGTTTGTTTGTCCATTATGTGTGATTGCTATCGGGTACCTCGTGTCAGTTTGGCCGACCTCACGCTCTGCTTCTGCCGACGACCGACTCTGGGACAAGTTGAAGCTGGTGGACTGGGTAGGAGCCTGGGCGAGTTTGCTCGGCATTGCATTGCTTTTAGTAGGCAGTAGGTTTGTCTTTCGATTGAGTTTTTGATGCTAACTTACGAGTTAGATTCCTATATCCCAAGGCGGATCGAATATACCATGGGGCTCACCAGCAACCATAGGTATGATTGTTGCTGGCGCGACCCTACTCGGCGCTTTCGTAGTCGTCGAGTGGTACTTTGCGAAGCTACCACTGATGCCAAGTCGATTGTTCCGTTACGGTCGTTCTACGAATACTTTGATATACGTCAACATCCCTATCGGCTGGATTTACTGGGGAAATCTATTCATTTTTCCTTTATATCTGCAGAACGTTCGCGGATCTAGCCCTGCGCAGGCTGGGATCTTATTGCTTCCCATGGTCATCACCCACGGACTTACGTCAGGCTTAACAGGCGTTCTCATGTCCCTATTTGGACAATACAAGCCCATTATTATCACCGGTGCCTTCTGCTGGGCCTTAGCCGCAGTTGAAAAGATGCATTACAATCAAGAGACCCCAATTTGGAAGATCGTGGTCGTCGGTATTTTTGACGGCATAGGTGTAGGCTGTTCTCTGCAACCCGGTAAGTGTCTCCCTTAGCATTGAAACACCCTCGCACACACTCACATAGAAATTTTACAGTGCTTGTCGGTCTCTTCGCAGGATCTGACACAAAAGATCGAGCTGTCTTGACTGGATTGCGAAACTTTCTCAGAGATATGGGAGGAGCAACCGGTACAACCAGTACGTATTTACCTCTGACTTATAACCATATCAAATGGCCGTCTAACAAGTCCATAGTCTCAGGTGCGATTCTAAGCAATGTGCTATATGATCAATTGAAATCGAGATTCAGCTCCAGCATTATCGCAAAGCTAACCTCCTCAACGTTCGCATTAAAAGACCTACATCTTACGGATGAAGAAAGAGATATAATTACTCAGGGGTACATGAAGGGCCTCCGCGCCGTGTTTGCCTCTTACGCTGTGCTAATAGCCATTCATGTCGTTTCCTGTGCATGTATTCGAGACTACGGGTTGAGACGGGGCGATACTTTGCAGCAGAAGGGCATCACCGAAGAGGAACGAGAAGATAGTAGGGAGGATGGACGCCCAGAAATTAGTCCTTGAACGTGCAAACTTTTACGGATCAAGTTGTATTTTGATCATAGTAGGTACGATTATATCTGTTGATGAAATAGATAGTTCCAAGAGCCGCCCTGTAGGTAGGGCGCGTCAGGGTCAACTGTAGCGGGGGCCGGAGGCCCTGAGGCTGACTGTGGCGGTGACTCCTTACCTAAACGTTGTGTTGGAGAGTTGTGGCTTCGCCAGCTTTCTTATCAAACCCAGAAACCGTAAACCTCCAAGCCTATCTCACGTAGATAGGTTGTTAAACAATATGGTGCTTCTCTCCAGACAAATATGTTTCGAGCACGAACGAATCCTGTCGGCCTCCTTGTGCTCAAGGTCAGGCCACTAAAACGAGCATACGCCACTGGTTTTCAACCACTATCACCACGCGTTCGCGTTCGCTTGCTCGGCCCTACACTTTGGAGTATTGCTGCATGCAGCACCATCTACCTTGGATGCGCCGCCTTCGAAGTCTATCAAGATGCGCGACGAGCCAGAGAGAAAACGACGCAGTGGAGTCGCAAGGGAACCGCTCCAACATTCGAAGACCTCCAGAGCTTGAGAGATAGAGCGTCCGCGAATGCTAGATCGAATCGCATTAGTGGTCCTGAATCGCCAGAATTTCTTAGCCCGGGAGAGTTAACGAGGAGTACTATGGCAGTCACTGCGGCAGTCCACCTTGCCTCCAGCTTCTTTCCGACAATGAAGTATCATTTCGCCCATACTCCTGCCCTATCTCCCAACTACACTCTCCTCACCTCGGTTTTCGGACACGGAGGACTGCTGCACCTGGGCTTCAATTTATATGGTATGTACATATTAATGCCGCGCGCCGAGCGGTCCCCGACTTTGGAGGGGAGCAGTGCGCACCTTGCGGCCTTCTACGCCTCCGCTGGCATTCTGAGTTCTCTTGCAAGCCAGGTGACAGCAGTCTGGCCCGGAGGCACAGCTTATACGGCGGGTCTTGGAGCTAGCGGTGCACTTTTTGCCTTGTTAGGTATCGTCGGTGTCTCTTATCCTAAAGCTCAGGTTGGCATAGTTTTCCTGCCAGGTTCTATTCCCATTACTGAGGCGATGGTTTACCTTGCTCTCTTCGACGCAATTGGTATATTTGTCCGGTATCCATATATCCGCCTTGGGCATGCACCACACCTTGCCGGACTGGCGCTCGGTTACACTTACGCGAAACAAAACGGCGGAAAAAACATATGGCGTCCAGGTCGCAAAGTAGCCTTCAAGGTAATGCGATCTATAGGAGTAGTATGAGGGGACGGCGCTTGCGGACGCACTGTTTACATTGAAGAGATTCTTGTCTCGTCATGGCATGGTATATCCACTTTGAAGAAGGAACTTCCCAGGCATACTCCCGATCAGTTTATTCGGAAGTGTTATAGCCGTCTATCTTGAGGATTATTATTATAATGTCATGCATATGTTTACACTTCTTCTTCCTCAACACTATCGGACTCGCTGTCAGCACGATCCTGACCTTCCTGCTTTAGCATTCCTTTCCCCTTCTTCGCCTTTCCCTTCGCGCCTTTGCCTCTTAGAGCTTCGGGAATTTCCTTGTGCACCACACCATCCTCGAATAGCAGCCCAATATCTGGGCGCCGAGCAACAGCCTTCTTCCACAGGCTCTGTGGTACCTCTTCGGCAACGGTTATGATCCTACCCGACGTGGTGAACTGCCATTTCAATTCCGGGGCCTGCTCCATCGCAGTACGAAGATGGATCCAGATGCTAACATCAGCCTTGCTGGGACGGCTTGTTGCTGTTGCAGCGGCGACGGGTAGGAAAGATAAATGTGCAGCACCGTCAGCCCGTTTGATGTTGCCTGAGGCAACCACAAGCGGGTAGTTTTGATAGGTGGTCTCATAAACAATATACTCTGGCAGGTTCTCGGAATCGGTTTTCAGCGGCTCACCCTCCGGGATCAGAGGTGCTTGAGATGCGCTATCGCGCTTGGAGTCCCTCCGTATCTGGTATGACTCGGCCTTCTCTGCATCAGATTCTGGTTGTTGTCGGAGCGTGAACCGTGCCTTTGATGAGGACGCGGCATGGCGAATGTCGTTCAGTGTTATCCCGAGATCCTTCATCCTCGTTTGCTCCAACTGGTGTATAACGTTAGTTACGGTGCAATTCATTTAAACTGCAATGAGGTAAAACACAACAAACGCACCAGATCAACGACTCCGACCCATCCTTCTGTGTCACAGATCAGATAATCGTCACCCTCAGCCTCCGAGTCAAGCTCATCTTGCATGACAGCCCGCTTCAACACAAACGCTACTGCCTTGGCAACAGTTGCATCGGCATTCTCAACTACCCGGTACCCTTTGCCTCCTGCACTTTTTCCATTCACACTCATACCTCTGCTCCGTCCATGGCGGGGATTTTGCTGTGAGAGCGCGCTAGGCGGGAGCACACCTCCATTCTGGTTTATGACGGAAAGAGGGATGAGGACGGAAGCAGCGGCCATTCTTGTACTTCAATTATACAAGATGTGAAGGATGGATTCGTTCGTGTAAAGCGACTTTGTTTGTGTCTTTGAGATTGCCGAGTGAGTAGTATTGCACATAATCAGCAGAGCAAAGGGTGATCATGTTGCTCAACTTATACATTCTCCTATACCACTCATTAAGACGACTGATCAAACGTCCGAAAGCGGCATCCTAGCCACGACACGGCCCCTTGCAGTCTGTGTTGGAGATCGCTGGCTTGACCGCTCTATGCCAGCTGGTCGTGCAGCACTGGGTCGCGGGGAACGATAAACCCTGCTGGCCTGTCATATGCATGGACCAGTGTCTCGACCCACACGGATAGATCTAGCTGTACCAGATATCCTTGGTCGCGTGTATGCGGCACGCCCCTATCAGCTGTTTGATCGTTAACATATGTCGACGCCTATCCTAGTTGGACTGTTCTGTACCCGTGGGTTTGTTGATTTCCCCTCAGTGATCGGTCACCGCTTTACCACCACACCTGGCTAAACCTCGCTGGTTCGCCCTGGTCGTACGGTCACGTTTTGGATGTACTATACTCTTCCGAGTTAGGACAGGCCTTCAACGCAAGTCATACTGGCATATAATCATGTATGTGATCGGAGCCTTAACTTTATCCCCCATTTGCTCACGCGAAACGCTTCGTACCATACTTTTTTGGTTAAAGCCCAGTATCGTCTGGCCCACCGAGATCTTCAGATGAGAAGGCAGGCTAGGCGGAAAGCGCAGAATGCCATGCATTGCTGCCCCATAGAGGGGTCCATGCAGGTGGATGCACTTGTGAACCCCTGAAGCTGTCGCGGAAGAGGGGTTACTGGCCACCGGAGGGCGGACACGATACAGTCATACAATATTGAAGGCCTATTGCGGCAGAATGGCACGCGTTGTCAAAACAGCATTAGCGACGTGTCTATCTTTGGAAATATGATGTGAAATCAGAAGTGCTTGAGCCAACAGGATTATGATAATACGAAGCTATCGAAGCTACTATCACTGAGCTGGCCAAGCAGTAGATAGACACGTCAAGTATCCGGCGCCGGAATATCGTTGATGAGGTGGAGCATCACTTGAGCATCTCGAGGTCACGAAACGCGGTCCAGTGACGACGCGTGGGTCGGGACGAATAAGACTTGACAGATAAAATTAATGAAGGGCCTCGTGAGGACAGTTTAAGGTAGATTTTGGTCATTTTTCTGCTCATTATCACCATGTGATTACTCACTATCACGTTGAAGTAAATACTCCAAACAAGTCCCAAAGTCAAGGAACCAAAACGTCTCGGTTTGACGTGAAGTAATCGGATATGCCAAGATATTAGGCTGTCAAATATTCAAATGTGGATTTGTACATCTTCCAATGAACCTAACACATCAATGTCATCGCATCAATTACGACATGAATACGCCTCCGTTGCAGTTAATGGTTTGACCCGTGATCCAACCCGCTTCTGGCGACGACAAAAGAGCAACAGTACTGGCAATATCGCTTGGCAATCCCATGCGATTGAATGGGCTTCCTGCGCCAACCTTCGCAACTATTTCGTCCGGAGTCATCTTATCAGCACCTGGGACTATAGTACTCGGAGTCAGTTATATCCTTTCTCGGCGTGGTTTGTGTAGTTTTCGGAAGCTTCTGAACGCTTGGAGCTACTCACCATAGTGCTTCGCATTCTCAGCTGCCATGTCGGTCTGGACGCCGCCGGGCGCAATCACATTGACAGTAACCTTTTTGTCAGCAAAGTCCCATGCCAAACACTTGGTCATTCCTTGTATTGCGGCCTTAGACGAAGCGTAAACAGCATGCCCCTTGAGTCCCTATGGCACGCCACGTTAGTTCCCCCGGACTATGATATGCGCTCGTCGAATTTAATAGAATATAGAGAATGGCGCGCTCACCCAGTTCGCGGAGACCGATCCTATCAAGAACAGCCGACCGCCTTCTTCAATATACTTGTGCGTCTGCTGCGCAACGAGGAACTGCCCGCGTACGTTGACAGCGTAGACACGATCGAACGTTTCTTGCGAGACATCCTCTAAGTCACCGAAGTGTTCGATGCCTGAGTTGCTCATCACGACTACAGAACCTGGTGTTAGTTACAGCCATGTTGGGCGTGATTTAAGATAAATTTTGAGTATTGCTTTTGCCAGCATAAAAAGAAAATGGGTCCAGGAACTCCTCACTGTCGATGCGTCCGAGCTCTTCCTTCGCTTTCGCAAACAGCGCGGCAATCTCGTCGGCCTTCGATACATCGGCTTTAATAACGGCTGCTCTGACACCTAAATCACGGGCTTTTTTTGCTACTTCCTCTGCGGCCGATGCCGACGAAACATAGTTGATGACCACATCAGCCCCGTCCTGTGCTAGGCGCAGCGCGATGGCCGCCCCGATACCACGGCTCGAGCCCGTCACTGGTAGACATGTTAGACCCAATTCATGTTACGATGGGAGCGTATAATGATAAATGAAATGGAACTCACCCAAGGCTACTTTCCCAGCTAAGATTTTGGTCGCTTGATTGCTCATTATGAAATAAAAGCTGGTCAGTTTGAGATAATGGTAACGATAGCTCGGAAATGACGGCTCAGCTGAGGTCTGAGCTGCTCCCTTAACTCCTGGGGTTGCCCCGCGTCTTTATATTTCCCGGCTCGCATGAATCGGACATCATGTAAGGGCGAAGAGGTTCATGTGAAACATTTAAACGCTCGGCCGAGTATGATGTAACGCCGAATAAGCAATATTCAATATGGTTATTGAAGGAGGGCATGAATCAGCAAGGAGGTTGATTAGGTAGGTATGACATTATGAGTGGTTACGTATCGGCCAAAATGGCCGTGCAACACGCCTCTCCCCCACTCTAATAAGACCGGTGGCTTTGATTGACAGGCCTAACGAGCTGCGCGGGCAATGATCAACTAAATATTACAGAGGCTGAATATGAGAGTATTGTCATCAGATATGTTGAATGAATATGCGAAAACATTCTTGCATCTGATTATTTGCATGTTACGCAATCTAGGCGATCACAGAAACATCGATCGCATCCTCAAAAGTATCAAGGGCAATTGTTCCGTTGGAGAGCGCCTTTATGTTCTGATGTCCTGAAGTAACCTTGTTTACTCATCAAGCCATATAATCTCGGGACCGATGAGATCCAAATTCCTAGATTGCTTACTTATTAACGAAAGTGCTATACGTAATGGATGATATCTTCGGGAACACGAGATGAATACTAAAACTCGGTGACACGGACAAGACGGCCAGATCTATAAGAGAGAGATCAGGCGATATAAGAAGAGCATGGTTGCTTTCTGATCCAACTTATCGTTAAGAAACTCGTATTGCCTTTGAATAATTTCATCTTCGATTATATTACATATAACTATATTCTTTTATGTTGATAACATCAACCTTGAGGCTATCTTTTCTCAACAAACGGAGTTTTAAACAGAGTATCATACTGAAGATTCCTGAGACGTTCATACTGGCCATAAGAGAAGGGCATTCTTCAGTTGATATACTGTAAATAACCTTCTAAATTTATTTCAAAGTCTATCAAACTGGTGTCTTCGCGCGCAACTTCGCTCTTCATTGCGAAGCTGTCTAAAAGCTACTTGTGAAAAGCATGTCTTCAAAAGTAACAAGAAAGCGTTATGTTTATGCTACAAAATATTGGAGATGTTGTATTCGGTAAAACGAGAGCTACGGGAAGGTGCGTGGGTAGGAAGAAGGCCAAGGTCGGCCATTGCCGTAAGAACAGGAAGAGAACGTGCCTGCCTTTCCCTCGTTCAACCTGATTCTAGCAATCAAAGGACTCGTAGATGCCTACTACTCACCCACTGTATGTACCTACTTACCTGAGTGAAGAGATTTCCATACCTAATCCTAATTCTCATCTCTCTCTAGATCGAGTTTGGCCCGTAAAACCTGAAGACAGCATCTATCTACAGGGTCATAATAAGCGCAAGGTAAACAAGCCATCGAAATCAATATGAGTTCTCAGTTCCCTTCCATTCAATCCTTTTATTCGCGGGAAGTAGCCTCTGGAGGATGCAATAACTCTCCTCATCCCACTAAAGCCGGCGATGGCTTCACACCATCTGAAGTAGAAGCGGTTACCAGTCCTCTTTCTCGGCCTTTTCAACCGTCAAAGCACTATGATGTCTGTTCTATTGCAGAACTTGAGACAGGCCCGCATAACTACCAGATCAGCGGGCGACTGGTTAACTTCTTATCTACTGGTGGCCCTCATAGAACAGCAACGAATGTGGAAGGCTACTATTTCCTTGTCATATGTGATGGCACCGCCGCGATGGCTGTATGTTTCACCGCAAACAAGCTATAGTGATGATCCTACTGCACCCAACAGCAATCTAATGCTGTTTTCAGATAAAGCTATACTGTGCCCCAAACGAGTGCCAACCACTGCTGGGTCAGCGGATCACACTTTGGGCAACTTCAATATCCGCCGGAAACCAGGCAGAGATCGGACATATCCCGTATTGCTCTACTGCTACTACGATATATCCTGGACGCAACGGTGCAACCCACATAGAGTTCCATGTAGACGAGCCTGGCTCCGAGGATGACGGCTCCCTGCGCCGCCCAGTAGATGTGAACACCGACCAATATGGCAACATCCCTGGCCTCATGACACTGAAATCATTTCTCGTGAGTGGACATGATCTAGGAGAGGGCAGAATTCTGGTTTGTGTGCGCAGTGTTGGGCCACGGCGGACTATTCAACCCAAGAAACGAGAAGGCAGTCTGCATATGGTAGAAGTGAGCATATACGATGACACTGCACACTGCGTGTTGAAGCTGTGGGAAGACAAGATCACGTCGGCTAAGTCATGGATCCCAAACCAGACTATTCTTCTCCTATCTCAACCTTTGTGCCGTGAATATACAGATCGCGCAGGTGCCGTTCATGTTGAGGTTGGCATAGGGTATAGCTCTATTGTTAATGTTGACCCCGACTTTCCGGAAGCTGCATGGTTGCGTGCTAAGATCCAGGAGATGGCTAAGAAAGAAAGAGTCATTGTTCCATTTCCTGAGGATATCTGGGACTTGCAACTGGCCATGTATGGACCTGATCGGACACTATACACACTCGCAGAGCTCGAAGAACAAGCACGCAACCAACCCCCTGCTACTAACTTCACAGGCAAGTTAAGCGTGGTTGTGCTTGAAATGAATCTGCTCTATCACTGGCGCAAGACTACCACATATTGTATAGAATGGTAAGTGCCCTGTCCAACAGCACAATGGTGACTAAATCACATACAGTTGCGGTATACCGGTTTATTCCAACAGACCAGCAGCAATTTGCAAGAACTGTGATACCCAGAGGAATCTTTCTTTGAACCCTCGTATACTCAGCTCGTTTCTTGATGAGAGTGGTATGATTGCCGGAAGTAAGCTGATATGGAACGATACGGCTTGGACTCAGTTTCTCTTCGGCGCGGCGAATGAAGACATGCCTGCGGTACAGGAACAGGAGAACACTATCAGGAAATCCTGGAAAGACATCGCAGCACTTGACACGAATTCGCTGAAAGACCTAGAGGAGCAATTATTATACTCCCGTGTTACACTGACTTTTGGTTGGTCAGTCACACTTGGAAGGCTTTGCATTCTCGGCGCTGAATGGTGAGCGTACATATCAAAAGCTTGAACATTATAGATACCGCTGTATTTGGCTTGATTGAGGATCCAAAATGGCTCAAGAGGAAATGCACGGAGGGACAAAAGCCACGTTGCTTTTTGAGGGAAATTTCGGTCAAAAATTTACTCCAATGGGGGATGTATTGTGTGTATCCCGGGAGTAAAACTGCCGCGGTCTACATCTAGCGTGCTGAATTGGTATCTATCTAAATCATCATCGCAGTCTCATGACTGCTAGCCCGCTCCATATCATTAAGCGTTTAAGAAAGCCCCTCCCGCGAACCAGACTTTTCCCTACCGAGTCATGAAGAAAGAACATAAGAAATCATTAAATCCGGCCTTTAACCCTCCATCTCCTCATCCTCATCCTCGTCGAGGTCGATGTCGCTGTCGCTGTCGATGCTGTTGCCCATGAAGTAATCGATGGCATTGGGGAAGATGTCCTCAGCGAGGGTGACAGCAACCTCGTGTCCAGGGGGGAATGTCTCGACAGCCTCCTCAGTGAAGTCCTCATCGTCGTCGTCATCTTCATCGTCCTCCTCCATCTCGCTACCAGCCTGAGCAGCCTTGCGCTTGGCGAGCATCTCGGCCTTGGCCTCAACGTGCTCGGCGGCGCTAATCCAGCGGCCACGGTAAGAGAAGAAGTTGAAGAAGCTCAGAGCGCCCTCAACATTGCTTTCCAGCTTCTTGGCCAGAGACTGGTACTCGGGGATCTGCTTGGCGGCGGCATCACGAGTGTGGCGCGCGTCGTTGGCGAGCACGCCGTCGAGCTTCTGGGAGGGGTTGGCCTTCTGGGCGTTCCAGAATGCCACGGCGGCGTCCGACAGACCATGAGTGAGGTCCTTCTCGGAGCTCTTCCAGTTGATCTTGATGGGCTCGGAGACGAGGCCGGCGGAGCCGTCCTTGCCGTAGCGGAAGTAGAAGGTCTTGGTCAGCTCCTTGTCGGAGAACCAGTCGTTGTCGCTGAAGCGGAAGGTGAACTGCAGGGAGCGGGGCTCGCCGAACTTATCGAGGCCCGCGTCGGAGGGCTTGGCCGAGGCCGGGATCTCGGGTCTCGTGACCTCGACGGATGTGAGGGCAGCGGAGAAGACCTCGAGGTCGGCGGGGGTGACGGCGGCCTCGAGCTCCGAGGCGGCGTTGTCGAAGACGACGGCCCAGAAGCTGGGGATCTTGGCGATGGTCTTTTGCCGGGCGGCGAAGATGTCGCGGGACATCAGGTACTGCTTCGCCGTGACCTCGATGTCGACATCTGAGATGGCGGCCTCGAAAAGGTGCAGCTCCTTGATGGTCTGCGGGTCGATGACAACTTCGGCCTCAGAGGAAGACATGGTGGGCAGGGGAGATGTGGTATTTGTTTATGTGTAGGAGGAGAGTGAGGAGGGAAGATGAAAGTCGGAGAGAGAGAGAGTATGAAAGATATCAAGAAATGGCGAGTAGGATTGAAGACGGGGTAGGTCCCTTATAAACAGGTCTGTCAAAGCTCTATTCACCTGGACAACGCCAACGCTTGTTTCTATTTCATAATGGTAAGAGGGGTTCAAGCACCATGAGGAAAAGCACCAGCAAGAAAAAAAAATCTTGAATGATACCCAATCTCCATTGGCGGGGTGCTGTTTGGTCCCACCTCGAAGGGAGAGGCGATGCGACCTAGGTAGTTAGTAGCTATGTACTTATTCACTTGGGTCCGCCACTACATAGTGCAGTTATCGTGATTTAACAACCTACCGGATCCCATCGCGTTTCTGTGTCACCTAATTGGGGGCAGGACGACGGAAATTTTTAGCATCTCGATTGGGGGGCAACCAGTAGCTAGCGGGCTTGAGAAAATTTTCTGCAGTCCTTGTTTGTCTTGTTCTCCTCACTTGTTGCCTGAGTTGGTGTACTCGCACACAGAACGCGTCCAAATTTGTTGGCAAGCCTTCTTCGACTGCCTACTAAGTACTGTACCTACCCCTCCCCCTCCTTACGTGGCAACGAGGGGCAACTGTTCTGGGAAATTTTGGGGATGGCGAGGAAAAAAAAGTGGCACGCATTCAGACCCTTGGAACAATCAGATGCAGGTAATAGGTAGCTGGCCCCACAGCTTCGAAATAACCGTCGCCTTTTTTTCTTAAGGGTTGCGCGTTAGCGTAAATAGCTAGGCGGGAGCATCGACAAGAGCGGTCAACAAGCTCAGGTACAAGAGCAAGGTGTAAGTACCTAGTAAGCATTCAAATCAATATTGATCCCGTAGCTGAGCAAAGGTCAGGTAGGTATATCATAGTAATGATGATATTATTCCTAACCATACCGTGGTTACGTCTAATAGTAACAATCTAAAAACTCCTCCTGAACTTCTATGCTACCTCCAGTCGGATAGGTATAGAAAACATCCATGTAGGATCAGATCTAGATAACCTAGGGATATCTCCACTTCTCTATAGCCTCTATCGCTTCTATAGCTTCGGCCTTCTAATCTATTCCCCTCTATGTTAATATGCACACTGTATCTGTCCTGTATGTAAGTGACGCCGTTACTCCTTGAAACAATCAAAGTAGAAAATCGCTTAAAAAACATGACGAACGGTGATATGTAAAAACAGCCGATTGAACGCCCAACATCTTTAAGCCAACGTGATAGTGTAGCTGTCTCTGCGATTTCTTGGCAGTAGAGGCTGCATGCGTGCTAACTTCTTGTTGACTGAATCGACCGGGGTGGACTTAACCGCCTTAGCCGCAACGTCGTTGGTTTGAATGAGGTAATCTAGTAATTCCGTGACTTCGTCATCTGTCCCAAGCTCGTTGAAGAATTCCAACCGCTCGAGATGAGGCGGTACCCCAAAGGAATCCAGACGAGGCTTCTTGGATGACTTGCCGAAAAGTTGCCAGTCCCAGTTGACACGAAGGATTTTCAGAGCATTGAAGTCCCGCATGCGTAGCGATCGTCTGCTGCCTAGAGTAGGAGAGTCGATTGTGATCTTCTCGAGGGACTCGCACTGGGATTGCAATGCCACGATATAGTCGCCCATGTTATCGGAGCTCTCCTCTAGATCGGGCGTCGGCTTCGCGCTCTGCGTCATGACGAATTCCTTCAAGCCCTTTGGTAACTCGAGGACGTCGCCGAGAGCATCATCGCTGATGTCGCACTCAATCAGATGCAACTGCTTCAGGGGGAGTTCGTGGGGACGCTCGTTGAAATCAAACCCTCGATAATCCAGCTTCGCTCTTCGGATGAATAAAGTCTCAAGCGTCGGATGCGCAAATATGTGGATGTTCTCGCGGAGATCCCAATAGGCGTTGTCTGGGCATTGGTAGTACAGACTGCACGATTTGAGACAGGCCAGGTCGAATGGTCCATTGAACAAGGCACCGATACCATGGAGCAGAGTGACTGGGACGGAAATCTCAAGCTCCTGTAGGTTGGACATTGTGGAGATTGTGCGCGACAGACTGTCAAAATGCTCAGGTGTATAGTGCGAACTGGCGATATGGCCGTTGAGACTCAGGTGTGACAGTTCGCTAGTGGGATACTCGAGGCTAGCGAAGTGTATGGCCGACCCGCGGCGCTCACGGCGTGTGAGAGACTCGCCGAAGACGAGGTGATGCTCAGGCTTCGCGAAGAGGACATCCTTATAAAGAATCGAGTCGGCGATGTCATGCCACTTCTTGTTGACGAGGGACACGCTGCACAGGTCACGCGGCGACGTGTTGGCAAGCAGCTGGAATATCTGCGTTAACACAGGGTCCGGCAAGTTTGCAAAACGACTTGGATTGCTGCCATCATTGCCAGTGTTGCCGTTGGGGCGGTCGGTGCCAGTGCCGGTGCCGTTGACGGTGCTGCGACGCCTCGCGGGCTCGTGGCTTTTAGCCTGCGGACCAGTCCTGCCGGCAGCGTCGTCGCGGGACATTTCGCTGGCGAGCTTCTATCGGACGGATGCGGAGGTGGATCTGGGGAAGTTGATGGCAGTGGACACCCGGACAGACTGAAGATCTGACGGAAATTGAGGTCCTTGGGTTTTTGGCTTCTGATTGTTGTGGATCGCCCCCACGCACCGCCACAACCGGCTTAGGCTGCTGACAAGGGGCGGGCTTAGTCTGCCGTAGTCTGCTGTAGCGCTTTGTTGTTGGGTTGTGGTTGTCTCAGTCGTAAACGTCGGGTCTTTCTATATCAAGTCTTCTTTATTTTCGTAGTACTGCTACAATTAAAAGTAGCCAATTAGAGCCTATATATTTGCCCCATAGATTTTAATATTTTATTATATTGCTTAATTGTTTATAATCAGCTATAAAATGTATTTATATTGTTCGATTATATAAAAAAAGCCTTATAATTTAATACTAATTATTTTAAGTTTTAATTAGTTTTAAATATATATAATTAGTTTAAACTAAAAATTTAAAACGTATATAATAATTATAGCGTTGTTTAGTTTATATAGCTAATACTTTATTTATATTTATTTAATTAGTTTTAATTTGTTTTAATTTTAATTTTATTTTTATTTTTTTTATTTAATTTTATTTATTATTTATTAGTTTTAATTTTATTTGTTTATTTTTTATAAATAATTAAATAATAATAATATTTAGTTATAATTAATAAATATAAGCTTTATAATTTTAATTTTTAATTTAATAATTTTATTATTATATTTTAAAACTGTTTTAATTAGCTTAAAATAGCTTTAATTTATTATATTTTAAAATAATAATTAATAAATATAAATATTATAATATTAATTTTTAATTTAATAATTTTATTATTATGCTTTAAAACTATTTTAATTAGTTTAAAACAGTTTTAATTTATTATATTTTAAAACAATAATTAATAAGTATAAATATTATAATACTAATTTTTAATTTAATAATTTTATTATTACGCTTTAAAACTAATTTAATTAGCTTAAAATAGTTTTAATTTATTATATTTTAAAACAATTAATAATTATAATAATACTTTTATTATAAATTAATGCAAAAGTTTTTAATTATTAATAATTAGTTTATATTAAACTATAAAACGTTATATTTTATATTATTTTATATTTTAGTTTTAATATATTTTTAAATTATTTTATTATATTAAAACGTTAAAAACTAATTATTAAAGTTATTAATATAGTTATTTATTTTTTTTATTATATAAATAAGCTTAAATTTTTAATAATAATATTAAATAAGTTTTTTTAATAATTTTTTTATTTTTAATATATTATTATTTTATTTTATTGTTATTATTACTTTTTATTAATTATTTAAAAAGTAATTATTTTTTAAATGCTTTTTAAAAGCTAAAATAATATTTTAAAGCTAAAAATTTGTTTTTATTAGCGTTATTTTTTTATTAAGCTAAATTATATTTGTTTTAAATATAATAAGCTATTTTTAACTAAATATTATAATATATTATTAAAGTTTTAATAATTTTTATTATATTTTTATTATTTTATTAAATTAAAAAAAAATTTAAAACTAATTAAAAAAAAAGTTAAGCAAAAAATAAATAAATTTATATTAATTTTTTTAAATACTTTTAAGCTATTTTTTTAATTTATTAATTTAAATTAATTCTTTTTATATTACGGTTTAGTTTTAAATAATATTTAATATTATTAAAAATTATATTTTAATTAATTTTATTAAATATAAAGTTTAATTTTTATAAAAAAAATAAAAAAAGTTATAATAATAACTTTTTTAAAATAAATATATATATTTTTAATTAATAAATAATATTTAAGTTAATTTTATTTGTTTTAAATTTAAATTTAAAATTTTTAATATTTAAATACTAACTTTTTTTATAATAGCTTAAATTTAAAACTATTTAAAGTTTTTATTTTTATTAAAATTAAGCTCTTTTTTTTTTTAATTAATTTAAAGTACGTTTTTAAATATATTTAAATAATATTATTATTATTATTAAAAATAATAATAAAAATAATAATAAGCTTTTTAATTTAATTAATACATTTAATAAATTTAAGCAAAAAAAACAAATTTTATAATATTTTTTAAACAAAAAGTTTT